>OU744811.1:26633839-27233839 GCA_916614155.1 Mesoligia furuncula | reverse complement strand
TTAAACCAATCATCACTAGAAGTCGTAAATGAATTGGATGTGATTGTAGCAGAAACTGGGACAGCTCTAGACAACGCATCAGGGATGACGTTGTCAACACCCCGACGGTGTTTAATATCAAAATTAAATGAAGATAATCGTACACCCCAACGTGCGAGTCTTCCTGTAGGATTATTTAGTGAGAGAAACCAACGCAACGCGCTATTGTCTGTATAAACCGTGAAAGTTTTCCCATTTTCCAAATAGCAACGCCAATGCTCTAACGCAATAAGAACTGCTAGCGTCTCCCGCTCCGTGATGCTATAATTCCTCTCTGCCGCCGTTATCGATTTGCTCATGTAAGCTATGGGATGCTCCTTTCCGTTAACGGTCTGAGTGAGCATGCCGCCTATCCCATAGTTACTCGCGTCCGTATGTACCTCAAATGGTAAGTTATAATCGGGACAAGAAAGGACGGGCGCGGAAACTAAGCACTCTTTAAGATCTTTAAAAGCAGCGTCTGCTTCATCCGTCCACTTAAAAGGTGGTGAGTTCTTTTTGCTGGAAGTCAACTTGTTTAGCGGACCTGCAATTGTTCTAAAGTTGGGGACGAACCTACGATACCAGGTAGCTGTGCCTAAAAAACGCTTTAGCTCCTTACGGTTAATAGGAGTTGCGTAATTGAGGATGGCTTCAACTTTCTCTGGATCAGTTCGTAACCCATTCGCGTCAACTACATAACCCAAATACTTGAGTCGACTTCGAAAGAACTCACACTTTTCCAAGTTGATAGTTAGACCTGCTTTACGTAGACTTCCCAAAACACGGAGTAATAAGGACACGTGTTCCTCAAAACTACTGCTAATAATAATAATATCGTCTAAATACGCAAATATTCGGTGATCTACGTTACCTAGCAACTTGTCGACTAGACGCTGTTGTGTAGCAGGAGCATTTGTCAACCCAAACGGTGTTGTCTTGAATCTAAATGTTCCTCTACCAGGGACATAAAAAGCAGTTTTATCTCTGTCTCCGTCCGCAATTGGTATTTGCCAGAAAGCTTTGGACAAATCGAGGCTGGTAAGGAAACGAGCATCGCGCAGGTTGTCTACAATCTCGGAGATGTATGGCAAGTTGTACGCGTCACGTTTTGTCACGGAATTCAATTTCCTTCTGTCAAGGCAAAAACGAGGCTGACCATTTTTTTAGTTACTAGTAGTACCGGAGACTGCCAAGCACCCCCGCAATGTTCCACCACATCTAAATTCCACATCTCATCTAACTGTTCGATTAATATTTTCTGTTTCTCAGGAGACAGTCTATAGTACCGTTGTCGAATAGGAGGAGAATCACCTGTATCGATGCTATGGGACAAGACGTGTGTCCGGCCCAATCCTTTGCGCTCAAAGGATATGTCCTTAAATTGTTCCACAACATGATTAGCTATAGAACGTTGGGACTCGTCTAAACTATCATACGAGTGAATAAAAGTTTGTTGAGATTTTGTGTTCAGATGTGGTGGAACATTGCGAGAGTGCTTGGCAGTCTCCGGTACTACTAGTAACTAAAAAACATGGTCAGCCTCGTTTTTGCCTTGACAGTAGGAAATTGAATTCCGTGACAAAACCGTGCCCGGCTAGCTCAGTCGGTAGAGCATGAGACTCTTAATCTCAGGGTCGTGGGTTCGTGCCCCACGTTGGGCGCCAGTGTAGCCTCCACCCGTTTTTATCCTAATGGATATTGGAATAAAACGAGCGTGTACAAATATAAGTTTATTACCCAGCTGGCTCTAATGGAGGCACACAAATTTGTAACTGTGGGTTCAGGCCCGTTTGTTGTCACCTCTGCAGAGATAGGCACTTCCCTGCAGATTTCCGCCGAAGACGCCCAGGCCGGGGATGGTAGGTGGCCGATGACCTTGAAGCGTACGGCGACGCGGCTGTCTGGCTTGCACGGTGACACCAACAATGTGAGATCTAAACTCGCCGTAGATCCTGGAAACCATGGTTTCACGGGTCTTAGTATGAGCCCTTATAGCCTCCGTCCTGGTCTAGGTCCACATATGTCACCGAAGGAAATGCCTATGCAATAGCGTAGTAGTATTGACGTGACGGAACTGACCAGAACGGAGTTTACATAAATAATTTAGCGACTAGTTACACAAAGGAAAATACAGAGCCAACACAATACCCTTGTCCAAAATTACGATTGTCTCGGCTAGTGCGCTCGAGAGGTCGTAATATGAGGATGCAATACGTCTGCTCAGAGATCAGTCTAGAAGCGACTGGCCGCGGTGCGCGGGCGCGCTAGTCACATATATGAAGCGAACACTCCCCGCACTCCATACCGCTGTGTTCCGAGACGTACACCCTCAAAGAACAACATTCGTAGCATCCGTTTGACATTCAATAATAAAACATGAATAGCTGTCTACGATGAATAGTCATGTAACGTTCCGTTACACATTGTTTGTTGTACTGAACATTGGTTAAAGGATTACCAAATGTTAATTAATTTTGAGAACTACAGTGTGGGCAATTGTTTTAACCGTAAATCTATGCTACGTGGAGGTTCCCTAATCTTGATAAAAAATTGTTTAAAATCCAAGCAACGAAGTGACATAGTGGGTTTATCAATTGAACATTGCATCGAACTGTCCTGTGTTGAGCTAGATAAGCATGTCGTAGTGTGCGTTTACAGACCCCCTAAATTATCAGAACTTTTCTGTATTTGAGTCAATAATGGAAGATGTCTTAGCGAAACTTGCATCGAATAAAAAAGCCGCAGTTATTTGTGGTGATTTTAATATTAATATTTTGGAAAATAATTCTAATAGCAGTAGATTATTAAGCCTTTTTAAATCATTCAATTTATCAAATGTTTTTACAGAACCAACTAGAATAAGTCCAACTTCTGCTACTTGTATAGATAATGTCTTTTGCGATTGTGATTATTTACATAAAGCCATCGTAAATTATCTGCCGTCTGATCATAGTGGACAAACGGTATCTTTTAAGTTTAAAACACCTTTGCAAAAAGTGCAAATACAATTTAGACCAATAACGAATGGTAAACTAAATAGATTCAATGGTACCCTAAATAATAAGTTAAATGATCAGGGCCATGATATGGGTGATGCAAATAAATTGTACGAAGATTTCTTTTCAGTAGTGTACACTCAATTCAATTCAACTTTTGAAAAGAAAACAAAAAACATTTGCCCTAATTTTATATTTAGTGACTGGGCAACTAGAGGTATGAGGATAAGTAGGGAAAGACTGTTCGAGCTGTATGGCCTTAAGCCTTACATCAATACTGTAACTTTCAGCAAGTATGTTGCTACATATTCCAAAATTTTTAGAAATACTTGCAAAATAGACAAAGCCCTGTACATTAGCAATAAAATCAAATCAGCTGAAAATAAAATAAAAACAGTTTGGAAAATTATAAATAACGAAACTAGTAGAAATAAAAAACGAAACACAGATTACACATTGGAGACTTCACGTGGAGCCATCAGCTCTAACTTAGAAGTAGCTCAAGAGTTTGTAAATTTGTTTACTAATGTACCATCAAAAACGACGGAAGCGTTAAATTCCTCATCCGACGTATCAATTGATTTATTAAGAGCAAACGTTGCAGCCTGCCCGGTTGAATTTCAATTTACACATATTAACCCCGTAACAGTAATAAAAGCTTTTAAGCAAATTAAGATCAAATTGACCGAAGATCTTTGGGGAATGTCTATTAAAGTCTGTGCCTCCATAATTGAGACTATTGCACCTTATTTAGCCTTAGTATTTAATTCGTATGTTGATCAAGGAGTCTTCCCCGATTTAATGAAATTCAGTAAGGTAATACCACTTTACAAATCTGGGGACAGTAAAGACACCTATAATTATAGACCCGTATCCGTGTTGCCGGTTTTCAGTAAGGTGCTTGAAAAGGTAATGCTTAATCAAATGCTCAATCATTTTAACACGAATAAAATCCTTCACGATCAACAATATGGTTTCACCAAAGGACGTTGTACGACCGACGCCGGTGTAACCTTATTAAAACACATTTTTAACGCGTGGGAAGAGGCCCAAGACGCTATAGGAATCTTTTGTGACCTCTCTAAGGCATTTGATTGCGTCGATCACGAAACCTTGCTTTTGAAACTTGAGCATTACGGGCTTTCAAAACTTGCGCTCAGTTTAGTTAGTTCTTATTTAAGGCATTGACTGCCAACGCGGTCACCGGTGACCGCGAACAATAGATTTTCTATTGTGTCTGCTGTCTGGCGGTCAACGTGTTAAATGACAGACAACAGCAAGTTCAAATAAATGGTGTCAATTCACATGGTTTAACAGTAAAAATGGGTGTGCCACAAGGCTCGATATTGGGTCCTTTCCTCTTTTTAGTGTATGTTAATGATCTACTCTATTTATTAAAAAATCAACCACAAATGGTGTTATTTGCTGATGACACTTCCTTAATTTTTAAGGTAAATAGACGTGCTACAAATTTTGACGACGTAAAAAACGCCCTACTGCAGGTCCAAAGTTGGTTCACTGCTAATAATTTAGTATTAAATGGAAAAAAAACTAAGTGCATAAGATTTTCTTTACCAAATGTAAAGAGTAGTGATTGTGAGATAGTATTGAATCAAGTCTGTGTGGTGTCGGAGTCTGTGTGGTGTCGGACATAAAGAATTGCACCACCCCATACTTCCCGTGGGTGTCGTAAAAGGCGACTAAGGGTCGTACCGGAGAATGGGCAGCAGCGTTCTCTATGCATTCCACCACCATACTATACTGCGATCGCCAACCCGCCTGCCAAGCGTGGCGATTATGGCAAACCCCCCAAGAATGACAAGCACAAGAAACACTAGGCCCCTAGTACCCGGCGGCCCGCCTACCCTTGGTTACGGTAGCGGCCAAGGCCACGGTGAGGCAAGGTGTGCTAAGAATCCCCGGAAGAGTTCCGGCTACCACAATCACCGAAAACTGGACCTGGCAACATACAACACGCGTACACTCCGGACCGACGAGAAGATCACCGAACTCGAGGAAGAATTGAGCAAGATTATTTATTTATTTATTTATTTTATTATTTATTACCTTTACAACATCATAACAGGTCTAACCTAATGCGATGGTGTGGTATTTATATACTTACAATATTAAATTAACCTAATAAGGAACTTCTATAACATACTACTTATCCTAAATTCTATAACATACTACTTATCCTAAATTATATAAATCTCATAAATAACAATAACACAGAACAACTATTATATTAACTTAGTAACATTTAATACATAGTACTACACATTTATTTACAAAAACATATTTTGCTATCACAACTTATGTGTAGCATAATATAAATAATAGTACCCTTGCGAGTTCACTCCTAGTACATGTAAATACGTCAATTTGTATGTGAATTTTATTAATATTGTGTATTGCTCGGGTTAAAGGTGTTTTCGCCAGTAAGTTGGTCCGAAGATACGATGGAGTATAGTGGGGTTATCTGAAGTCCGAAGAGAGGGGGAGGACTCGATAATCCTCAAATCCGGAAACTTGCTCTATTTCCGGGAGGGCAACCAGCAGTCCCAAGGTGGTGTCGGGTTTATCGTCCATAAGTCCCTTGTGAGCAACGTGGTGAAGATCGAGAGTGTGTCGACCAGGGTGGCGTACCTTATACTCAGAATATCCGAAAGGTATTCGTTGAAGGTCGTACAGGTTTACGCCCCGACCTCGTCACACCCCGACGATGAGGTAGAGACCATGTATGAGGATATTTCCAGAGCCATGCATGGCTCTAAAACTCACTTTACCGTTGTCATGGGGGACTTTAACGCGAAACTGGGTAAACGTAACGATGATGAGCTGCGAGTGGGGCAATTTGGAGTTGGATGCCGGAACCACCGGGGCCACCTACTGGCCAGTTTTATGGAGAAGGAAGGCCTCTTTATGATGAATTCGACTGGCCCGTTGGTCTAGTGGTTAGTGGCCCTGACTGCTATGCCGGAGGTCGTGGGTTCGATTCCCACCCAGGACAAATGTTTGTGTGATGAGCATGATCATTTGTTCTGTGTCTGGGTGTAATTTATCTATAATATGTATGTATTTAGAAATATATAAGTATGTTTATCAGTTGTCTAGTACCCATAACACAAGCTCTGCTTAGCTTGGGACTAGACGGCGTTGTGTGATAGTTGTCGAATATAATTCCTTCTTCAGAAAACGTGAGCATAGAAAGTGGACCTGGCAGAGCCCGTATGGTGCAACTAAAAATGAGATTGACTTCATTATGTCGACGAAGAAGCAAGTATTCAATGATGTCTCTGTGATCAACGCGGTGAAAACCGGAAGTGATCACCGTATGGTAAGAGGCACATTGAACTTAAATATCAAGCTGGAAAGATCTCGACTGATGAAGTCTACGCTCCGTCCAGCACCGATCCAGATCCAAAACCCCGAGAGCTTTCAGCTCGAACTCCAGAACCGTTTCGAATGCCTAGGGAGCTCCGTGGACGATTATAACGATGGGTTCGTGGAAACTGTCCATACGGTCGGGTCTAAGATCTTCAAGACCCGCCGTACGAATTCAAATAAGAAGCTCTCTGATCCTACTTTGCGGCTCATGAAGGAAAGGCGCGATATGATCCTGCAGTCTACGGATGATGCGCTAAATTACCGGCAACTCAATAGACGGATCTCTAAGGCCTTGAAAAGCGATCTTCGCCGCTTTAATACAGATCGTATTAAGGACGCGATAGAGCGAAATAAAGGCTCCAAGGTCTTTGCTAGAGATCTGTCTATTGGGCAGAGCCAGCTTACGAGACTGAAGACCGATGATGGCAGGATCGTATCCGACAAACCTGAGCTGTTGGGAGAGATCGAGAGGTTCTATGGACAGTTATACACGTCAACAAATAACCCCGCTATGAATCTGGCAAACGACCCAAGAGCTAGATTGACCCGGCACTATACCGAAGATATCCCGGACGTCAGCCTGTACGAGATTAGGATGGCTCTGAAGCAGCTCAAAAACAACAAGGCACCGGGTGATGACGGAATTACGGCCGAGAAGGCGGGCGGACAACCCGTTCTGAAGGCCCTTCAGAAGCTGTTTGGTTCCGTCATACTCGAGGGCAAAACACCACAGGCGTGGAACAGAGGTGTGGTGATACTTTTCTTTAAGAAGGGCGATAATGCCCTCCTTAAGAATTATAGGCCCATCTCACTCCTGAGCCATGTCTACAAGCTGTTTTCGAGAGTCATCACGAACCGTCTCGCGCGCAGGTTTGACGACTTCCAGCCTCCCGAACAAGCCGGATTCCGTAAAGGCTTTAGCACCGTAGACCACATCCATACGCTGCGACAGGTTATACAGAAGACCGAAGAGTATAACCTGCCTCTCTGCTTAGCGTTTGTGGACTACGAGAAAGCCTTTGATTCGATCGAGACATGGGCTGTGCTGCAGTCTCTTCAACGGTGCCAGATCGACTATCGGTACATCGAAGTGCTGAAGTGTCTGTACGAAAACGCCACTATGTCAGTCAGACTCCAGGATCAGGCCTCGAAACCTATCCTTCTGCAGCGAGGTGTGAGACAGGGAGACGTTATCTCTCCGAAACTGTTCACCGCTGCACTGGAGGATGTCTTCAAGGACTGGAAAGGGGCTGGCATCAACATCAATGGCGAGTACATAACTCACCTTCGGTTTGCCGACGACATCGTAGTCATGGCTGAGACTATGGAGGACCTCAGTACAATGCTCGATGACCTCAGTAGAGCCTCCGAAAGAGTGGGTCTTAAAATGAACATGGACAAAACGAAGGTCATGTCAAATGCCCATGTAACACCCACTCTCATAAAAATCGGAGACGCTACACTCGAAGTCGTGGACGAGTACGTTTACCTAGGACAAACTGTCCAGTTAGGTAGGTCTAACTTCGAGAAAGAGGTCAATCGACGAATCCGACTCGGCTGGGCAGCGTTCGGGAAGCTACGCAATATCTTCTCGTCCCACATACCGCAGTGTCTCAAGACGAAAGTCTTTGACCAGTGTGTGTTGCCAGTGATGACTTATGGAACGGAAACGTGGTCGCTCACAATGGGCCTTATAAGAAGGCTAAAAGTCACCCAAAGGGCAATGGAGAGGGCTATGCTTGGAGTTTCCCTACGTGATCGAATCAGGAATGAGGAGATCCGCAGGAGAATCAAGGTAACCGACATAGCCCGAAGAATTGCCAAACTTAAGTGGCAGTGGGCAGGGCACATTGCTCGCAGAACAGATGGCCGATGGGGTCGAAAGGTTCTGCGACCGCGTACCGGAAGACGTAGCGTTGGAAGGCCTCCCACAAGGTGGATCGATGACCTTGTGAAGGCCGCAGGAACCCGTTGGATGCGGGAAGCACAGGACCGGTCGAAGTGGCGGTGCTTGGGGGAGGCCTATGTCCAGCAGTGGACGTCTTTCGGCTGAAATGATGATGATGATGATGATTGAATCAAGAGAAACTAGAATTCGTCGAAAAAACGGTTTTCCTGGGGATCACGCTCGACTCAAGGCTACAATGGGGTCCTCATTTAACATCTCTTGCAGGACGGCTAAGTTCAGCAGCTTCGTCGTTTCAGCCGATAGACGTCCACTGCTGGACATAGGCCTCCCCCAACTTTGGGGGGGGGTTTGCCATAATCGCCACGCTTGGCAGGCGGGTTGGCGATCGCAGTATGGTATGATGGTGGAATAAATAGAGAACGCTGCTGCCCATTCTCCGGGAAGTAAGGGGTGGTGCAATTCTTTAAGTCCGGCACCACACAGACAGTTTTCAGCAGCTTATGCTGCCAGAAAAATCCGTCAATTTACGCCCTAACTCTACAAGGCCTAACTTCGCAAGCTCTACACCTTAGTTAAAATATATGGCTTGGCCATTTCGCTACATTCACATGAGCGTAAGGTGAAAAACTCTCATACTGTTAATGGCTCTTGTAGTAACGAAACGGCCAAGACATAATTATATTTGGACTAAGGTGTAGAGTTTGCGAAGTTAGGCCTTGTAGAGTTAGGGCGTGTAGAGTTAGAAGCTTGGCTCTACATGACAACTGATTACTTTTTGACAGTGCGAGCTACATTGTCTCGTCTTGGCAACATTTAACATGAAATGTTTTTGTGGGATTTCATTTCTTTTTGTAAGTTGCTTATTATATTTATACGAGTATTTTTTCTGTTGTAAAAATGAACAACAGAAAAAATACTCGTATAAATCTTTCTTGTTTTGGGGTTTATTTAGAACAAGGACCCCCTATATAAATTTTCAGACCTCTAGCATCAAAATTTACGGAAGTCTCATACAAACTTTCACCCCCTAGTTTAAGGGGTTGGGGGGGTAAAAGTTTCAAGTTTTAAGATTTTTTGTTGTTTGTGTACTATTACTAGCTTACATACCAAATTTCAGCATTCTAGGACTTCAGGAAGAACCTTAAGAATATTGATGATCATCAGTCAGTGAGTCAGTGAATCAGTGAATCAGTGACGAAATCGGGGTATTTTAGATATCAATAAAATCTAAAGTATAAAAACAATGCAATTGAAACTTTACAGGTTTAATAAGTCAACCACTGACATCTTATCCCGAAAATGTTGTTTATCTGGTATAATCCAAACCCAAGATAACAAAAATACGACGAAGTGCTTCGAGAAAAGGTAGGTAGTGCCCTTGCGCTTCGTTTGGCTCGTCTTGGCGGGGCACTCCCGTGCCCCCAGATTTAAAAGAGTGTCCATGGAGTTTCTTGCCCGTTCTTCTCCATAGATACCTACGCTTTGGAATGGGCAACTAGCTTCATATTTTCTGACTGACCGACTTCTTGACAATTCAAAAGTGCCTGTAAAATTAAACCATTTACAGTGTAAATGGTTTAATTGAAATAAATAGTTTGAGTTTGAGATTAGTTAATGACCTACTTAAAACTTATGTAGGTACGTACGTAGGTCTAGATTCAATATAGGTATTACATAGTGTTGTGGATAGTTTTTAAGGACTATCGCCGTGCTATTTTCTCTCCAATACCTACATCTGGTCTTATTATATTCCAGATGAAATGGAAGTTCAGCCCGAAATCGAGTCAGTTCCACTTTTTAGTGCATCAGAGCCACAACTGGGTACGTCCACGTCAATTACACATGTACCTGCTACAGATGTGGTACAGACTGCGCAATCGGAATTTCCCGTTGAAGCAGCGCTCGATCCCTCTAAGCTGAATAAAAAAATTCTGAATCTCTTGGGCGAAACACCTTCAAAGGAAATAAATATATATGAAAAAATTTAATGTAAGCCTACCTAAAGAAAAACGAAATTTGATTAAACAAGAATTACAATCGTTCCGATTCAAACCTCGTTGTAAAATAAGACATTTTGCGCGCTTGGTAGGCCTCCTCACTTCATCTTGCCCCGCGATTCAGTACGGTTGGCTTTATACTAAGCAAATGGAAAGATGCAAATACCTTGCACTGTGTCAAACGAATAGTTACGATAGCCACATATCTTTACCACATTACCTGCAGGGCGATTTCTCCTGGTGGTTAAAATCAATTGATGACGCAGTCAATCCCATTAGACAAGACAGCTACTCGCTAGAAATATTTTCAGATGCTAGGTAAAAAGGGTGGGGGGCAGCATGCGGTGAGGAGACCGCCAGTGGCCAGTGGAGTAATACAGAATGTACCAAACATATAAATTTATCTAGAACTCCTTGCAGCATTCTTGGGTTTACAAATATTCGCGAAGGGATTAAAAAATCGTCAAGTTTTACTACGTGTTGATAACACAACTGCTATTTCTCATATAAACCGTATGGGTGGAGTAAGATTTCCACATCTAACTGAAATCACAAAATTCATGTGGCAGTGGTGTGAAGCACGCGGTATATTTGTGTTCGCTTCATACATAAGTTCAAAAGACAACGAAATAGCAGATGCGGAGTCTAGAAAATCTCACCCCGATACCGAATGGGAGATCAACGATTATGCTTTTGAAAAGATTGTACAGGCCTTTGGGCAACCTAAAACAGGATCTTTTCGCATCAAGGTTAAATAATAAATGTGTTAAGTACATCATGGAATAGAGACCCTGGAGCATTCGCTGTGAACGCTTTTACTTTAAGCTGGAAAAATCTTTGCTTCTACGCATTCCCTCTTTTTGCGGTTATACCTACTAAAAGTTTTTAAGAAAAATAATAACCGATCAGGCCGAGGGTATTGTTGTGGTCCCCTTTTGGCCCACGCAACTCTGGTTTCCACTATTTCAAAAACTTCTCTGTTCCGAATTGATTCAGTTTACACTCTCTGATAATGTGTTATTGTCTATTTCCAACAGTCTCCCGAAGCTTACGTTGATTGCAGGGAAGTTATCAGGACGGCACTACGGAACAGAAGAGTACCACCGTCAGCAAATCAAATCAAATCAAAATCGTTTATTTGCATAAAATGTGGTAGGTACAAAAGATGTTAATGTAAAATAGTAGTGCAAAGACACATTCCGCCATGTAATGATGGCATGCAAATATTTAATACATGAATTAGGTATGTATTAACAACATGCAGTAACATAATAGTAACGTACAGTTAATGAAATTAACAACAACTTTAGATATTATGATAGCTTCCTTGTCTGAAAATTCAATAAAACAATATGACGTTGCAATTCGACGTTGGGTAGGCTTTTGTAACAACTCAGAATATTGAAATACACGAAGCTTCAATTCCGATGGAAATTTACTTTCTCACTGAATTATTTAATTCTGGTTTACAATACGGATCTTTAAACAGTCATCGCTCCGCTCTGTCTTTGATTTTAGGATCGAGAGTAGGGACTGATGACCGTGTTATGCCCGGTACACACGACAACGATTTATCGTAGCGATTTGACTGCGCAGTCCGTTTGTGCAGTTTATCGAACGTCCATAGTGTGTCTACACGTCTACGATATCTGCGTCGATCGTCAGTTCTCGGCAGAAACTCTGAAGAAAAACACGTCATTCGTGATGGAAGACGATGAAGCGCTTGCGCTAGCCTGGCTTGTTTTGTGCAAAAAGAAAAGAAAATCACTTAGTGTGTGGTGTAAGGATTGGCTTCTTAAAAGAAAGTCATACTCTCACATACTTAAATTCATTGAACGAGTTGAAATTTTCCCCGAAAGACTGGCACAATTATTTGAGGATGCATGAATGAAGAGACTTATAATTACACCTCCTGTCTTTAGTTACACCGCTAATACCAAAAAGCAATACCGTGATGAGAGAAGCAATAAGTCCTCATGAAAGATTGTCTGCAGCTCTGAGGTTTTTAGCTACAGATCAGCCTTGCGAACGAACTGAATGATTGGCCCGACTACACACACACATATGGTGCCCATTATGCCCGGTACACACGACAACGATTTATCGTAGCGATTTGACTGCGCAGTCCGTTTGTGCAGTTTATCGAACGTCCATAGTGTGTCTACACGTGTACGATATCTGCGTCGATCGTCAGTTCTCGGCAGAAACTCTGAAGAAAAACACGTCATTCGTGATGGAAGACGATGAAGCGCTTGCGCTAGCCTGGCTTGTTTTGTGCAAAAAGAAAAGAAAATCACGTAGTGTGTGGTGTAAGGATTGGCTTCTTAAAAGAAAGTCATACTCTCACATAAATTTATTGAACGAGTTGAAATTTTCCCCGAAAGACTGGCACAATTATTTGAGAATGAATGAAGAGACTTACTTACACCTCCTGTCTTTAGTTACACCGCTAATACAAAAAAGCAATACCGTGATGAGAGAAGCAATAAGTCCTCATGAAAGATTGTCTGCAGCTCTGAGGTTTTTAGCTACAGGTCGCTCGTACGAATGTATGAAGTTTTCTACGTTGAGCCTATCGTACGCACCATTTTTCTTGTTGTGGTCGTGATAATCTTTACTTTTCTTACTCCACAAGCAAACTTCATTTTTATAGCACTGGATAAACTCTTCCAATAACTCACGGATTCCGCTACAGTCTTCTAGCGACATGTTTTAACGTGCGCGGGCGCGTCCGCCTACACCAAGCCTTGCGAACGAACTGAACGATTGGCCCGACTTCCGTACACACACTACGATAAAACTGTGCAAACGCGATCGACAACGATTTATCGAATAGATTTTAAACCTTGCTCCGATGGCTTGCACCAACCAAAAAATCTGCGCCGATTTTTGTACATACGTTCGATAAAACTGCGCAAATGAACTGTGCAGTTCGTTTGCGCAGTTTTATCGTTGCCGTGTGTACCGGCCATTACTAGGCTATTTAAAGGTTTTCACAGACTTCGTCCCCCAGCCCCCAAATATAATATCACTTGGGACCCCTCAATAGTTTTAGATTCATTATCAAAATGGTACCCAAACAGTAATTTAAGTTCAGAACAATTGACCAAAATGACTGTAACTTTGCTCGTGCTAATAACTGCACACAGAGTGCAGACGATTGGCAAAATAACACTAGAAAATATAACTGTCCATAGTCAGCTTATATTAATCAAGATAAACGATTTTATAAAAACATCTCGCCCAGGTTCAGCTCAACCTTGTCTTAATATTCCATTTTATAAAGACCGTCCGGAAATACGTCCGGCTGAAGCGTTGGTAGCTTATATAGATAGGACAAAGTCTTTGAGAAACAATACCAATAGCCTATTCCTAAGTGTTAAAAAACCACATAAACCGGTATCCACAAATACTATCAGCCGGTGGATAAAAGACATGTTATCAATTGTCTTTACATTTACGAGACCGCATTGAATGTAAAAAAAAACGGTGATTTATTTAAAAAAGCTTCAGAGCAAAGTTTTCGATCAATAAGACCAACATACCGACATGAATTATGTTATGCCTAAGAAGATCAAAAACCGCCCTTATGTACAAGAGCATACTTTGCATGGCTCCGAAAATTTTCAATAATCTACCTAATGACATAAAAGATTTAAACTTGACTAAATACATTTTTAATAGACAAATGCTATTATACCATTGACGAATTTCTTGCTGACAAATATTCTTGTGACTGATCCTGTGTGTATTTATGATTTATGATGTACCTAATATTCCTATCAGACTTTTAATTTAATTAGAATTGTATAGTACAATAATGTTTTAATAAATTTCTAATATTGTTAAATTCATAGTGTATGCTAAAGGTAGATTTTTGAGTTTCTATAAAATATCTGTAAGACCTGTTATTTCACCAAAAATCGCACTAATAAATACTTTGACTTTGATTTTGACTAGCGGAATTGACACCTCAATATTTTCTGCTCACTCCACCAGACAAGCAGCCACCTCAGCCGCTCATAGAGCTGGTGTCAATATTGACACGATACGAAAGACCGCTGGGTGGAGTGGCATCATAGAGATATTCAATGTGAACAATCTGATCAATTTGCCTTATCAATCCTAACCTCTGATTGATGCATTATGTTAGAATGTTATTAAAAGTTAATTACTTATAAGTTACCCCTAATTAATGATAAGCTACATTTTAGAAATAATTCGGAGTATTGAAAATCGGAATGTCGTTTTTCGTTTTTAGGAAATTGTGTAATAATAAGTCATTATGTAAAACGTTTTTATTCCAAACGTGGTTTTATGAGATAAAATTAATAAAAAACCGGGCAAGAGCGAGTCGGACTCGCGCTCCGAGGGTTCCGTAACATCCGGGTTTATGCATAAGGTTTATGTTTATGAAATTAAATGTTTTTTTTTTTATTTTTATATTTGAGTTGATTGAATGAAAGGTAAATTGCGGTTTACGATTTATGACGTATTAAAAAAAAAACTACTTACCAGATCTCGTTCAAACCAATTTTCGGTGTTTTTTTTTTAGTTTTATCATTCTCTTATTTTAGAAGTTACAGGGGCCCGGGACACATTTTACCACTTTGGAAGTGTCTCTCGCGCAAACTATTCAGTTTAGAAAAAAATGATATTAGATACCTCAATATCATTTTTGAAGACCTATCCATAGATACCCCACACGTACGGGTTTGATGAAAAAAAATATTTTGAGTTTCGGTTCTGAGTATGGGGAACCATAAAATTTATTGTTTTTTTTCTATTTTTGTGTGAAAATCTTAATGCGGTTCACAGAATACATCTACTTACTAAGTTTCAACAGTATAGTTCTTATAGTTTCGGAGAAAAGTGGCTGTGACATACGGACGGACATACAGACAGACGGACAGACAGACATGACGAATCTATAAGGGTTCCGTTTTTTGCCATTTGGCTACGGAACCCTAAAAATGAATTGTTTGTCAAACAACACGTTACTAAACAAAAGTTTACCTGGTAATTATTTTGTCAAGTGAATTATTTTGCAAACTTGTTGTTGTATAATGATGAAATGACAAATCATGTTGTTGCCAATCGTTGCTCGTCAAATAATTTGTAAATTATTTTTTTGTGAACTGAGAGGGCACCGAACAAAATTGCGTTATGTTCGTGTATTCTTATAAAGTTAAAGACGAATCAAAAGCACAGAATACGTAAATAGTGCTACGTACCAAAAGGTTAGCATGTTAGAGATTGGGGTCTCCCTTATTTCATCGAAAAGAAATTCCCAAATTATCACTTCCCAAACAATTTTCCGCTTAATTTCATTTGGCAAATCATTACTTAGCAAATTAACTTTTCACAAAAAATTGTAACGCAAACCTATTGTTTGGCAAGTGAACGTTTAAACTATAACTGGCTTACCAAATAGTAATTTTACCAATTTTAATATAGTCAAATATTTCAATTGGTATACCATATTTCACGCAAAATAAAATAAGCCAAATATTTAGTACCGTCGGGGCCCCTATTTCTGTCTGCCTATGATTTCAATTGGCCCTGTTTAATATGATATGAGGTGAAGGTATTTGTATTCTCATTCGAGCGCTCTTGCATCCTATTTCTGTGAAAAGGGTTTAAAGTAACCTAACAAAACCGAACCTCGGGGTGCCCTTCCCTCGCTCTTGCATCCTACGTCGCCTATCGGCCGACCGCAACCATGCAATTAAAAAAGTAATTACCTATGAAAAACCATGTATTTCCCAAAAAAAAAATTGTCTATATATTTTTTTCATAACAAATCATTTGACTAAATAATAATAATAATAATATATTTATACAGAAATCCGCAGGGCAGCATGTGGCGAACTGTTGGGCAGTAGCGACCCCACGGACCCTATCTTCAGGGAGAAGTCTTGTTCCTCACCTCTGGCTTGCCTTTATTGGCCGGCTGGAGTGAACAATGAAGATGAACAGAGCTCCCACCCCATTCTTGCCTTTATTGGCCGGCTTGAGTGGAGATTCGCAAGAGGAAACGTGCTCGGAGGAAGGAAGTATTCCAGTAAGATGCTGGTAGGGATCTTGACCGTACTTCCGGGATTGTCCTGATAGCCGTGGAATACCTCTCCACTCCTCATAAGCACCTCAGGACATGTTGCCCCCTTGTTGCTACGTCACTATGTGCTAGCGATCGTTTCCGGGGGCCCATTGTTGAGTGTGCAAGTCACCCCCTGCCATTTTATCCGTGTATATATAAAACATTGATCAGGCAGGGGTCGTAGTTATTCCATAGTTCTTGGTAACCAGTCCACTTTAGCCACCCAAACCCATAGTCCAACTTTTTATTTTTCCATATCCTGCAATAGTCCTACACCAACCGGGGGTTATCCTTGGGTGCACTTGCATAGCGCATACAGGGATAATCGTCGGTTGGCGCCGCATTTCATTAAAATTTCCTAATTGGCCTCTGCGAGTTGGCTTCAGCCCCTCGTACGCCTTCCAAAGGACCGGGACCCAATGGTTCCGAGAAAAAAGAAATATATTTATACAAAAATTATAAGGCATGAAAATTACTACAGTTTTGCTTAAAAAAATATATTGCTAAGACTTACGTGTCTGAACTAGGTAGTCCTGTGTTTCAGGCGAGAAGAGCTAAAATAGTCTTTTAAAATTAAGAAATAATCGAAAGTTGATAATAGACAAATAATTTATGTTAAATAGCTTAACACTTAGTTTCTAAACTTGATAAATATTTAAAATAGGTCAAATTTAAGTATAAATTTACTAACTGTATTAAAGTAAAAGGTATACTACTTTAATACAGTTAGTAAATTTTCTGTTTCTTCATAAGACATACTTTGGAGAGCATCCTTGAGGATTCTTTTACAATTTGTATAGTTCACAGAATAAATGTTTGCTTTCGAGTTTAGTCTATTCTATAGGAGAGGTCCGAGGTACAGGTAAAATTTGGATATAAAAGAATGTTTTGTTGAAATTTGTGGACAAACTATATCTTTACGTCTTTTATTAGTATATCTAGCGCTGTGGGGTAGAGCTTTGTGTTGTTTTAATACAATGCCCATAATAAATAGCTGTCGAACTGTTAATACTTCACAAGATTTGTACAAGAGGTTAGTAGGAAAATGAAAGGGAGGAAAGTAGAGACTGAGAATTGCCCTCTGAGATCTCACGATGGTTGGTAACTTTGTTTTACCCGCTCCACCACATGTGGTAATACAGTAAGTTAAAAATGTTAAAATCGATTGATATAGAGCAAAGTAAACTTGTCTAACTAATTTTGGGTCAGCAATACAGCGTAACTTTTTAAAAACAAATATCAACTTGCGAATTATATTATTTAAAGCTTCTATATGTTGTTTAAACGAAAGTGTGTCATCTATTATAACACCAAGGTATTTTGTTGTATTTGCCATTATAATTTTAGGACAAACACATTGGTTATCTGTTGGAATTGTGCATTAATGAGCATATAATGTCGAGGTAGAGCCAGTTGATGTTTGCTTGCGCATCGAAAACTTAATATAATTTGTCTTGTCCGCATTTAGTGTTAGTGAATTAAGAGGAAGCCATATATTAACTATATTAAATCCGTGTTGCGCAACTTTAAAAAAATAAAAGGGCAGTGTCGTCAGCATAAGAAACAATTTGGCCATGATCTAGACTTAAATTACAAAGGTCGTTTATGTATATTAGAAATAGTGTAGACCCTAAAATACTTCCTTGGGGGACTCCGAAGGACGTGTTTTTTTATCCTCGCTGAAAACATCTCCAATTCTTACACATTGGGTACGATCTTCTAGATAGCTCTTAAATAGTTTCAGCTGGGTGCCTCTGATACCTATGGTTTGATGATGTACGGCATCGTCTATTGACATTTTAGGCCTAAATCCATACTGCAGCTGAGACAAAATTAATTTATGCTCCAAGTATTTGTAAAGCCTTTTATTTATAATTTTTTCTAATATTTTAGACATAGAAGGCAGTAACGAAATAGGTCTATAATTTGTGACTTGACCTTTACTGCCTGATTTATAAACGGGGACAACAACAGCTTTTTTTAGGCACTCGGGAAAAATACATGCAGATAAACATTTTTGGAAAATATAAGTTAGTGGCGGTACCAAACTGTGCTTGAACTGTTTAATAATTTTATTTGATATGTTATCCCAGCCAACTTGCACAGTCGTCTTTTAATGTCATCTTAAAATGTTTAGTGTCTGCGATTTTTTGCTGTAATAAATCATTTGATTAAAGACCAAATGCCTAAATTTTATTACCCTTGATAATATTCTGCCAAGTAAAAATTTGACCAAATGAAAATGTGCGCAACTGCGCCCTAAAATCATTCCGAACATTGCATTGGTATAAAAAAAGGTTTTGGGTAGTGAAATTTTGGCAAAATCTTTTCGGCAAAATGGCAGGATCCCTATAGATTGTTACAGATGTAACCCTTTAAATGTTACAGATGTAACCCTTAAATGATTATCATCACGCCATACATTTATGGAACTGAGTAGTCAATCATGACATGCCTACCTACTCGTCTAAACAACGGCTATTTACATTTCTTATATACATTATGTAGTCGACATAGACCAAAACAATTAGCTTAGTGCTTTTAAGTTCGATCGTCAGTCGTCGATGAATTTGCATCACTTTAGCAAAGTGTAAGACATTCAAAGAGTTTTCAACGTTGATGTCCAAGCGCCTAACTTAACTAACATATTCTTGACAGTGGTAATTTCGATAGCTGCCACATTAAACATTTATCTGGCTCGTTGTGACTGGCCCGTGTGTGAGTAGCGTGACGTAGTGGGTCGGCTCGAGGCGCGCGGGCGCGGCGGGCGCGCGGGCTGGCAGCGGCCGGGCGCGGCGCCGGGCGGCCGCGAGCTGCCCCCCGCCGGCCGCGCTGCGCCGCTCGGCTCAGTATCGCGCGCGAGCCCGCCGCCGCCGCCGCACCGACCGCGCCGAGCCCGTGCCATGGAGCACTTCATTGAGACCGTGCGCAAGTACCCGTGCCTGTGGAACACCACGGCCATCGAGTACCGCGACCAGGAGCTGAAAGACGCCGCCTGGGCCGAGGTCATGAAGGAGACGGACCTGTCGTCAGGTGAGCAACCGCGCCCCGCCCGCGCGCCCTCACGCCCGCCGCGCGCCGCGCACGCTATTGTTATGATATAGAGGCGCACACAACAAGGAAACCATGCCGACTGCCGAGCGGCGCGGCGCGGCGGCGGCGTCTCCAGGCGCCGCCGCGCCGCCGGCACTGTGTTTACCGCCCGTCCCGTAACGTAACAGTTATAATCTTATAACTTTACCATACGAAATAAATAATAGAAAGCATAAAATCATAACAATAGTAATGTGAATTAACTAGTTTTCAACCCACAATCTTGTATGCGTTGTTTAGTAGCGGTCTTAGGTACCTACACATTGTTTCGCTCCCCATGCACTCTTCCCGGCTCGCGGCTGTCGAGTCACTTGTCTCTGCGCAGTCCTACTGTAACAACTTCGTTGTGGACATTAACAGATAACAGTCCTTCTAAAGTAGGTAGAGTACTAACTTACAACTTACCGTAATCCGTACTAATAATACTAATAATTATAAATGCGAAAGTGTGTTTGTCTGTTACCTCTTCACGTTAAACCGCTGAACCGATTTAGATGAAATTTGGTATAAAGATAGTTTGAGTCTCGGGAAAGGACATAGGCACAGATAATATAATACTAGCGTACAGATACCCCATCCCATACAAAGAAACGTGACCGCCGTAACTACGTCATTTCTTCGGCCTATTCGGCTTATTTTCTAAAGTGGCTTGTTTCACTCACGTCGCCGCTAGATGGTGCTAGCAGCGTTGACTCGCTAGCTTGTGGGCCGCGAGCAGTTATTTTACACAAACACCAATAGATGGCGTTAAAACCATACTGTACTTTTGTAGGTACTACAAAACTAAAGTCGCCCTGTGACCTTGAAGCTTACGTCGTCAATCACTCGACTCGGCAATAATAAATTCACGTTCTTTCATGCATGCCTTGCGATAGCGCATGATTTCTTGAGCGTAGTAATGGTACAGCTAGGTACATGTTTTCCGATGTCCGTTTCAACCGCGCGGCCACCTCATAATATTTTATGAAACTTTGCCAGGAATTAGTGCGAATTTGTTACTTTACACACCTCTTTTCGTGAATTTGTTACAAAAAAAACTAAGACGCTATGACAAAGAATAGTTGACCGCTAGAACCGCCACTTGCCGTAGTCATCGCTCGTGATTACACAGAAACTACATAATGCAGATAGACGAATGATGCATCAAAAGACAGGTCTTAATTTGTTCAATTTGTTACAAAAAAAAAAACGTCAAGACGTAGGTAAATAAACAAAAAGTTATGCAGTATTTAGTTTTCAGGTTACGAGTAGGTAGGTATATCACCATAAATATCAAATTAATAGAGGCTAATGTGAATAGACAATTTGTTACTAATTTGTTACAGCGAATAAACAGAAAAAAATACTAGAAAGTAGGTTCAATAATTTGTTAGAGTTGATTTTAGTTGGCCGCTCGGACGGCAATATGCCTAAAATAGGGGAGAACAGTGTAATGGGAGCCTACTAAGGGAAAATTTTCATAACAACCACATTTGTTAACATTCTTATAATTTTTATTTAGGAACTCTTACATTCATTATTAAAGTATATTTTAAACACAGTTATAATCAATTACAGGATTGTATTAAGGTACAATAACGATTTTACAAAAAAAAAACAGTCGCTCCCATTACCCGACACATGCGGGTAATGAGAGCTCGCTTACCGCCCATATGGGAAATGGGAGCCATCATTTACTTTTTCCCGAAAATTGAACTAGACATACTTTAAAATATTTGATCTTAGTAATTAACACAAAGAACTATTTGAAACACAAATAAAAAAATCAACTTGGTAAACAAAACAAAAAAATTGAGATAATAGAAATATGCTAGGCTACCATTACCCGCCGACTACCATTTTGAAAAGTAATAACATAAATATGTAATTCTACTTTCAATCTCAATTTAACCAATTGGGCTTGTTAGTGCATGAATCTAGGTATATAATAAGCATAAACATAATAAAATAAGACCATAACTTCATGCTTACCTCGGCGCTGGCAATCAGCAATTTTTTATAAGCGTGGGGCGAAAAACATATAATCGTCCCTCGTGACTTAACGCATGGCACTAACGACTCGTGCTCGTCAGGCGAAGTTTTTCGATGGTTGACAAAAGCGGCCGAGTATGTACGATCGCGTAAATGTACCTACTTTCCGTTCCATCACCATGGCTCCAATTAACCGACGGCTCTCATTACCCTGTTCTCCCCTACAATGGCGTTTATCTCGTTATTAAAAGTAGGTTTAAGCTTAGAGAGTACTAATCGACGGGTAACGTAACCTCGTTTGGATAAATATGGCGAATTTAACTGCAGCATTCATATTTAAGAAGATATTTACAAAAAACAGTAGTATGAAACCGTATGAGAGTAGGGTGACCATGATTTTTTACAATGAAGTGTGACTGAATAGGTAGTGATTATTGGAATGTTCGATATTCATATCTTATTTTTTTAGGGCGAGTGCTTATACAGGGTTAGTTTTCAAAGACCAGCCAAATTTAAGGGTAGGTATGCTACAGACCATCAAACTGAACAACTTTCTCCATGGGATCCATATCTTAATCGCGAAAAATGTATCAACTGTCCCATAGAAAACTTCAATACCTACTCGACCTAAACGTATGGGATGGCTGAATTTTTATTCGCGATTACGATGTTGGTCCCATGGAGAAAATTGTTCAGTGTGATGGTCTGTACCACACTTTTAAATTTGGCTGGTCTTTGAAAAGTAACCCTGTGTAAATTCATTTTAAGTTAAGGCATCCTGTGGCATACTTTATAAAAGTCACAAATCGATTAAAATTTCTTTATTCAAAATCAACACAAAGGCAAAAATCAAGTAATAAAAGTCAACAAGATAAATATAAAATCTTTATAAACTAACATAATATTTATAAATTAACGTATTGTTATTTAAAAAAATTGTGAAAAAAAAATGTGAGTCACAGTTGAAAGGTGAACTTAAGTTAGGCGAGATCATAACATTTGATTTAATCGGAGCTGCAGACTCAGTTTTACTCACTGAACTGCCGATTACTATTAACATTAAGGATAATTATTATTTATTAGTTGGTACATACTATAGAATTTATACCAGGCACAAAAATAGGCCACTATAAATGTTATTTTTTAAATAACAATACATATTTTTGTTACGACGACAATTCTTTTAAAATTGAAATAATAAGTAGGTACCTCTAAGAAAATATATCTACATTCTGTGTCATATATTCGTGTCAGTTAATTTATAAATATTATGTTAGTCAATAAAAACTTTATATTTATCTTGTTGACTTTATTACTTGATTTTTTGCCTTTGTTTTGATTTTGAATAAAGTACTTTTAATCGATTTGTGACTTTTACTTTTATAAAGTATGCCAGAGGATGCCTTAACTTAAAATGTAAGTATTTATATAAGCACTCGCCCTAAAAAAATAAGATATGAATATCGAACATTCCAATAATCACCATTCAGTCTCACTTCATTGTGAAAATTCATGATCACCCTACTCTCATACGGTTTCATAGGTACTACTGTTTTTTTGTAAATATCTTATAAAATATGAATGCTGCAGTTATATTCGCCATCTTTATCCAAACTAGGTCACGTTACCCGTCGATTAGTCCTTTAACTAAGCTTAAACCTACTTTTAATAACGAGATAAACGCCATTTTGTATTTTAGGCATATTATTGCCGTCCGAGCGGCCAACTAAAATCGACTCTAACAAATTATTGAACTTACTTTCTAGTATTTTTTTCTATTTATTCGCTGTAACAAATTAGTAACTAATTGCCCATACACATTAGCCTCTATTAATTTGATATTTATGGTGATATACCTACCTACTCGTAACCTGAAAACTAAATATTGCATAACTTTTTGTTTATTTACGTTTTGACGTTTTTTATTTTTGTAGCAAATTGAACAAATTAAGACCTTTCTTTTGATGCATCATTCGTCTATCTGCATTATATAGTTTCTGTGTAATCACGGGCGATGACTACGGCAAGTGGCGGTTCTAGCGGCCAACTATTATTTGTCATAGTGATTTATTTATTTTTGTAACAAATTCACGAAAAGAGGTGTTTAAAGTAACAAATTAGCACTAATTCCTGGCAAAGTTTCATCAAATATTATGAGGTGGCCGCGCGGTTGAAACGGACATGTTTTCCGGCAGACTTAGTTATTTGTTAGGTTCGGCGTCAAACAAACGTCAACGCAATATAAGATCGAAATACCCAGCTCTTGAAATGATTAGGTATTTGCTGCAAATTAGATGATTTTAAGAAGGGAGAGTTAATTTTTTTAACAGAGTCAGTTTCGAGTGTGTAGAAAACATTTTACTTTAATTACAAGCTGTCATTACTTAACTAAGTAGCAATATTTGGGGATGCAATCTCGTTATCGCGAGATTTCAGCTTTTTTTTTAGCGAGATTGATTTCGGACGAAAAAAGGGCGAGATCTCGCGAGTTTAACGAGATTCCACTCGAGCTTCTTTCTATACGTCTTATTCGAAGAGCGGACTGACACGGACGGAGTTGCGATCCTGTTGGTTTCGTAGAAGACTGGTTGTTTCTTTCATTTGTTATTTGATAGATACTATACGTCAAAGTTAACTACTTACATAAAAGTTTGTAAAAAAATATAAAGACAGTAGGTACGTCAAACAATGTTTGACGCATATTGGTCCTATTAGACATCAAACAATTAAAAGTTGCCTGCCAAACTTGTCCTTTAACACAAGCCGGGTCGTCGTAAATGTTACTTAATTTCCAGTGTCCGAGGTGGGAAAGCCAATGTCAATCGTAATAACAGCAGAGTCAGAGTCCGTTTACGTGCCAAAAGTCAATCGAGAAAGAAAGCCGTGTCAATATCCGATTTATGTCCAGGTCACTATATACGTGGGGTACGAAAACTCAAACAAAGTGATGTGAAAAGACTTCGTCGTCATCGTGTCGTTGATTTCAAAGTTGAAACTAGAGTAAATAGGTATAGGTATATATAGGTCCTTGAGTTGAACTTGAAAACAACAAAAATTTTTTTTTTATGTAATGTTTCTGACATGGCTTCAAGGCCTATAGGTATGCCAAAAGTTAACACAGATATATTTTCTACACATCTAAATATATTTTGCTTTATATTAATAAATATTTAATTCTATCAAAATAGATACCTATGGTAAATGGTAATGTGAGAAATATAGATATTGAGCTGTGTAGTAAAACTCAGAAAATGAAAACAACGCCATCTATATTGGAGGAAATAAACATTAAATGAGTGAGCAAACATTGATTTGTTAAAATCATGGAATTTGGAACTAGGAGCCCATTATTCCTTTTTTTTGTGATAAGGGGATTTTTAAAAACAAGGACATACTTTTTCTATGGTCAAATTTAAACAGATACACAAACTTCAAAAACAAATCGATACATGTAACGCCATCTATTGAGGCTTTTTTGAACTATTTTTTCTTTCTTCGCAATGAGACCCCATGACATAGGATAGTTTTTATCCCGATATTCCCACGGGATCGACACTTATGCGGGTGAAACCGCGGGGCGCTGCTAGTTCTCTGTAATTATAATGTTCCTGTATTAGATTAAAAAGACATTTTTAATCTAAGGTTCCTGTTAAGTCTCACTCAATCAATTTAGACTCAAAAGAATCAAGTGGATAGTGTTAATTACTTAATTGTTAAGCAACAACAGATGACAAGGCCCCTGTCATCAACAACACATAATCCTACTGAATGACTATTTCATGAAATCTTGACATTTTAGGATTATACTAACCTAACAAGTTGTATTACTGATTCTAATGATTATAATTCTGTAAATACATATTTTTTACATAAATCGTCGGTCGCGAATCATATTTTAATCAACGTACAACTTAATACTGACCAGCAAATTGCAAAAAACGTAAGATAATTTGAATTTCGCAGGCTACCTTAGCGCTTCAATTAACTTTTGTGTCATTATTTCTTTTTAACTAATTCACATAGGTTCTAAGTAAAATATAAAAATAAAAGTCGTATTATAAAATATAAAAGTCGTATTTATGTATTTCTTCAGATAAATTCATGTTTTGCAGATTCCTCAGTACAGACAATAATGAAGTGAGGGCCCTTTTAGATACTACATGTTCGCGCGGCGTTCGGCGCGTACATGTTCCACGCGCGCCTCAAAGAGATGTCAGCATCGAGGAGTAACATAATTATATATTATTATTATTATAAGTCTTATTTCGTTTCGCAATGGTTCAATAAATGGGCCCTCTATCCAGATGCACATGAGCCCCGAGAGATACTTGTACATTCGCCGCACCCTCGACTGCTCACAGCCCGCCTGCCCGCCATGCCTAGCGGGCCCCATCCCCAAGTGCGGGCGATCCCACGACCGATCCTTTTCTTTTAGCACGTTTTTAGGGTTCCGTAGTTCCTACAAGGAACCTTATAGTTTCGTCATGTCCGTCCGTCTGTCTGTCTGTCTGTCCGAGGTTTTGCTAAGAGACCGTTAGTACTAGAAAGCTGTAATTTTGTAGGAGTGTGTATATCAATTACGCAGAAAAAGAGGTAAAATAAAATTTTGGAAAATATTTTTTTTAGGGTAGCTCCCCTACATGTGAAGTGGGGATGACAATTTTTTTCGTCGTCTACCCCATCGTGTGGGGTATCGATGAATAGGTCTTCTAAAATCTCTTGGGGTTGCTAAAATTATTTTTCGATTTAATGCCCCATTTACGAAATATTAAACTTTAAAGTGCAAATTTTTGTTATCTGGAAAAATTTACGATGATAGTGCATTTCATGAACTTTAAAGGAAAATTATAGCGATTAAGATAACTTTATTAGTTTAGCGGTAATATTCGTTGAACTTGGGTGTTGGATAATTTTGTACCAAATACAAAATCCTTAGCATTAATCCTTTAAAGTGAATAAGATGAAGTAGTTGCTTATTTAAAACGGGTAAAGACTTGCATTGAAAAACAAAATACCTATGTTTTTTTTTTATATATATATTTTTTTATGTTTTGAATAAAGAACAACAGAATCGTACTATATTGTGATAACGTGCTACTACGGAACCCTACACTGTGCGTGATCCGCCACGCACTGGCCGGTTGTTTTCATTATTAAACATTCTGCTCCTAAAAGAGTTTAGTCAATTTGGAGAATACCCTTATACCCCACAAAACGCTTTCCACTTTTGAGATCTAAATAAAAAAATGCATCTATCGAAGCGGCAGCGCGTGGAACGGCGCCACAAAATACAGATAGTACAGAAGGCTACTCCACTTTTCATACCTACGCTCGGCGATCGCGCTATAGTTGTCAACTTGGCTTATGCACAAAAAACTATCGTGGTAGTGGTACTCGTTTGATTTATTGTTGAGCTTATTCCACAATATTAAAACAAAACAATAAACATAGTATTACAATACAAAAAGTTTACAGAACAAAAACATATAAAATTTTACATTTGTCAATTTTCACTATCGAAAATCCCTAATGACTTCAAAACGGATTACTCTATTTACACAATTTATTTTGCCCTAACCGTTTTAGACCTAAACCTATCAAATGACACTAAAAGCAACACAATATCTACACAAACAAAAAATCATGTTTTCAACTTACGTAATGGTGGCGTGAATTTACCTTACAAAAAAGTTACTCGTTTATACTGATTCAAATTAGGAAACTATTATATAAATCGAGCTTAGATACGCATTTTGTGTTGCTCCATTTTTGCACTTCACAGACGCGTGTCTCAAGCGGATGGCACCCGCGGTCGCAATACTCCCAACCCGTCCGAGATAACGTGTCCGTGAGCGGTGCCGAACTGGACCAATTGAGAATTGGACAGTTGGACATTTTGCGAGTTGGACATAATGCGCCCAAAGGGTCTATGTGTGCGTTGCTCGAGTGCACTTTGAATGTAGATTCACTTCTGTACTATCTGTATTTAGTGACGGCGCGGCGGCGCGGTGTGCCGACGTGCGCCTGCTTGTCACTTTGCATTGTGGGCTGTGGCACGAAATTTAAATGTACCAACTCTAGCTTACTAGTCCGGTTCTGCATTCCCTACTTATTACGTTGCGTATAAGTAGATTCAATTATTTTTGTTATTTCAAAAGTAATTTAATGGAATGTATTAAGTAGGTAATAATAAGTTTGTGTAGGTTTTCTTGGTAGATTATTTAATTGATTGATTTTGTGTGAAGTTATATTATGTAAGTGTCCAGCTTAGAATTTCGAATAGGTCCCCAAACATCCTAGGGTGGGCACCAGACCATTCTAGGATGGGCACGGCCCACCCGGCCAATATACATATATACCTACGCCTTTGTCAATCAGCATGTTACAAGTTATATCGTACCAAAATTTCAGCCAAATTCACCGAACGGCTTTTTCCATACTTTTTGTGCCGGGTTCTTTGTAGAGTCGAGTGCAGATTTTTTTACATGTTCTTTAGAATTTCATTTTTCGTCAATAACTATTCCCAAGAATAAGGTAGAAGGTGCGAGTGACAAAATTGTAGTGTATTTGAGCTGGTTTTACCAAAGAATCCTATTTTTGAAGTTGTACTTACTTTGTTTTTTCAATATTTACACGTAAATTATTATTATTAGATTCCAGCCATGTCATTGCTTTTAGTATTTCATTTTTAGTGTCTGTTTCTAGGTCATTCATATTTGAAGATTTTATTGTGAGAGTAGTGTCTTCAGCAAATAGTATACATATACATATATGTATATGTTTTAGGCTCTTGCAAAGATAATTTAATATATATACTATTATAAATAATGGAGGCCCTAATACGCTTCCCTGAGGAACACCGCAACTATTTATTTTCAAATCTGGACTGAATGTTTTTTTGTGTTCACGTGTGCACGCGCCCACGCGGTGTTGCGGGGTACATTCCTCTCTGCATGTTGTTGTGTTGTTTTCACATTGTTTTCATTCAGCACTGTAAACATTGTGTAATACTGCTACACGTCTAGCTTGTACATATACTTATGTCAGTTTCTGCGATTAATCAGGCATCATAACTAGCAGCATAAGACATTGACAAATTTAATAAACTTGTAAATTTTGAAAACCCTTTCAGTGAAAGAGGTGAAGCTGAAGTGGAAGAAGCTGCGCGACAGCTACCGCGACGCGCTCAAGAGACAGAGCGAGATGCTGGCGAAGGACCCCGCCAACCCCGCTAAGAAGAACTACCCCTGGAAGTACATGGGGCTGATGCAGTTCCTGCAGCCGTACATGAGCAACCGCAAGAAGCCGGCGGGCTCGCCCAGCTACCCCGCGCCCCAGCAGGCTGCCGAGAACGGCCACGCCGAGCACTCGTCGACCGACTCGGAGTCGGACGCGGAGTCGGCGCCCAAACGCAAGAACTGCTCGCAGCTGACCGTCATCGATCGCAAACTGGACTACCTGTGCAAGGCGCAATCCGCCAAGCGCGCCTGCGCCGAGCCCGGTCCCGTGCCTGCGCCCGCCGCCGCCGCCGCGCCGGCCACGCCCGCGCACCCCGACCCGCTTGACATCTTCTTCAACAGCATGTGCCAGTCCACCAAGCGGTTCCCTTTCCCGACGCAGATCAAGGTACTCTCTAAATCATTTCAGCAACCAACTATTGAGCTTTACGTCCTGACTTCTGGGTTTGATTACCGGGTCTAACAGTGTGTTACATGGTTCACTAATGTTTCACCAAAACTCCATTGACCAATTTTTAGTTTACAACCAACGTTTTGTATACTATTTATTTCACAAACAACTCATTCCACAAATGTTTTATTTTATAAACACTCGCTGTACAAACATTTATTTGGCAATTGCTTCTCTTTACAAATGTTTCCGGTGGGCGGTGACATTTACTTAATAATTTAAACATTTTTCACTTAATATTTATATTCTTTTGGAAAAATCCCGTTTATACAAAATATAATTTTATAAACATTTTCTAAACCAGTCACAAAGTCATCATGACCGTATTTTCGCTCTTGCATCCTATGTCGACGGAGGCCCGCTTCGCGAGGCCCCTATTTCTGTGTAAAGGGTATAAAGTAACCTAACCAAACCTAACCTCGAGGTGCCCTTTGCTCGCTCTAACATTCAATTTCGACGGAGCCCCGCTTCGCGGGTCCCCGTCGTTTATACAAAATATAATTTTATAATACATTTTCTAAACCAGTCACAGAGTCATCATGACCGTATTTTCGCTCTTGCATCCTATGTCGACGGAGGCCCGCTTCGCGAGGCCCCTATTTCTGTGTAAAGGGTTTAAAGTAATTTAACCAAACCTAACCTCGAGGTGCCCTTCGCTCGCTCTTGCATCCTACGTCGCCTATTGCGTTCGTTGAGTTCGGGTGCAATACATTTCGAAACCAGTCACAAAGTTTATTTTATATTATTATTATGTGTAAGGTAAACGCAGGTATTAACGACCCCCCTAAGGCAATTTTAAAATCAACCATTTTTTTTAGTATACTGGTTCCTCTAAAGATTAATAGTTTCATTTTATATGCTAGTGTTATGTATAAAAAATGTATTTAGTAAATCAAATACATTTAAATAAAGGATTATCTTGTAAAAAATAATTTACAATGTGACTTAGTCGATTGTTGCAATTACCGATCCATAAAAACGGCTGTGAAGCTATTAACGATGTTTATGCAGCTATTCCCGATCGTGTATGAGAGCAGGCCTTTTTCCAGCAATGGAATGAATATAAGCTAGTGATGATGATGATTACCGATCTTAAAAAAATAAAACAAAATAAAAATGCAAATACTTATTCGTATATTTTATTCTCGTTATTTTTAATAAAAACAAATTAGTACTTCTTAGTAATACCTATGAACTAAATAATTATAAACTTTTAAATTAATCAACATAATACTATTAATACACATATACAGGGTTATTGGTAAAACATTAACAACCTCTTAAGAGGTCATTGTACTCATCATTATGAACAACTTTTACTTGGGACCAAACTCGAAATCGCGAAAAAATAATCAGCTGTTCCACACATTTATGTTCGCATAACTCGTAAAAATGTAGGGAACAGCTCATTTTTTTTCGCGATTTCAGGTTTTGTCTCATAGTAAATGTTGTTCGTAATGATGAATACAATGACCCCTTAAGAGATTTCGTGTATGAATAGATAGACCTTATATACGATCGGTAATAGCTTCTTATAGTTGCTATTGCCGACCCTCATGAGTCGGTAATGAAGAATGTAAGTATAAACATAAATTGTATTACCGACTCATAAAAAATGGTTATTTTAATTCAATTGACCTTCGGAGTATAAAATAGATTATAATTGATTAATGTCACAAAAAATATGAACAAATGCACACTGTTTTAAACACAAAAAACAATGATTTATTACTGTAAGTATTCAATATCGATCCTCGAAAAATATCATAACTTTTGTTAAATTCACAACGCTAAAAGGTGAAAACTAGACAAAAAAGTTTAGTCCTTATCAAAAAAGCATATTATAAGATTAAAGACTACGTTGAAGACAAGGTAGCCTGGCAATAATTCCTTCTGCACATGTGGCTTCCCTGGCTTCTCATTAACGGCATAACTATGTAAATGTCTATTAACTGCTCTCAAATTACGATGTTTAATTTTTATTAATTTTTTTTTTACATACTTTTTGACATAATTTCTTAATTATTTGACATTATATACTTTTTGACATAATTTCTTTATTATTTGACATTATATACAGATAATTGAAAATTTTCACCTCTTTATTAGTGGTTTTAATGGGAATCATAACACTTGGTTTTAGTAGGTTTTTATTATTGTTTTTTTTTTTTTTTTTTTTTATTATTTATCCTTTTGATAGATTCTTATTTTGTAAATGTGAGGACTTTGTAGGCCTTATAGACTTTAGATCTGTAGACCATTTTCTATTTTATCAAGTACTTGGTACTTGTTGACAGGCCTGCACTGTCCTCCCATACCTACTGTAATCTGGAAACATTGTAAAAGCCAATTATTTTTAAAAAGAGTAACCATGGAGTTTCTTGCCGGTTCTTCTCCATAGGAAACGACCAATTGGAACCGTGCAACTAGCTTCTGACGTTTCATAAGTGCCCATGTAGGTTTATGTGAAATAAAACATTTTGATTTTGATTTTGAGTCGCTAATAGATTTTTATAAAGACTGTTAGCTTAGATTTAAACTGATCCATAAAAATACTTGTGTTAGTGTGATATAATAACATAAAAGAAAAATAAAACGAAAAGTTACGTTGCTGCCATTGCCGACTTATGGGTCGTTGATAGCTGCCACGACTAAAACTGATGAAGCTAACACCATCCCATTTTAATTTAAAGTTTTATCGTTTCAAATTACTTTTTATTAATAAAATGTCGTAAGAAATCAAGAGTTGACACTAAAATGAATACATTTATAAGATAAAGTATAGACTTCATTTGTTTGTATAAATGTCTTAAATAGAAAAGTCACGTAGGTACTTACTTGAAGGAACAAGGGAACAGTACGACAAGTCCTTCGTCCACGCTGCCCCGCAGTAACTAACTGACGTATTTTATCTTTTTTTTGCACAGCTTCTCACACTAACGTAAAAGTATACGATGCTCAAGGAATAAACGCGTGTGTAACTTTGCCTACCTATAGCTAGAATAGTTCTGGAAACGTAAAGATTTCGAATTACTTTTATAGGTCGGTAATAGCAGGTAACTACAGATTTTCGATGGGTCGTTGATAGCTGCGTTCGTTTACCTTAAATGATTTTATTCTAAACGTTGTTTTATGAGATAAAATGTAAAAATAATGAATTGCTTGTCAAATATTACGTTATTAAATAAAAGTTTATCGGATAATCATTTTGCTATGTGAATTATTTGGTAAACTTGTTGTTGTATAATGATGAAATGACAAATAATGTTTTTGCCAATCGTTGCTATGAATTAATTTTTGGCAAACTGACCGCTCACCGTGTTACATACTTGTGTCACTCACCAGCTAGGTATGTGGATTCATAAAGAAGAAAGTGTTTGTGCGGTTTGTCAGTTTAATACAGGTGTTTCCCTATAGTATGCTAAGCATATTATTATTATGAATTTCTGCCAACGTGTTGCTGCGAATATGGTCTGTCAATTTGACGCCTAAAATATTGCGCTTCAATGCACGTTGGTACACCTTGGGTTTGGAACTTTGAGTATTTGTCAAAGACGAAGTCTGGGATAAATAGATCAGAATGGGAAGAATGCACATGTCCATAATTTTTCGTTTGAGTGACAAAGGAAGGTTTCCTTCTATTAAAGCTGTTTCAGGTATTTTCGGCCTTGTTTCGTATGGATTAAAAAGATTCATATCGTTTGTATAATAAAGAGTATTCTATTAAGAAGAGTCGTTTTGTGTGCAGATAAAGAAGAGCTTGTTCAACGCTGTGATCGAGGCCGAGGAGGCGCTGCTGGCGGAGCAGGCCAGCTACGCCAGCCTGTGGGCGGCGGAGGCGGGCTCGTCGTCGTCCAGCGAGCCCAGCGACGACGAGCGCAAGCCGTCCTGAGCCCGCCGCGCGCGCCGGCGCCGGCTCGCGCGGCTGTACACGCGGTACGCGCAGTACGCCGCCGCGGCCGCCGCGCACTGCGCCTGAGCCCACCGCGTGCTCCGGCACCGCCTCGCGCGGCTGTACACGCGGTACGCGCAGTACGCCGCCGCGGCCGCCGCGCACTGCGCCTGAGCCCGCCGCGTGCTCCGGCACCGCCTCGCGCGGCTGTACACGCGGTACGCGCAGTACGCCGCCGCGGCCGCCGCGCACTGCGCCTGAACTCATGCGTCATCCTCATGGTAGCTTTAAATAGAGCGATTGACAGGTCAGATGTCGATCGCTTTAGTTAACATCACCCACAGACGTAGAGCCCGAAACATAAACGCCATGCTGTTGCAGTGAAACCTCGCCTTATCAGACACGCGTCTGCGTCACCAGTCGACTTCAAGGCAACGCCAAAGTTCCTCGTTCATAACGTTACACGACACCGTTTTAATTTTTGCCAAAACTTTCAACTCAGTCGGTTGCCGGCGACACCGACGAGTCGACTAACGCGTTTAGTTTGGTGATATGCTTAAGTACATCATCGGTCAGCTTTACGTCCTACCTATTTGTGTTATTATTGGGTGGAAACAGGGGTTGAATATTATTAAAATACTGAGATAACGGACTATAGAATAGTATGGAATATGACGACAATGCTACGCCTACTCTAAATCAATTAGGAGAAGGACTGGAGGGCTGGCGGATGATGACTTGCCACAAGGACTGGAGGGCTGGCGGGTGATGACTTGCCACAAGGACTGGAGGGCTGGCGGGTGATGACTTGCCACAAGGCGGAGCTGTTCAATGTTCGCGTGTGATGGGCATTACGATCTCAGTGTTTGGTTTCAGTACACAATCAAAAGTTTAAAAATTACCTTGGTAGGTATGTTTTTTACTGATCAATGAGAAGTTTGTACCTAAATTGTAAACGTTCAATCCGAAAACAGCTAGTGACGATGAACAGCGTGAAACACTAGCAGTGGCCCATTAGTGCAGTTTGCTTTTGATACACCTACCCGATATATGTATGTATTTGTCGCAGATGTACGACTGTCATTACCTATTGTCGAATCCGCTGTTTTACAAAACCGCTATTGGTTTTACAAAACAGCTGCGTTATGTAATTTGCTGGCATTTATTGAAGAGTTCCATTGTCTGTCTCCGAAACTCATCATCAGATCTTTACGAAATTTAAATGGGACCATTTCGAAATAAACCTCTTTCAAACAAAAAAAGAATTTTGCCAATCCGTCTATACAACATTATTTTTAGTACTTATATGCGAAACCCGAAACACGTGTCTAGTATTTTTATGTAAAGAAACTATGTACAAAATTTCAAAACTGGATCATAAAAAATCACAAAGTTGGTTGTTAAATTACATGTTTGTCCGTACAAAAACATGCTCACCCGCGCCGCTCGCGCCGCGCCGTCTTGCGCTCATTGATAAATAGTACCTAGGTACGTAACCGTTCAGCGCGGAGATTGGATAACCTACTTAGTGTCGCTCGGTGTCCAACTTTTAACCTTTTTTAAATATTTTTAGGACAAAATATAATATGTGGTAAAAATTATTGGAATCGATTCAGTTACATATTCTGAACAAACTATATTCAGGTTTCGCATATACGTCGTCGTTTCAGCCGATAGACGTCCACTGCTGGACATAGGCCTCCCCCAATTTTGGGGGGGGGGTTGCCATAATCGCCACGCTTAGCAGGCGGGTTGGCGATCGCAGTATGGTATGATGGTGGAATAAATAGAGAACGCTGCTGCCCATTCTCCGGTAAGACCCTTAGTCGCCTTTTACGACACCCACGGGGAGTAAGGGGTGGTGCAATTCTTTAAGTCCGGCACCACACAGACACGCATATACGAGTACTAAAAATAACGTTGTATATCAGGGAGTTATGCCCAAACATACATAAAATAATAATAATATACATAAATATAAACATCAGAATTGAGAAACTCCTTCTTTTTGAAGTCGGTTAAAAAAGCAGCGAATTCTTCAAGCCATCTGCGACGTTACATACCTAATATGAATATAGTGTTACCGTGTCGAGCTCGTGGAGTCGTACCTGGTCAGCTCGTGGAGTCGTACCTCGTCAGCTCGTGGAGTCGTACCTGGTCAGCTCGTGGAGTCGTACCTCGTCAGCTCGTGGAGTCGTACCTCGTCAGCTCGTGGAGTCGTACCTGGTCAGCTCGTGGAGTCGTACCTCGTCAGCTCGTGGAGTCGTACCTGGTCAGCTCATGGAGTCGTACCTCGTCAGCTCGTGGAGTCGTACCTGGTCAGCTCGTGGAGTCGTACCTGGTCAGCTCATGGAGTCGTACCTGGTCAGCTCGTGGAGTCGTACCTGGTCAGCTCGTGGAGTCGTACCTCGTCAGCTCGTGGAGTCGTACCTCGTCAGCCTCGTGGGGACAACTCACGCTCTACGTGCTCCATGCCCGAGGTGCAAGTGGAGCACCTATCACATCTGTATGTTACTAAGTTATTTTGTATTGTTATGTTATGTTTAGTAACCTACATTAAAGTAAACTCAGGCTCCGCCCTAACTGCTAGCAAGAATTATGTATTTAGGGAACTTGACAGTTGCGCAGGGTATCATAGGGAACCTCGACACTACGACGATTTGAAGTGTTAGGTACTCATACCTAGCCATTTCATAAGCCTGACCAGAATGACAGAAAAGTTGTGATTTGAATTCACGGACTCGTCAATTAGCTAAGCAATCAAGTTCAGAGTTAGCACATGTTGCTGCACATAGACAGTGTCAGTTAGAATAGAGTACCTAGCACCACAAATTCCTAACCATAATTTATTATACTTATGCAAATTAAAATAGGTACCGCAGTGATGTGAGTAGTAGTAGGTCGATTGTAAGTTTAGGAAAATGACTGAAATTATTTTAATAATGATGATGCGTATATTTGTATATTATGTATGTATTTACCTTAGATACGAAAAGATCTCTACGAAAAAAAATAAACTTTTAAGTAAGAACATGGTTTTGTTTTTATGTCCTTCGATAGGTTTCCATAGATCTAGGTATTGTTTTGTGTGAAGTTGTTGCTCATCCAGATTCAGAAGAGCTGATCAACGGGATCCTGCTGTTTTGCCAAAAAGATTTTGCCAAAATTTCACTACCCAAACAAATTTTGGCAACCTTTCTTTATACCAATGCAATGTTTGGAATGATTTTAGTACGCACATTTTCATTTGATCAAATTTTTACTTGGCAGAATATTATTAAGGATTATGTCATTTAGGCATTTGGTCTTTAATCAAATAATTTATTACAGCAAACAATCTTTAGACAATAAACGTTTGGTCAAATGATTTGTCATGACAAAAAATATGAAGGCAAAAATTAGATTTTTTGGGAATTATGTAAGTAAGTAATAAAAAATGCAATTTTATTTTAAAATAATCATAGTATTTAAGACCGTTTACGACGTACGGCATTTCATACAAACTTTCAAGCCCTTATTTTTCGAAACGAATGAACCAATTTTAATGAAACTTCTTACGCATAAGCAGGATACAAAGGTCTAAAAAGTTAGTAGAGAACATTTTCGAAAAATAGTATTACAGCCAAATTAGACCGATTTTAAATTTTCCATAGAAACAGAGATTTCCAGATATCTTTTTTTAAATAAGACATTTCGAAAATGTTCTCCACTAACTTTTTAGAACTTTGTATCCTGCTTATGCGTATGAAGTTTCATTAATATCAGTTCATTCATTAAAAAAGATAAGGGCTTGAAAGTTTGTATGAAATTCCGTACGGCGTAGACGCTCTTAATACAAAATATTTATAACTTACAATTTTAAATTTGTTGCAATGGGCATTAGCAATTTTATTTCGGAGAATTCAGACTTGTGTTGCAGAATTCGATTAATTCTGTCGTCTTTATCCATATTTTTTTTGCCGGCGGGCCAGAAACGACCAGATTACATAGAAAAAACTATCAACTCAGACTGGCATTAGATCCGAGTGTAGTTCGTCATGTAAAAAGAGTGGAGACTGCACGAGAGGTATGGTTAAAGTTAGAGAGCTTGTTTGCATCAAGAGGACCTGCAAAGAAAGCGAATTTAATGAATTTCAACATGAACCTTTCATGTTGAAAAGATGAGTGAAAACCAAAAGGTACATGAGCACCTTGATTCCTTTTTTGAAGCTGTCGACAAATTGGAAGAAATGGATATAAAGATCCACGATGATTTGTTAACGATTATGCTGCTGTGCAGTCTTCCGGGAAGTTACGAAAACTTTAAATGTGCGATAGAATCTAGAGATGCGCTTCCAAAGCCAGAGCAACTAAGAGTTAAAATTATCGAAGAGGATAGTTCAAGAGGAAACGCTAAATTTGAGAAAATAGAAGGCGCCATGAATTTGGACTAACATCTGAAGAAAAAAGTTTAAATGTTTTAAGTGCCACAATTTTGGCCATAAAGCATCAGGCTGCACAAAAAAAAGGGGAGAAGACTCAAGAAACTCGATGTGTGGAGTCATGCACTAGTCATGAAAGTTGTGAAGCTTTAACTATATATCATGTTTCAGACGACTGCCGCATCGCTGTTGATGCGAAGCGCCATCAGAAATAGATTTTTGATAGTGGTTGCACTTTTCACATGTGCAATGATCCGCAAAGGTTTGCTGAGATACTCCCTGCAAGTCCATTATTAAAATTAGCCACAGATTCTTTGACAATTGTGCAAGGTAAAGGTACAGTTAAGTTATTAGCATGCAATGATGATCGAACGCGAAATATGAAATTTGAAAATACCCTATTGGATCCCGATTTACGTAGTAATTTAATTTCCATCGCCCAGCTTACCGAACGAGGTTGTGAAGTCACGTTCAAGCGCGACGTAGCCTATGCAGTTAAAGAGGGTGAGGTAAAACTGACCGCTGATCGGCGAGGTGATTTATATTACTTGAGTCTCCCCTTCAAGTTGGACGCTTCAGCGTCTGTGTTAAGTAGTGAATGTTTTGATCTGTATCGATGGCATGAGCGACAGCGGACATCTGAATGCTAGGGATCTTATGAAAGTACTAAAGAAATCAGGTATTGATCCGATAGAGATCGATAGTAACTTGCATGATTGTGATGTGTGCGCTAAGGGTAACATGGAGTCGTTGCCTTTTGTGAAATCTAGTTTACGCTGCAACGAGAAGTTTCGAATTTTACGTTACTCTGATGTGGTAGGTCCAATGAGAGTTCAATCGAATGGCGGAAATAAATATTTTGTTACGTTCATTGTCGACTGTACTCGTTGGTATGAAGTGTTTATGCTGAAAAATAAAAGTGACGTTTTGTCAAAATTTAATAATATTAAATGTCATGAAGAAAAATTAAATATTTACATAAGGTTATTGGAACTGAATACAAAAATAAAATTTTCGATGAATTTTTAGAAAATGAACGTACCTATTAAGAGACGTTTTACGACGCCATATTCACCTCAAAGTAACGGCATCGCTGAACAGATGAACCGTACGTTGATTGAGATGGCAAGGTGCATGATCTTATCATCAGGTATTTCACCATATTTTTGGGCAGAAGCTTGTAGCTACTGCATGCTATTTGCGTAATAGGTGCCCAACTAGCAGTCTAAATGGTGAAATTCCATACGAAAAATGGTTTGAGAGACCTGTGAATGTCAAATATTTAAAAACGTTTGGCACGAAAGTACACGTCTTGGAAAAGGAACCAGGTAGGTAAAGATAAGTTTGCAGCACGAAGTTCACTTGGCATTTTTGTGGGTTATCCAGCTGATACTAAAGGCTATAAAATATGGTTACCTGAGAGTAGAAGAATCGTAGTGTCGAGAGATGTAAAATTTCAGGAAGGTAAACTAACTGAAATTGAGTGTAAGGTCTCAAATGATTCACTAATTGAACCACAATCTGAAAAGAGTATTGTGAGAAAGACTGTTGATATAGAAATCCAAACTAAAGAACAGTCGGATGTGCCATTTAGTGATGAACCTTCAAGAGAAGAAATTCCATTAGATATTAAACTGAATGTGCCAGTGATTGATGAAAGAAGTACAGATAATACAGATTTCATTGGAATTGTTAATAGAAACGTTACTTTAAAAAGAGGTCCTGGAAGGCCAAGGATTCAGAAAGGACATGTTGGCCGCCCTCGTAAAATCTACAACATGGTGGAGGTAAGAGAGAGTAGCGACAGTGAGTCATCGACGGAAGAATACGTCGACACTGATGATTTTGCTGGAGCTATTGAAACCACGTTAAAGGAAGCTTTAGCATCTGATGAAAAGGTCCAATGGGAGCGATTCTTTCAGAAATAAGAAGTCTAGTAAATAACGAGACGTGGGAGATTGTGAAGAAACCTTCAGATCGTAATATCGTAGGATGTCGATACATGCTGACTACAAAGCTAAATGTTGACAATATAGAGAAAAAGAAGGCCAGACTAGTAGCAAAAGGATACAGTCAGCAACATGGCCTAGATTATAGTAAGACATTCGCCCCAGTGGCGAGAATTGCAGCTGTACGTTTCTTGGTCGCCTTAGCTGTCGAAATGGGCATGGACATTGACCAGATAGATATAAATACCGCCTATTTAAATGGTGATCTGAACGAAGATATTTATATGAAGATCCCATATCTGCTGAAAGAAGGTTTAGAGAAGCTGTAGCCGCTCGCGCCACCGCTCGAGCGCGTCTCGCCGTTCCCGCCGCCTCAGCCATACAAATGCGCTTCCTGGCACACTATTCCCGCTTTGGCGGATATCGCTAATCTGGTCGTAGACCTTCACGTCCATATCCGCCAGGATGTCCAGCGGCGGAAAGCGCGCCAGGAGAGTTGCCGCCTCAAAGGATATCGTTCGATATCCTCGTGCGACACGAATGGCCATTTTCCGCTGCAGCCTATTGACTTTACTCCTGCAGCGTCGGACGTCTGACAGTCTGCTTGACCAAACAGGCGCCCCGTACAGGCCCATCGATCGCACGACACCCGCATAGAGGCGGCAAACTTCATCCGAGGTCCCCCGAGATTGGGCAACAGTCTATGCAAAGCACCCACTGCCTTTTCGATCCGGGGAACCAGGCGCTCGAAGTGCTCTGCAAAGCCCCACTGACCGTCCAGGGTGTGGCCAAGATACCTTATGTATCGCCCCACCTGGACTTGCGCATCTCCGATATGGACCAACGAGCTGGGTGGCTCTCTGCTCCTCGGCGTTATGGAACCATAATGCCTCAGTTTTCTGAGGCGCTATCTCCAGACCCAGCCCGCGGATTGCCGCCACGACTTTTGCCACCCCGAGCTCGGCAAGCTGGATGGTCTCCTCGAAGTTATCCCCGCCGGCCAACACCAGAGTATCGTCTGCGTAGCAAACGATATTATCCCGGGTGTTACCCCACGCTCTGCAGTGAGCATTGAAGTCACCCAGGACAAGCACTGGACGGGGTGAGCATTTGCTTCGAATGCAGTTCGCAACCCCATCCAGGCATCCCTCAAATTGGACGAGGGAAATGTTAGAAGACACGTAGCAGCCCACTACGGCCAATGTCCCCATTCGACTGTGACAGATCCTTGCCCCCTATCGAGCAGGGAGCAGTGAGGCCCACTGCCTCCACCAGCCCAGTAAACAGCAACAGAGTCTAAGGTGTCCCGGAACCAGCGAGGATGATCCCGGAGACCGTAGGGCTCCGCTACCACCGCCAAGGCAACCGACCACTCCGCAATAGTCTGCAGAAAAAGATTTTGCGCATTGCAGCAGTGGTTCAGGTTGCACCGGAGGACTTTCAGGGCTGAGAAGATGAGGTATCCATCTCCTCCAGTAGGCCCGCACTCAGTGGTGCCGGCGGCGATCTCTGCAATGTGGCTGGGACAAGCGAGGCCCACTTCTTGCGCGGAGCACATTTCTTGCCTCCCAGCCTGTGGTCAGCTAGACGACGTTGGTCCGCACACAGCGGACATTGCACAGTCGGCGACGTGCACTCTCTTACTTTGTTGGGTCCTCCGCAAGAGTAGCACTGAGTGCTTCGGTCAACCACACTAGTACACCGGCGACGGACGTGCCCGGGTTCGAGGCAACGGAAGCACATCATACGACGTGCCTCCAACACCTCGACCCTTACCGACGTCCATCCTATCCGCATGCGTTTGTTGGACGCCAGCTTCTTTACGTGACGTGCCCTAGAGAAGTAAGCGGGCGTCGGATTCAACCCACCTTTACGTCCCCGGAAGAGCAAACACCCGCCTCGGCAATAGCTATCGCCACGTCTGTTGGCGTGACAGCTTCGTCGAGTCCATGATCCTGGCCTCAGTCATTTTCATCGGACGTGCAATATGCACGTCATACTCAGCAAGGACCTCCCTCATACGGCTTGCGAGACTGTCAGCCTTGATGGAAAAGTCTGCACCAAAGATAGAAAGAACCATTCCGCCATCCGCAGCCCTCTTCTGGCCAACAGTATCGATGCCGAGATCGGCCAACCGAATCTGCTGCCTCGCTACTGACAGAACTTTTGCGAGAGTGGCAGATGATCCCTCGCTTACTGAGATGGTAATAGCTGCCGAAGCGGGAACATGAGGCAGTTTGACCGGCTGCTTTTTCCCTTTTGCAGGGGTAGATGACGCAGATAGAGCGTCTGAAGCACCAGCTGTGGCATTGGACTGGGGAGTCTTTATCTTTTTTACCACAGTCGACCAAGCCTCCGCCTCAACCGTTGACGCGGGCTGTAAGGCCTGTGCGGTTGCCGCAGGTACAGCGGGCAGCTCCACCACCGGAGCCACCGAATTCACCTTCACATTTTTTCCCTTTCTCTTTCCCTTTCCTTTTTTCCTGTTGGAATTAGGGATCACGCTGAGATCCAGAGGGGAGAGAGGGGCAACAGAGCCACAGCCCTCTTTGCGTCGGATGCAAGAGGCGGACGTAGTGGCTTTTCAGGAGGCAGCCTGCTCACAATGGCAGCCAACTTGGCGTCCATCATACCCCCAATTTCTATGGCGATGGAACGCCGAAGCTGGGCCTCTGCTTCGATGCTAGTCCTGTCACCGCTATGGATCCATCAATGCTGGCCCACCTGCTCCTTACAGATGTGGCTGAGTTGCTCCGCCATTTGTGCCACCGTTGCTGTAAGGCTAGCAAGTTGCGAACGCAGGTCCGCGTTCTCTCTCTCCAGCCTCTCAACTATGGCTCCAATCGAAACAAGCAGACCACTCTCCCCTGCTTGTTGCCCCCCCCCCCCCCCCCCCAGAATACGAGGGGCTGACCGAACCAGGTTCGGTGAAGGATTCTCCGGCTCAACTTTAACGTGACACGCGTCCGCGTGTCTAGATTCTCTCTCTAGGGCAAGTAGCCGCCCAAGTAGCACAAAACTGCATTATAAGATGTCACAAGAGGTAACATCGGTAATTTTAGCACTTATGAAGAGTTATTACAGTACACTCGAACTGCAATAGGTGAAAAGTGAGCTTTCACCTGAATAAGAACGTTATTATGCGTAATGGAGACCACACTGTAACGCTTGCAGCGTTAATATAGGTAACACGTTCAGTATTATACAGCTTTAAGCAATTTAAAGGATTTGTGTGGACTTTAACTAAGCTATATTCTGAATTGAAGACCACAACTGTACCCTTAGACCACTTGCATTTTAAGAAAGAACACGTGAGCTACTATAATGTAATCAGTTATTCTGTGGCTTCCAATAACAAAGATATAATGCCTTTTGCTGCACACAGTGGAATTTGTGTAATGTTAATCAGCTTGTTACACGCAATCGTATAATAGCTCTTATAAAGTCCACATGATCACTACGGGTGAACATTATAGTATGATGTTAAGTTAAAGCAAACTGCTCTATCGAAGCGCACGGCAGTGCGCAGGCCAATTTCCAGCAAGTGGCCGCACGTACGCTGTGCACTATTTACCCGAACCGCTTCGAGCTACTTTTGACCACCCTGTATCTAACTAATTGTCACACGAAATCAAATCAAACTTCACATACATAATACCATGACTGCTGTTAGTTCGAATACCAAATTACATAACTGTAGCTTTAATAGATTCAAAGTTATGGACTTTTCAAAATAGCTAATGTGGCACTGACTGACTGACTGACTGACTGACTGACTCACTCACTTAGAGTTAATCAAAATGTTTAGGGACTTCTAGTAGGCCTAGAAACTTGAAATTTGGCACGAAGCTAGATATTAGCATGAAACTAAAGGAAAAATTAAAAAAATGGTCAAGTGTGAGTCTGGCTCGCGCGTAGAGGGTTCAATATTAAATTTTGATTCTAGCCGGCCTAGAAACTTCTAACCGGCCTAGAAACATGAAATTTGGCACGAAGCTAGACATTAACATGAAACTAAAGGAAAAATTAAAAAAATGGTCAAGTGTGAGTCTGGCTCGCGCGTAGAGGGTTCAATATTAAATTTTGATTCTAGCCGGCCTAGAAACTTCTAACCGGCCTAGAAACATGAAATTTGGCACGAAGCTAGACATTAGCATGAAACTAAAGGAAAAATTAAAAAAATGGTCAAGTGTGAGTCTGGCTCGCGCATAGAGGGTTCAATATTAAATTTTTATTCTAGCCGGCCTAGAAACTTGAAATTTGGCACGAAGCTAGACATTAGCATGAAACTAAAGGAAAAATTAAAAAAATGGTCAAGTGTGAGTCTGGCTCGCGCATAGTGGGTTCAGTATTAAATTTTTATTCTAGCCGGCCTAGAAACTTGAAATTTGGCACGAAGCTAGACATTAGCATGAAACTAAAGGAAAAATCCGTCTGTGTGGTGCCGGACTAAAAGAATACCACCACCCCTTACTTCCCGTGGGTGTCGTAAAAGGCGACTAAGGATCGTACCGGAGAATGGGCAGCAGCGTTCTCTATGTATTCCACCATCATACCATACTGCGATCGCCAACCCGCCTGCCAAGCGTGGCGATTATGGCAAACCCTCCCAAAATTGGGGGATGCCTATGTCCAGCAGTGGACGCCTATCGGCTGAAACGACGAACGACGAAAGGAAAAATTAAAAAAATGGTCAAGTGTGAGTCTGGCTCGCGCATAGAGGATTCCGTATTAATTTTTATTCTAGCCGGCCTAGAAACTTCTAACCGGCCTAAAAACTTGAAATTTAGCATAAAGCTAGACATTAGCATGAAACTAAAGGAAAAATAAAAAAGAGGTCAAATGTGAGTTTGGCTCGCATGCAGAGGGTCCCGTATGATTTTTTTCTAGCTGGAACTGGACATTACCATGAAACTAGAAGGAAAATTTTAAAAGCGGTCAAGTGTGAGTTTGGCTCGCGCACAGAGGGTTCCGTAGGTATCAAATTTTTTTTATAGTCTGCCTACAAACTTGTCATTTTGCACGAAGCTAAAGTAAAAATAAAAATGCGGTCAAGTGTGAGTTCGGCTATCACACATTCTGTAATCCGTGTTCCGTATAAAAAAAATAAACTTAATTTTTAGGTAAGTATGAGTCTTTCTTAGAAAGATAAATTATTAAAAACCTTAATACATGTCAAATGACGTATATCATAAGATATAAACGCAAAATATTTTTTAAGAATACTTATTTGACCCCTTTTAAATCGTTTTGTTAAGCAGATTCATATTTCTATTTCTAAAAGTATATTTTTTTTTAATTAAAACTAATGTCATTAATATTTCAAATTGTAACTTGAAGTTTTGAGCCGTGCTTTTGTTTACCGGGAGCAGTTTCCGATATGTTTAGCTTACGCAATCACCATTCATAAGAGTCAAGGCTTGAACTTGGACAATGCTATTGTTTTTTGTTGAATTGGTTCTTCTATATTCACTTGTGGTCAAGCCTACGTACCATTATCTAGGGTAAAAACTTTGAGTGGTGACCATTTAATAAATATCGATCCTAGCCAGATCAAAGCACAAGAAAGTGCTATTGTTGAGTACAACAGATTCGCTCTTTAGACCGGATTTAAAAAAATTATGTGTGAAAAAGAATAAATTTAAAAAAAAAACAGCTGATAGGGAATGGTCTATACGTCCAAACATTGCCGCAGTTCAGACTGCAGCGGGCTCACCATTTAATAAAAAACTGGCCAAGTGCGAGTCGGACTCGCACAAGAAGGGTTCCGTACCACAAGGCAAAAACTCCGAAAAAAACATGTCTGTTGTATGGGAGCCCCCCTTAAATATTTATTTTATTTTGTTTTTAGTATTTGTTGTTATACCTAGCGGCAACAGAAATACATAATTTGTGAAAATTTCAACTGTCTAGCTATCGCGGTTCTTGGGATACAGCATGGTGACAGACAGACAGACGGACAGATGGACAGACGCACAGACAGCGAAGTCTTAGTAATAGGGTTCCGTTTTTACCCTTTGGGTATGGAACCCTAAAAAACACCTCGTAAGAGAAAAAATAATAAAAAACCACAATTATCAAAAAAAAAGAAAACCTAGGCTATACAATTTAATCCTACACGTGTATCTACCCACTTGGCAAAAAGAAATGAAATCCCACCAAAAACATATAAAGTTGAAAAAGAAGGCCAACTTCCTTACTTCATGTAGATGTTTGACCAGCAAAAGAGTTGAAATCGAAACAAACGCCAAGTTTTAAACCATTTTCTTTGCACCGGCCTTATTTTGCAATTCTGTTGTAAGTAATTTGTGTTTGAAACTTTTTAGATATCAATACAATAATATTGTTCCATTTAAACTTGGCAGGTTTTCAGAAAACCATAAAATAATATGCATGAAAAATACCTATAACACAACGAAAACCCGCCAAGTGTAAATGGAACAATATTATTGTATTGATATCTAAAAAGTTTCAAACACAAATTACTTACAACAGAATTGCAAAATAAGGCCGGTGCAAAGAAAATGGTTTAAAACTTGGCGTTTGTTTCGATTTCAACTCTTTTGCTGGTCAAACATCTACATGAAGTAAGGAAGTTGGCCTTCTTTTTCAACATTATATGTTTTTGGTGGGATATTAGCTTACATGTTACCCATAATCTCCGTGAGAGCTGAATACTTGTACTATCGTTGACAATTAATCTACTAGTGCCGTTAAATAAGACCTTGAAGACTTCTTTATTCAGCGCTTCGTAGGTAAGTATTAACTACTCGCGTCGTTTAAGAGCCTATACTACCTCAAATGGCTTAGCATGATCCTCCGTAATGTCGAAAATACCGCAGCATTAATTTTGAAATAAATATATGGTAAAGTTGAGGATTAATGCTAGGTACTATGTTAGCCGAAAACACGATTCCATAAAATTTTCTCGATAGAAAAAAATTCCAAAGTTACCTCCAAATTGAACAATAAACCGCTGGTATTCAAAAAATACTTCAAATTAGATCATGAAACTTTGCATAATAATTGAACTAACTATAAAGCAGGTCTTATGTTATTTAGTTTTTTTAAATTACCTTTATTTTCACCGTAAAAAGCAAATACCTAAACTTTTGGCGCTGCCTTCCGCCCAGCACCGCACTCTGTCTCGCTCTCACACAGTCCGCGAGCAGTATCGTGCGAGCGAGATAAAGAGTGAACTTTAGCTGAGGTAGTATAGGCTCGGAAATATAAAAAAAGGACTGGCGGAATACGCCGAAAAATTAATGCAGAATATTTGAGGATTCTGAACAGAAATACAGAAGATACAGTGAACATTGAACAGGCTACACGTTTTGTGAATAATGGTCCAAGTGTGAATGAAATTTTAGAACGGGAGGGTTCCGTATCTCCGGGGCTACCGCACGATCTCGGGCGAGGCGGCAAGCCTCCTTGCCGGACTGCCGCCATGGGGTCTGGAGGCGAAAGTCCTCGCGCACCTGTATGAGTGGCGCGCGGAGGCACTACGCCGGGGGGAGGATCCGCTTCCGCGGCAAATCGCTGCGGAGCGGGCGGATCTCCGGCGCGATCTCATGGCGGCATGGAAAGAGCGTCTGAGGAGTGGCTAGAGAGTCATCAGGCGGGAGGAAACGCCCGGGTGTCACCATTGCCAGGATCGCCCAGAGGACACGGTGGAGGTCTGCCCCGCTTGGGCGGAGCACCGCCGTGTCCTCGTAGAGGCGATTGGCAGCGACGGCGACCTCTCGCGTCCGGCCCTGGTGCAAGCCATGGTCCGGGGCGAGAGGGAGTGGGAGGCAGTCACCTCCTTCTGCGAAGCAGTCATGCTAGCGAAGGAGGTGGCGGGACGGTTCAGGGAGAGAGCCTCCCGTCTCAGCCGCCGCGGGGGATGCCCCAGGCGTCGGGAGCCGCGTGACGACTCCCGGCCACCGTAGGCGCGGGCCTGCGGGCGGAGAGTAATGGGTAGCTCACCGTCCGATCAGGACCAGGCCCGTGCCGGACGGCGCGTACGTGTTCCACGCGCGCCTCAAAGAGATGTCAGCATCGAGGAGGGGCCCCTTAGGGCCGAAGCCTGCCGGGTCAGCGGGATTGTCCGAAAGGGTTACCGCTGGCCCGGAACATAAAGGGCTAAGGAAGGAACACGGGTGGGTTTTAGTCAGTAAGAGTCTGACACTCCCTTCCGCTCCACCCAGAGCGGGAGGAGTCATTTGATGACTTCCCATCCGCAAAAAAAAAAAAAAAAGTGTTCCGTATCCAAAAAAAAAATGTGTTTATTATCTTAAATCTAGATACAAATAAGTTGCCGGGGCTTCCCAGAAAGTAATCCGAAGATACTTGTGATGGAATAAACCTCGCTCTTCCTCGATTAGTTCAACTGTTTCGTTGTGCTAATTAGGTATAAGTAACACATTTTTTTATAAAACCAATAAAAATAAAAATCAATAAAAACAAAACCAATAAGAAAAAAGAAAAACAAAAATAAAAATGAAAATCGTGCTTATGGGAGAAAGGTGTAAATGTGTGTTTTGTGTGCGTGTGAAAGTATATTTTGTGTGTATGTGTGTGTGTTTGAGTGAGGGGGTGGGTGTGTGTGTGTGAGTTACAGTGTATGTGAGTGTTAGAGTGAGTGAGGTGGTGTACGTGTGTGTGAGTGTGTGTGTATGCATGACGATCAACCCTGTGTAACCAAAATGTCTTCCACGGCATCATAATTAAGTGTGAAGAGCCATTCCGTCAATATCTTCTTACACTCGTACAGCTGCATAGGGTAAATATTAAGTATGCGATTTACTTTATTATAAACGCGTGGGGCTTGAGCTACATTTTGGCGACTAGCAAAAATTGAACGTGCTGAGTATGTTGGGGCTACTATATCACAGCGTCTTTTTTTAAGTTTGGCATGGCTAAAGGGTAGAATTTTATGGTATCTGAGTACAAGGTGTAGGATGTAGAGTTTCCTGACGGAGAGCAGCTTAGAGCTTGAGTATAGAGATTCAGTAGGGAACCTGTAGGGCTTACAGTACATGACTTTAATCAAGGATCTCTGTGCCCTCTCTAGATCTAAAAAATACGTCTTAGCTGCTCCACCCCATACCGAGACACAATAAATGATTACAGACTGGGCCAGTGCAATATAAATTTTATTCTGTAATTCTGTACTCATAACATGTCTCAAAAATGTTGGTATAAAAGCACGTGCAGATTTAGATGGACAAAACTCTTCAAGAATTCAGCGAATGTTAAAAGATAGTGGTAACGTATTGTGCAGTAATGACAATGAATATAGATGGGCAGATAGATCTAACTATTCTGCAAGTTCAGATAGTGACAGTGTATGTAGTAAATATGATAAAAAAGAAAAATTTCGAGAAAATATAAGAAAATGGGCCATTGAAAAAAATATTGCACACACAGCTTTAAAGGATCTGTCAAAAATTATCAATTAATTTATTCCAAATACATTACCTAATCACCTAGACAAATCACCTTAAAAATAATCGATGGAGATGAATACTGGCACAATGGAATAATAATACCTTCAGTCATCTTCTCTTTAGTCTTGCATTTAAAACAAAATATATTATAACAAGATTTCTCTTTTACGAAACGTTTCCTTACAATTTCTGTAAATGATTTCACAACTGTTCAAAAATCAAAGTAATCTAAACATAAATGAACATATAATAATTTTTATCACAAAAACAATAATAAATAACAAAAACAATAATTTTGTTAAAATGTATACATATATGTCGTGGCTAGATCATAGAAATTGATCACTTCATGATATGGCCAACTAGAATTGCCCAGATCATTTTAAACTTTAAACTTTGATGATTTATGTCAATCCTCGTTTTGTCTACTTTCTTTAGACTTTTAATTATCATAGAAATCCTACATCAATGACATAGCCAAACGAGGATTGACATATCATCAAATGTAATCATTTAAACGATCTGGCTAATTTTAGTTGGCCATATCATGAAGTGATCAATTTCTATGATCTGGCCACGACATATATGTAAAACATGTGTGAGCATGCATTTGTGTGCGTGTGTGCATGTTGTGTCTGCGGTGTATGAATACCTATGCTTAAGTTTTGGCATAAAAATTAGCATAGGTCCATACTTTCGTCGCTTCTCGTCTGTTCGTTGTTGTCAACATTTGAAAATGTTTAAAGTTGTTCTCTTTTTTTGCCTGCTTGAGGTTCTTCTCCATTATTACCATTATCTTCATCAACAACTTGAAGTTCTTCGCTGTTATTACTGGCATTATAATGTAATTTCTCACCGCGGTTTCTACTTTTGCGGGTTCGTTTTGATGATTGTCGTAACCCTTTCATTAATTTACGTTTAGAAGCATTCCTTATATAAGGCTTCAAAAACTTTTCGGCGTCATCATCCGTAAAGTTTGAGTCCCAAGAATTGACAATTTCAAAGAAAAAATTCCTAATGTTCTTGTAATTTAAAGGGAATTTTAGAAATTTCTCCCTTGCTACCACCGGACCACACTGACAAAGAAAATTGACCGTCTTTTATTAATTTAGATGCAAATTTGATATTTTTGGTGGCCAGCGGACAATCCCTTTCGATTCCCACAGCGTGGGAACGACGGTCAATTTAGGCATCGTACTCGATCGTCTGTACTATTTTAAAAGCCATAATATTTCTCTGAAAAGAAAAACAATTGATAATTAAACAGGTATAATGTACGTAATTTCTTTTTTGTGTATGGACTGTCCCATCCCAACGCTCCATGCATAAAACTAAATAATAAGACGTACCACCTGGAATTAGTTTACGATTGAAATAATACGTCTGTGCACGAATGAAAGTAACGATCAGCCCAATCCGCGATACACACCCGACTGCGGTCCGGCCGATAGGATAGCGACTAGCGAGTCGAGGTGTGTCAAAGGGGAGGGGGGGTGCTCCCGCGCCTCACCTCATAGGCAAACATTACAGTTACACGGTCATGCAAACGTCAGTCAATCATTTCCATCAATCATGAATGATGGTTGAATGACGGAATTTTATTGCCTACAATTTTCGTCATGCAAACGTCAATCATCGCATTAGCTGGTAGGTTTTTCGTCAATAAAAAATTTTGACTGTGGCAAAACTGACAGCAAAACCTGTCGTGTAATGTTCGCTATAGACTCATACTCTGACTGCACTTAGATCGCGCGCATACTGTAGGTACTTAGGTACCTTACCTAAGTTTTTCATTTCACAATGACCACACTGTTTAAAAGCCTGAGCTTTTAAAAAGTTTTAAGTATATACCTAATTATGTCTACTTTGGTCGAGAAAACTTTGATACTTACTAGGTACATGATTAACATACGCTAATCCAAAAAATATAGGATGATGTGATGATGATGAGGCTTAATCCGCGGATCTCTAAAATTACTGCAGAGTTTATCGGTTCACTGATGATTACCTACAGTTATTTGCGTACATGTTACCCACTATCAAGCTTTACATGAATCTGTAGGTGACTTGTGTAACACAAGAACCACTCGTAACAGCTCGTTACTGATTCATGTACCACGAGTGGACACTTAATCAGCTCATGCCGTTTGATTGTGGTTAATACGGTACACATTGCTTGTCTGCCATTTTTTAGATTCTAACCGTACTTATACAATATAATAACAATTTATTTTTGTTTAGTCAACGAAAATACAAACAAAATTTGAATTGAAAATGTAATGATATGATTCGTAAACAGCTTATTGTCAAATTACAAAGGAAAAATAAAAAACATTTTTACAAAAAAAAAAAACAACCGATTTAAAAAAAAACACTACAAATTAAAAATAACTTTAATTTCGGAAGTCGGTGTCTTTGATTCCCCGTTTTCGTTTATTGACACCGACTTAAAGTAAAAGTAAATTAAAGTTATTTTTCAATTTGTAGTGTTTTTTTTGGAAGTCGGTTGTTTTTTTTTTTTTTAAATGTTTTTATTTTTCACTTTTAAGTGGGTCAGTTTGTAATTTATCTAAGTTACAATAGCCTAATGCCAACTGTACATCACCTTTTACAAAATATTGCTTTTCCCGATGCTGGGACGTTAATTGTTGAGTTCTCCCGGTAAGAACCAGGAGATCCTCAACAATCACTCGCAATAGGTACGCATTGTGACGAGCATAAATTGCTTAGCAACCATATTAAAATAATCGAATCGCAACCCGTGAAATATTTGTCAGTGAGTAGTTCCGATGGCCATCTGTGATCTTCATCATCAGCTCCACTTTACCAAGTGATGATTTCCGAGAGCAAATGCTCAAGTTACTTTAAAAAATATCCAAATCGCTGTAGCTTTGCCTATAAAGTTGGAGGGTTTCCCTCGATTTCCATGGAATCCTTTCATCAGATTCCAACTTGATGATAATGGGACCACCTCGAGAGTAAGTATACCCTTTCAAAAAAAAAAGAACTTTTGGAATCGGTCCAGCCGTCTTCCAGTAATCGGTGAACATACACAAGGTAGCTACTGTAAACTGTTGAGGAGTTCCCTTAACTGTCCTTCGTCTTCATCATCAGACCCCTAATGACATTCGCAATCCATCTAGGTGTAAAGTTCACATCAATACAAATTAATCAAGCCCAAACACAAGGTAACTGCTGTAAATCGTTGAGGAGTCCCCTCGACTGTCTTTCGGCTCCATCATCAGATCGACTTCAGGCCTTCATTAAATTGTAGTGCTTTATAATACTTAATGAAAAAATTAACAAACCCACTAGTCGCACCTACGATTTTCGAAAGTTCCCCTTGATTTCACTGGGATGCCATCATCAGATCCTGGTTTCCTTATCATGGGACCACCCCTTTCCAACAAAAAAAGAATAATCAAAATCGGTTCATAAACGAAAAAAGACTTAATTTTTTATAATAATATCATCAACCTATTTTTAACCCCCGACGCAAAAACGACGGGGTGTTATAAGTTGACGTGTCTGTGTGTGTGTGTGTGTGTTTGTTATAAGTACCATCCGAGGACGTGCGTATGAATACACAAGGCACGACCGAGGACCTTTTCAAAGCGAGGACCTTTTCGAGGGTCCTCGGTTTGACTTGACCAAAGATTTGTATTCTGCAAGCGATTTTGAGTCAAAATCAAAATCAAAATCAAAATGTTTTATTTCACATAAACCTACATGGGCACTTATGAAACGTCAGAAGCTAGGTGCACGGTTCCAATTGGTCGTTTCCTATGGAGAAGAACCGGCAAGAAACTCCATGGTTACTCTTTTTAAAAATAATTGGCTTTTACAATGTTTCCAGATTACAGTAAGTAGGTATGGAAGGACAGCGCAGGCCTGTCAACAAGTACCAAGTACTTGATAAAATAGAAAATGGTCTACAGATCTAAAGTCTATAAGGCCTACAAAGTCCTCACATTTACAAAATAAGAATCTATCAAAAGGATAGATAATAAAAAAAGAAAAATAATAATAAAAACCTACTAAAACCAAGTGTTATGATTCTCAATAAAACCACTAATAAAGAGGTGAAAAATTTCAAGTGTCTGTATACAATGTCAATTAATAAAGAAATTATGTCAAAAAGTATATAATGTCAAATAATAAAGAAATTATGTCAAAAAGTATGTAAAAATAATAATAATAATTAAATAAAAATTAAACATCGTAATTTGAGAGCAGTTAATAGACATTTACATAGTTATGCCGTTAATGAGAAGCCAGGGAAGCCACATGTGCAGAAGGAATTATTGCCAGACTAGCTTGTCTTCAACGTAGTCTTTAATCTTATAATATGCTTTTTTGATAAGGACACGTTTGATGAGGGTTTTGAACTTTCCATCGCTAAGTTCTGTAACCGGCTTTGGCAACTTGTTATAAAAACGGATGCTGTTTACAAGAAATGACTTGCTAGTTTTAGTTAATCTAAATTTAGGTAACACAATTTCATTTTTACTACGTGTATTTATATTATGGAAATCGCTTCTTATTTTGAAGAGTCCTAAGTTTTTGCGAACATACAAAATACTTTCTAAAATATAAAGAGAAGGCAGAGTTAGTATATCAATTTCTTTGAATTTGTTTCTAAGAGACTCGCGAGGACCCATTTTATAGATTGCGCGGATTCTTCCTATGTACGTATCTATGTGGAGTCTTCCTATATACTTAAGACGAAAAAGTTGTCTGAACCTCGGTTTGATCAAGATTATTCATAATCTTACACAAACAGTGTGTATCCACCAGATGGCGTCACTGTCGTCTCATACACATACTCTTTACACTCATTTCACGTTTGTTGTATTAACCGAGGACCTATGTGTTAACTTTAACACAAAAGTCCTCGGTTAGGTAGTTTTTCCAGACAATGTGTATCCAGGACCTCGGTTGGTAGATTTTCCGAACAGTGTGTTTGCTAGTCCTCGTTTCGACAGTTTTCCTCGTGTGTAGAAGACAAATTATATGCTATCATTTAAATAAAATTATGAAGGAGGAAATCGAAGGTAGACTGAATCCTTAAACAAATTGTTAGTAGCTACTAGGTACACGAGGAATAATCAGGCTTCTTCTGCAGTATATGCTAAGTACGTAGGCTCGCTTATCTATATATATCAAAGAAAGTCGTGTTAGTTACACTATTTATAACTCAAGAACGGCTGAACAGATTTGGCTGAAAATTGGTGGGGAGATAGCTTAGAACCAGGAGACGGATATAGGATTTTATTTACTTATAGGATTAGATTCGGAGTTGGGTAGGAGTAGGGTAGGAGTAGATTAGAAGAAGGGTAGGAGTAGGCTAGGAGTAGGGTAGGAGTAGTGTAGGAATAGGGTAGGGGTAGGGTAGGGTAAGGGGTAGGACAGCACGCGAACGAAGTAGCGCTGGGCAGCTAGAAATAATTTATAAGGCAAAACAACGTTTTCCGGGTCAACTAGTATTATATAACCATGATTTGCACCATAAAATATTGTATTGTCATAGGAGCTGAATACGTGTGCTTTTCATAAAGAATCTAAAGTGCCTTCCTTAGGTGACATGTCTGGAGCAATATTTGAAGCAAATATAAAGTACAAAGAAATACAGAACATGAACGTACTAAAGAAAACCACATAAACTTTGCATGATCTACTTATAGAAATAATCATCAAGTTGCAGTAGCATCTTTTAGAAGCATGATTAGAAAACTTACATAACAGTTATTAGAAAACGACTCAAACAAAAAGACTTATAGAAACCATAATTAAAAGACATCGACATAATTTGGGCTAAAAACTTGACATAAAAGTACATAACATAATGCTTAGTTAGAAAACAAAGAAATATTATTAAGTGAGATCAAAATAATTTAGGAAGCATGAAAACTTAATAACTTAATTGCGCCGATTTCCTTGTTCACAAACTAAACTAAATTTATGTTCAGTGCATCTTTTTCTTTCTATTTCATTAAGAAAAGGTAAAGATAAATATTAGTTTAGTCCAATAATAGACAGAAGATAAATAGTAGTTTAGTAGATGTACTAAACTTAAATTATTTAGTTTAGTTTGTGAATAAGGGAATCGTCGGCACCAATAGCTAAAACTGATTAAAGATAAATCATTCATGTCAACGGGCTGACAAATTCAAAATTTATTGCTTTTTCGCTAGACTGAGTCACACATTGCGGGATCATGGAAACTGATAATAAAAATAATTTTACAACTCAAACTTAATGCGTATGCAAAATTTGAATAAGATGCTATTAACTGTTGAAGCGAGTTCCCTCGTGAAGAAACGACCTTGACTGCAGCATCAGCACAAACTGGTAATTATTTTGGTGTTACTAGATAAACATAACGCGTGTGCCAAATTTGGAGATGGTGCTATCAACTGTTGAGGAGTTCCCTCATGAAGAAACGACCTTGGCTGCAGCATCAGCACAAACTGGTAATTATTTTGGTGTTACTAGATAAACATAAGGTGTGTGCCAATTTTGAAGACGGTGCTATCAACCGTTGAGGAGTTCCCTCATAAAGAAATGACCCTGGCTGCAGCATCAGTACAAACTGGTAATTATTTTGGTGTTACTACATAAACAGAACGCGTGTGCCAAATTTTAAGACGGTGCTATCAACTGTTGACGAGTTCCCTCATGAAGAAACGACCTTGGCTGCACCATCAGCACAAACTGGTAATTATTTTGGTGTTACTAGATAAATATAAGGCGTGTGTAAAATTTGAAGACGGTGCTATCAACTGTTTCAGATTCAGATTCAGATATATTTATTGTTTGTCACAGGTGGAAGTACAGCTCTTAAAATTATTGTCGTAACAAGTATCACTGTAACATACCCATGGGGTGTACAATCTTTGATATTTACAATATTACATGTCAAAAAGAAAAGAAAACCTTCATACTACACAAAATTACCAAGGCAGCATAATATTATGCTGCCTTGGTAATTACAATAATTAATAATAATTAATTAATAATTACCATTACAGAAAATAAATTAATTGATTGAGGAGAAAAATTAGTTGAGGAGTTCTCCCATTAAGAAACGACCCTAGCTGGCAGCATCAGAACAAACTGGTAATTATTTAATTTTGCTAGATAAACCTAACACGTATGCCAAATTTTAAGTCGATGCTATCAACTGTTGAGGAGTTCCCTCATAAAGAAATGACCCTGGCTGCAGCATCAGTACAAATTGGTAATTATTTTAGTTTTACTACATAAACATAACGCGTTTGGCAAATTTTAAGTCGATGCTATCAACTGTTGAGGAGTTCACTCATAAAGAAACGACCCTCGCTGCGGCATCAGCACAGACCGGTCATTGTTTTAGTTTTACTACATAAACCTAACGCCTCTGCCAAATTTGAAGACGATGCTATCAAGTGCTGAGGAGTACCGTCATGAAGAGACGACTCTGGCTGCAGCATCTGATACTAAAATAATAATCCTTTGAGAAGCGCCGACAAACGTAAAGACATCGACTCGTCCTCGCTTGGTACTTCATTTTGGAAAAAGTGTGTAAGAAATAAATCGGAACGTTCTACTTTCATTGATATAATTATTATCTTACACGTTAAATGTTTTAGGTAGGTAGATTTTCCAGGTCCTCGGTTTGTACAAGTTCTACGCGAAAACTGTCCTCGGTTTAGTGATATAAAGTCTAACACAACGTCCGCACTTTGTACAAGCAATAAGAAATATTGTGTAAAAATACGTCCTCGGAAGGACGTCGCAGGGCTTACGTAAGAGGTCCTCGGTTTGCTTACACAAAGTCCTCGTATGTGCATCGCTGGTCACATTTAGCTGTGTATTTCAGGTCCTCAGTATGATAGCCGAAATTCATACAGAAAAATGTTGAGATAGCATTATCCCAATAAGCTCATCACTATAGATTTATTCATCTGTCTCTTTCTATCTTATTCTAAAAGGCCAACCAGTTAAACCGTACCGTAACCGTAGTTGTTTAAACCAGTTTTTTGGAGGGTCCTCGGTTCGTTCTAGGATTAACAAGGTCCTCGTAAGGGTGTCTGTACAAACAGGGGTGTGTGTGTGTGTGTGTGTGTGTGTCTGTCTGTCTGTGGCATCGTAGCTCTCGAACGGATGAACCGATTTCGATTTTGTTTTTTTTGTTTGAAAGGTGAATTAGTCGGGAGTGTTCTTAGCTATGTTTGATAAAAATTGGTCCAAGATGGCCGCCACCACAAAGTGGCGAATTACATTTTTTTTTCACAACTTCCTCAATATGGGTATCAAATGAAAGAGCTTGACTAGTAGAATACTACTATACAAATTTCAAATCCAAGATGGCCGCTACCACAAAATGACGAATTATATTTTTTTTTCACAACTCCTTCAATAGGTATAGGTATCAAATGCATGGGCTTGACAAGTAGCATAATGTACCTACACTATCATCATCATCATCATCATTTCAGCCGATAGACGTCCACTGCTGGACATAGGCCTCCCCCAATTTTGGGGGGGTTTGCCATAATCGCCACGCTTGGCAGGCGGGTTGGCGATCGCAGTATGGTATGATGGTGGAATGCATAGAGAACGCTGCTGCCCATTCTCCGGTTGGATCCTTAGTCGCCTTTTACGACACCCACGGGAAGTAAGGGGTGGTGCTATTCTTTAAGTCCGGCACCACACAGACACACTGTTAGAAAGGGAATGAGGAATATTAACTAACGTAATGAAAACTAAACACTAATTCATGCCCTAGATTGATGAGGAAAATGGAGTGATGACTGGTACCTACAACCACTGAGTTTGACCTTTTTTATTACGAACGGAATTATCCTACTTATAAAACGTAGGTATTTCTACATCAGATAGTGTCGCAGTCCCATTTTATAAACTAGATCTGAAATACCTAAGATATCTAATAACTATGAAATACTTGTACGAAAGTTGAATAACTAAAGGAAGAACTAGAAAAAACTTTTTTACAAAAAAAAAACAACCGACTTCCGAAAAACACTATAAAGTGAAAAATAACTTTAATTTCGGAAGTCGGTGTCTTTGGATTTGTATTTTAGTTTTTGCCACCGACTTCCGAAATTAAAGTTATTTTTCACTTTATAGTGTTTTTCGGAAGTCGGTTGTTTTTTTTTTGTAAAAAAGTTTTTATTTTTCACTTTTTAGTGGGTCACTTTGTAATTTATCTAAGTTACAATAGCCTAATGTCAACTGCTCATCACCTTTTACAAAATATTGCTTTAACCGATGCAGGGACGTTAATTGTTGATGAGTTCCCCTAATAAGAGCCAGGAGAACTGGAGCTGTTTGAGAAGTCACCATCAGCTCCATTTCACCATATTATGCATTTTAACGAGCATAAATTGCTTAGCAACCATATTAAAGTAATCGAATCGCAACTTGTGAAATATTTGTCATTGAGTAGTTCCGATAGCCATCTGTGGTCTTTATCATCAGCTCCACTTTACCAAATGATGATTTTCGAGAGCAAATGCTCAAAAAAAGTATTTTTTTCCAAATCGGTTCGTAAATGACGGAGTTATGAAATATGAAAAGATCGTTAATGTAGATACATTTTTAGGTTTTTGTTGATTTTTCAAAAACCGCTTGTCCGATTTCGATAAAATTTTCATGGGACCATTTGGGAAGCATACCCTTTCCAACAAAAAAAGAATTTTTTAAATAGGTTGGCAAGCGACGGAGTTATGCGCGAACAAACATAAAAAAAAAAAAAAATACAAACATCCGAATTGAGAACCTCCTCCTTTTTTAGAAGTCGGTTAAAAAAGGAAAAACAAAAAAAATCTGTTTAGTCTTAAAAATTATTCTTCAACTATAAATTAATAATTCTTTTTTGACGGATATAAAACCTGATTAAACACCTAATTACCTGAATCTTAAAACGCAAGAAAATAAAAGAATTGAAATACAAAAATTAAGGAGTCCCTACAAAAAGCATGAAATAAAAAATTAAATTTAAAATTTAAAAAACCCCCGACACAAAAAAATAATAAAATTAAATGTAAGTAATTGGAAAATGCGTAAAAAAAAATGTCTTATCAAAGCTTCAACACAAACCTCCATAGTTCAGAGTTTCCGAGACGCTGAAGACCGAAATAAGTGGAGGAGCATCGCGAGGGCTGCTTTGGCCAAAGAAAATGCAGAGTCATCAACCACGACCACTCTGTCAAGAGTGAACGACTAAAGAGGAATTGGAAAATGATCAAATAATTTAAAAACCCCCAACTTAAAGAATTTAGGTAACGAGACTCAAACACTTTTACACGTCAATACACTTTTACACGTCAATTATATTACTATTTTAACGCATAAATGTTTATTGTATGCATAACATATTGCTAATTATGCTTTGTAATGACTTGAAAAATGATAACTAGTTGTTGAAGTTTGTTTAATTCAAAGATATACTCACTGATCATATATAGACCTTACCCAAGTAACACAGTCTTGGAGGATTAAAACAAATCTGTCTATTGACAGTCTATTCATGGTTAATCTTTAGATAGGGGCTTTCTAAAGATGGTTTCAATAAAGAAAATGTATTCTGATAGAGTTTTTTTTCTCAAGCTCGATTATTTTTAGAGCATTTGTTCTATAGCACACTTATTTTAAGTACGTTTATAAGTATATTGAATGTTTTAAGATAAAATGCTCTACAAATAGTTAATAAAGCCTGAAGGTACCTAACTTGAAGTAATTTTATAGATAAGATGATATATTTTAAGACAAAACATTCTATTTTAGCTATTGGTACTCTTATCTTTGTTTATAAAGAGACTTAAGTCTAGATAAAATACTTAAATAGATATTTTTCAGTTTGTCTAAAAAAATGATAGTGAAAAGGTGTTTTTAGTGTTTTTTTTCCTAAAAATGGCTTAATAAAGTGCATTTGTATTTAATATTTGAATTGGATGATTTTATGCAATGGAGACAGTGAAAAAATTAAAAGGTCTGGTGGCTTTCGGCGAAAAATCGGCAAATATTTAAAAAGCAAGAAAAATGAAGAAGAGTTACAAAATAATTCAGATTCAGAATCGAAACTTCACAAAATTAAGTTAGTGAGCAATCCGATTCTGATGAAAACCTACCAGACTCATGTTAACACTGCGTCTTTGGCAGCGCCGCCGGCGGGTACATACCTACCTACTACTACCTACTATTTATCACATCTATATTTCTAGAGTAGGAGTAGGGTAGGAGTAGGGTAGACGTAGGGTAGGAGTAGGGTAGGAGAAGGGTAGGAGTAGTGTAGGAGTAGGGTAGGAGTAGGGTAGGAGTAGTGTAGGAGTAGGGTAGGAGTAGGGCAGGGGTAGGGTAGGGCTTACCCTACCCTACCCCTGCCCTACTCGGCTGCCCGGCTCTACTTCGTTCGCGTGGTGTCCTACCCTAAGGGGTAGGACACCACGCGAACGAAGTAGAGCCGCTACATTCACATGAGCGTAAGGTGAAAAACTCTCATACCGTTAATGGTTCTTGTAGTAACGAAACGGCCAAACCAGATATTTTGACTAAGGTGTAGAGTTTGCGAAGTCAGGCCTTGTAGAGTTAGGGCGTGTAGAGTTAGAAGCTTGGCTCTACATGAGATCTGATTACTTTTTGACAGTGCGAGCTACATGGTCTCGTCTTGGCAACATTTAACATGAAATGTTTTTGTGGGATTATTCTTTCCCTAGATAGTTTAGTATATAGCAAGTAAAATTATTCTTGTCATAGAGCTAGAGCCATACTACAGAAAATTCTCTAGAGTGTTTGTTCTATTAAATTCGTTTCTCTAGTAAACTTCATCTTGACGCCATTTTTATTGCCTATTTTTGCTTCAAATGATTTTCATTACATATTTTAATGCTTATTTTTATGTTTTTATAATTAAATTATGTCAAATTAAACATTTAATATGTTTTAAATTACTATATTTTAAATAAAATGAGTATTTTAAACATTAAAATGCAATTTTTAAAATTTGCTTATAATAAATAATATTCATATAATGTAAAAAAAAAGGTAAATCTTACATTTACAGCGAGCGCTCTTATTTTAAGAGAGTTTTACATAATATTCGACGATAGAATTTCAATCGCATATAGATTTGCTTGTTTACCCATTAATAACTAGCTAAAACCCAAGTAATGTAAGAATTAAGAAATTTGTTACGCCATGATGCAATACATTAAATAAGTTTAATTAACTCTTGTAAGTTCGGCGCCATTACGTATCGTTGTATCGTTGTCTACTACAAATCAAATGTAACTTAAAGTTGTTAGTCTTGAGTTAATTTTGGTTTAAAAACTTAACGAGTAAAGACTTCTTTAAAGGTCTCAACTTTATCTATAAACTATCTACTAGTAAAATTTGTGGTCTATAAACAATTTAGTGAGACACTAGAAAAATCTCTACAGACAATTTGAAAATTTACAACTCTTATCTCTATCTATTCATATTTTCTCTTATGAGAAGGGATAAGGTTGTGCCCACTTTTACTAAACTGTGTCTATAAGCGTTTTTGAATATAACTTGAAAGATATTTTACTCTTAAGGCAAACAATAAAATTAAATTCTATTAGATATCTAATAGTCCGTTTTTAGACGCGATTGTGTTACTTGGGAATGGCAGTCTAAGGCTGCGTTTCCACCAGAAATGTGCGAGGATGCGTAGCGAGGGATGTGTGTGAAACAAACCAATAACATCGCTTCATTTTCATAGCTTGACCTAAGTTAGCGTTGTTATTGGCTAGTTTTAACCTACGCATCCTCGTTCATCTCTGGTGAAAACGCAGCCTAAGTGTACTCTGTCAGTTTTAATTAAACATATAGGTAGTCACAGAAAACTCAGGAGACTTTAAAGACTCACTTATCGGAATCTAAGCATATAATATTGTTAATGGCAATTACCTAAGGATGACAGGATTATTGTAGGTACAATAAAACTAGTAGGTATTTAATCATAATATTTTATTCATCATATATTAGCAATATATTATCTAAGAAAGGTGCAGGGGAAGACAGGCTATCTTGATGCGGTGCCTATGCCAAGTACAATTCCATTCTCGAATCATTTTATATATGCCTCGTTCTCTGTCCGAATCAGTCCGTAATTGGTGATTTCTGGAACGTGCTGTAGAAGATCCACAATTGACACACACCTGTCGGTGCCCAACGGTACAAGAAGGTACATAGTATAGTTATAGTTTAGGCAGCGCGCAGCGGTCCGTGGTTGACATCACGTTGACTCGTAATCTTATACACACAAACACATAGAGGTCCAAGTCTCGCAACGGTTGGTAGGAGTCTTCGAAATCCAAAAGCAAGCCAGGTCGTTGAAAAGATCCACGTAAAACTTTGGGAGCATAAAACATTTACACCAGCACAAAACAGTAGCGAGCGAGCGAATCTGACTTGTACATTTAGTATTTTTATCTATGAATGTGACTTGTGAAGTTGTCGAAATAAAATAAATAACATGACGTGAAAATTAAATGTCATCTTCTAAAGAGTCATGTTTATGGGTTTTAGTGGGTGTTCATGTTTAGGGTAAGGAGGTTGAAACAAAGACTACAATATAATGCGGTGTAAAACCTCCTTTTTTTGAAGTCAGTAAAAAAATTTAAAAAAAAACCTTGTATCTGGCCGCTCTGTGTTCGATCAAATCAAGTTACGTACTCATATTATTATTATTTTATCGAGATTTTATCCCCATTGTCAATAATAAAGTTAATCTGGCTATCAGTACTTAGGTACATAAAAATAAGCGCGTTTTTTTTTAAATAGCTTTGAATTCTGTAGCTTTCCAAAAATTAGTAACGCCCAAAAATGCCATCTCCTTTTCGATTAAGTACTCTCTTACCATTGCGGCCGACACGACAGACGCCCCGGTGAGGGCGGCAGGGTACAAAGAAAACCTTTATTTTATAATTTAGATACTTGAAAAAGTAATGATACCGCAATATTACAATATCGAAATTATACAAGTAACTGTAACTGTAAAGTAACTGTACTTTAAGGTATCGAAATTTAAAGGTATGACGTCATACCGCTTAACGTTTGTACCATAATTTTTTCGGTTATTCAATCCCTGGTGTGCACTGTGTCTGTGGGGTGCATCCTGTGTCACATGCGCTCTGCTACCTACTTAACGCATTCCCGGAACGTACAACAGCTGTTTTCTGCCAAAGGAAACATAATTAAATTATGTTTCTCGTGTGTTGTGGGTTTGTGCGAGTAAACAACTAGGAACTTTTATTTCATAGGCTTCCATAATACAGTAAACTAGGTACCTAGTACTAGAAGACGCGTCAGTGGTTAATCCTTGAGTTTTATTTTTATTTTTTATTTAAAGGAACAGCATACAGTTACATTATAAGAACTTACAACTAATTTAACAAAAACAATTTTAGTGATAATATAACCCACAACGCTGTCCACAGGTAGACAAATTAGTGTAAAAGAAAAAAAAAGAGTAATCGCTAGATTTAGTAGCAGTACGTGCATTAATTAATTGTATAATGAGTAGTAATGAAGTTTCAATTTAGACAAAAATGACATGTTAAATAAAGTAAGATATTAGTGAGTTTGAAGATTTTGAAGATTTTCAGAGAGGGTACACTCATGGGTTTTATTTAATAAAGTGGAGCGGGTGAGGCTTTTGAATCTACTCATTGAACAATTAAAGATGTCAATATTTTCAAAAGTATTATTATATGAGTCAACCATACGGCGGACTGGTGAGCGCTCGCCAGAATTAGTCCGGCAAGAGTTCACTGCAAAAAGAGTACCTGCGCGTACCTGTCGTCTGTGAAAGGTTCTAGGTACAGCGTAACAAATCATGTTGTTTAAATTTACACAATTGAATTTATTTCTGACAATTTTATACAAGATAACGGCTTCAAGGTATTTTCTTCGAGAGCTAAGGGGTAGGAGCTTGTAAGGGGTTGGAGTTGAGATAGAATGTGAAACCAGCTTATATTACACACACTGATTTGGTCGCCACTGACGTGCGTCACCGTCACCACCTTACTCACACCCTTTCCGTAATGCTAAGGGCATTTATTAAGTTATTATAATGGAAAGTGCAACCGGTCGAAAGTTATGTACTCCTAACTAGGCGATGAGGTGAGGCGCGGGGGTGCGTGGATGCGCGGTGCACCGGGAGCTCCGCCGCCGCGCGTCGCGCCGCTCTGGCGCTCTTGCCAATTTACGGCAAAAAGCTGATGCGTTGATTCTGTCAGGTAGGGCAGGAGACCTGCGATCCCACATGATGCCAGTTTTAGTGACGACCCTTCCACCCGCACTCCGCACACCTGTCTTATATTATACAGATGGTGGAAGAGTCGAAACTATTTAGATTACAGAGCTCTTTTGTTAGTTGCCATTTTAATCAGGTGTTTCTTGGCGAGCGTCTCATAAATAAACAAAAAAAAAAAAACTTTTAGTGCGACTAAAGCAAAGTTTTATGTTTTTCTTTTAAAGAAAATGTAAAAGTAAGTACTCTTTACACATATTTTGATAACGTTTTATCTTATATTTCGTAAGTACAACCTTTTGGAATGGGCGACTAGAATCAATTCTATTTACTTAGTTGTAATTTTTGACGTTCAAAAGTGCCTTTAATGTGCCTATTTGAAATAAATGATTTGACTTTGACTTTGATATTATAATAGTTACATTAGCCTCAATTTATCGCGTTGCCTATTGTGTCTATGTTTTTTAGTTACAATAGCCCTTTCGAATTTTATCTCTCCTCAAGTTCTGAGTTGAGCTGCACGATTTTTGACAAATGCGTGCACTGATTGGACAGGTCCGCTCAATCTGTGTGGTTCTTTCCTCAAAATACCATTTCAGACACCACGACACCAGACTACATGGTCTTCACACGATCTGACCAAGATTTTGTCTGGACTTTAAAAAAGACTATGACATCTGATTTTGTTTGGCCTTTTTTCTCAGAATAGTCAGATAGGAAACGCCGACCTCATCTAGTTTAAAAAAACCGGCCAAGTGCGCGTCGGGCCACGCACAGTGTAAAGTTCCGTAGTAGCCTGTTATCACAATATAGTACGTTTCTGTTCTTCTTTATTCTGAAACCGGGATACCGAATTTCAAAATACCGGAATACCGGGCTAAATTTAGGTCTTAATAATACCGGTATTCATTTCACAAAAACCGGGATATTCGGTATTTTTGGTTGTAGTAAAATAAATAAAATTAGTAAACCATACTAAGAGTTAATTTTATGTTTTTCAACACACTTTCTCGTAAAGTAGCTCTTATTGAACCGCTTTTAGGTCCATAATGCAGTGTATTAAAAACGCGTGCTTTTTCTTTACTTTAATCCACAAGTGCTTTATTTCCACAGATAACTATTTACTAGTCGGAGATGCGCGCTTTTTTAATCCCATCAATTCACTTTTTTTTAAAATAATCAGTATTGTCCTTGGTCCCAAAATTAACTAATATTTATTTACCTTAAGGGGAATGCTCCAACCAGCCCGCGAAATTCAAAATTTCTTGCGTTTTTTGCTTTTTGCAGGCCAGTGCTAGGTTGTATGTTGATTAAAATATTATTCGCGGCTGTAAGACGTATGTAGTTACAGAATTATAATCATCAATAAAACGCTCTAAGTTCATAAAGCTGTTTAAGTTTGATAAACATTTTATTTTTAGAACTGATTCCTAGTAGGAATCCTACTTCCTAGTCAAACACTAAAGTACATACGTACTACATTTAATTAAAGTATTTGAACTAGTTAACCAGAAACCTAAGTTATTTTAATAAAGGAATAAACAGGCATTTAGTATTAGTAAATTATTGCTAAGAACTAACTGATTGATTACCAACATATCAAATAACAAACCTTGTATCAATGAATATTTTGTTTTATTTAGAAGATTTTAGGTTAGGTACCTATTTACTATTCCTCCGCAAACTAACTTTATTATACTGAATTTGCTAAATTTAGCTTAATCCCGGAAATATCGAAAATACCGGATTACGGTACTGGTCTGGAGCCAATACCGAAAATACCGGTTTTGCTTAAATGATTCGGTATTGCGACCTCTATTCTGAATATAATGATGTAATGGTAAAGGTATTAGGAGTTAATGGTTATAATAACAAAACTCGACTTTAAATTTGAATACCTTGCAAGAAAATCTTAACACCGCGATCTACAAAAGTGACGTCACGGCACAACGCCATCTGTTATTGAATAGCGATACTAAACACAACAAAATATTGATTTTCGAAGATAATTATTTAAACAGATTAGACATTAACTAATAAGAACCACTTTCTTCCTTGTAAAGCTAAAAAATAAGAGGACGATTGCTGCCAAGTTATTATTTCAATTCACAAAATTGTAATTCGTCGGTGACTTCTACAGGTACTCGAATGAAAGCGTAACCCGTTGATACAGCGCCATCTAGCGGCATATTGTGAAACTTATGATAATTTACTATGGGTTTTTTAGTTTTTTTTACCTATTTTGTTTTTTAATCCGTCATAAACAAGCAACTACTTCATCTTAGTTACTTTAAAGGATTAATGCTAAGGATTTTGTATTTGGTACAAAATTATCCAACACCCAAGTTCAACGACTATTACTGCTAAACTTAGTTATCACAATCGCTATAGTTTTACTTAAAGTTCATGTTGAAAAACCTGGAAAAATTCACGATGATAGTGCATCATCGTGAATTTTTCCAGATTTTTCAAGTCAGCAGTTTAGCTTTTAGAGGGGGGGACGCCCTACTGGAACAAAAATTTGCACTTTAAAGTTTAATATTTCGTAAATGGAGCATTAAATCGAAAAATAATTTTAGCAACCCCGAAGTCATTTTAGAAGACCTATTCAACGATACCCCCACACGATGGGGTAAACGACGAAAAAAATATTCATCTCCACTTCACATGTAGGGGAGCTACCCTAAAAAAATTATTTTCCAAAATTTTATTTTACCACTTTGTCGGCGTAATTTATATACACACTCCTACAAAATTACAGCTTTCTAGTACTAACGGTCTCTTAGCAAAACCTCGGACCGACAGACAGACAGACGGACATGACGGAACTATAAGGGTTCCTTGTCAGAACCAGGGAATCCTAAAAACGAAGTGTAGTTTTATTTTACTTAGGAATCCACCCATATCCATTACCTACACCTTTTACTATTTATCGATATTTTTACCTCTACACAACACTAATCCTACATAAAATAGTCACATTCTGCCCCAAAAAATACAAAACATACTTTTAGTCGGATTTGGGTCTTCAGAGATCATTTTTGCGTCACGCTGGAGGACTATGCCGGTCTGTCTCATGTTATCTGGGCCTCAAGTCTGCTATTACAATAGTGTCAGAATGGTCTATTATTGATTTCATAATTGTTGATTTTTAACCCCCGACGCAAAAACGACGGGGTGTTATAAGTTTGACGTGTCTGTGTGTGTGTGTGTGTGTGTGTGTGTGTGTATCTGTCTGTGGCATCGTAGCTCCCGAACTGATGAACCGATTTTGATTTTGTTTTTTTTTGTTTGAAAGATGAATTAGTCGGGAGTGTTCTTAGCTATGTTTGATGAAAATCAGTCCAAGATGGCCGCCACCACAAAATGGCGGATTAGGTACATATTTTTTCACATATTCCTTAATATGGGTATCAAATGAAAGGGCTTGAATAGTAGAATACTATACACTATGATAAATTTCAAATCCAAGATGGCCGCCACCACAAAGTGGCGAATTACATTTTTTTTCACAACTCCCTCAATATGGGTATCTAATGAAAGGGCTTGACTAGTAGAATACTAAGTATACGCTATTACAAATTTCAAATCCAAGATGGCCGGCACCACAAAATGGCGAATTATATTTTTTTTCACAACTCCTTCAATATACTTAGACATGCTTGACAAGTAGAATAATGTGTACACTATATTGAAAGGGAATGAGGAATATTAACTAACGAAATGAAAACTAAAAATAAAAATAAAATTAAAAATTTAAATGACCCCCGACACAAAAAAAAAAAAAAATTAAGTGTAAGTAATTGGAAAAGGATCAAATAATTTAAAAACCCCCAACTTAAAGAATCTAGGTAACGAGACTAAAACAGATAAATTCATATGGCAGTCGGGGGACCTATCTTAGCATAGAAAGGTGTTCCACAGAACGATCCCCCGACTTCCATATGAATTTATCTGTTTTAGTCTCGTTACCTAGATTCTTTAAGTTGGGGGTTTTTAAATTATTTGATAGTTTTCCAATTACTTACACTTAATTTAATTTTTTTTTTTGTGTCGGGGGTTTTTTAAATTTTTAATTTAATTTTTATATCATGCTTCTTGTAGGGACTCCTTAATTTTTGTACCTATTTCATTTCTTTTCTTGCGTTTTAAGATTCAGGTAATTTGGTGTTTAATCAGGTTTTTTATCTGTAAAAAAATAATTATTAATTTATAGTTGAAGAATAATTTTTAAGACTAAACAGATTTTTTTGTTTTATTGTATCCTTTTTCTAGTTCTTCCTTTAGTTATTCAATTTTCGTACAAGTATTTCATAGCTATTAAATATCTTAGGTATTTCAGATCTAGTATCTTTGCATTTACCCCAACATGGGCTAATACGACATTTTCTGCCAGCATGGGTAATTTTTATTAAGATTTTAAGCGATGTATTATACTTACTTAATCATAAAATTATCCGATAAAGCAATGTGGACATTTTTGGCAAAAGTTTAAAGATTAAACTTTTTTTTTAGTTGCGATAGCCCCCATTCACCATAATTTTATTTATCTAATTTAAGACCTATCTACTGTTATTACCTATTTATTATTTTAACGTATAAAAGCCGAATTCGAATCAATAGAGAGCGTTAAAACTTTTTTACGAGAGCGGGTGAAGTTATTGGCACTATGGCGTCCGCCTGAGCGCCTGGGGTTGCGGCGTGCTACAGCGGTGCGGTGCGGTGCGGTGCGGTGCGGTGCGGTGCGGTGCGGTGCGGCGCGATGGTGCTTCGCGCTGCGTGCGGCGCGGTGCGGGCCGCGCACCCGCCGAGCTCCCCGGCCGGCCCCGCGGCCCCGCCGCCCCGCGCGCCAGTGCCTGTGCGAGACTCGGACGAGTAGCAGGGCCCGTGCGACGCTCTACGCTAACCGATACACGTTGTTACTTTTGTTTTTGTTGCCGAGAAACCAAATATTCTTATCGTAAGTACAATATCTTTTGTATTATCTACTCGTATTGTGTTTTTGTATTGTTCGTTTATATGGATTGAACTGTCTAATAGTGTCTGGTACTGAATATGGTACCGAATATTCGACACGACATCGTCGCGTCTCGCGCGGTCGCGCCGCGTCACTAGCGCCGGTGCTTCCGCCGGGCGCCGCTCGACGCATTCGATAATATTTGGAATGTTTACATTCCCGCGGCGCGCGGCTTGCTCCGGTGTACTTATATTGTGTTTAAAAATGTGGTAGATATTAAGTAGTTTAGGATTATGTATGTAAAGGTGTCCAGCGGGAATATTTCAAGTTTAAAATTTAGGTTATGTCGTTACACGTTTGTTAGCGCGGGGGAGGGGTGGGGGGGGGGAGGTTTGGGGCTAGAAGCGCTGGAGGGGCATTGATAGTAAGTACCTAGTAAAACACGATATAGGTACAGTTAAAAACAGTGTAGACAGTGGTTTGAAACCAAATTTCGTATGACCTTTAAACGTCCTTGGTAGAAAGGCCTGAGTTGCAAACCAGTGGCAGAAGATGTTGGTTTTAAACCGTATAGCAGGAATCTCGCAACAACAACAACAACTTCAAGGTCACCTTGGTTTGTAGACTGGTTTCGAACCGTGTATATCGTGCTTAACACTATCATCAGTAACATGAGATGAGATATTAGTCGGGAGCGCATCGCGCATTGTCGGTGGAACAATATTTGAAATGCGGTGAATCGTTGATTCGAGCGCGAGCGCGTCGTGCTTTCTGTTCACACTTTGATATTTGGCGATTAAAAGATGGTCCGAGCACGCAGCTTGTCTGGTCGTGGGTAGATACAAACATTCCGACAAGAAGGGACAACGGTTGATAGGCCGCCTACGCCTGCAGGAGCGTCCACGTCAGCAGCAACGCCAGGACGTGTGGCAGAGGTGCGATAAGAAAACATTACAATCGTAGGAAATCGAAGAGAAAGATAGCTGCCTCCACAGGCATTCAAAAGTCAACTGTGCATTGTGATTTAAAAAAAACCTATTTATAATGTAATTGCCTAAAAACTGAATGACAGTGATTACGTACTTTATATGAGTAGGTACTTACCTACATACTGCGGTCGTCTTGTTATTTAGTCATAGCCTCATAGGACCTACGAAGGTATATTATAATTTAAGAAATAATTTCAATTTCATTGTCACCAGGAAATGATGGAAAAACCGAAAAGACCGATGTCAGCATACCTGTTGTGGCTGAACAGCGAGCGCGGGAAGATCAAGGCGGACCACCCCGGCCTGAAGGTGACCGAGGTGGCCAAGAAGGCGGGCGAGCTCTGGCGCTCCATGGACGACAAGACCACCTGGGAGGAGAAGGCGGCGGTGGCCAAGGAACAGTACGCGCGCGACCTGGAGTGCTTCAACGCCAATGGCGGAGCGCCTCCTCCCAAGAAGGCGCTGAAGAGAGGTGCGGCTAAGGCGAAGCCCGTGAAGGTGAGCCGGAGCAAGGTGAAGAAGGAGGCGTCCGAGGACGAGGACGACGCCGAGGACGACGAGCACGACGACAGCGAGTGAGCGCGCGCGCCGCCCGCGCTCGCGCTCGCGCCCGCGCCCGCGCACAGTGATACGCGCGGCGTCATATCAAAACATTATTACTTTAGTGAGTGTTAGTAGCAGTCGGAGTACGACGCGGTCGCGGATGGAGCATGTGCAAACTTACCGACTGTTTCATGTATTACTGACTGACGTTCATTGCAGTGCGCGTTCTCACTTTCGATATTTATTTTTAAATGTAAAAAAATGTAATAGCTGAAGTCACACATTTAGAAAATCACAAAATGACCCGGTTATTTCGTTTTGGGCTTTAAAGCAACTGGGAAGACGATCTCTTATCCTAGATTTTTGACTGAATTGTTTTTATTATTTACCTACTTACCTACTTATCTAAATTTAATTTCACAAATATCAGAATTATGTACTTAGCGTGTAGCAGAATGTTGTTAGACGTGTACCTATAATAATTTGTGTGGTTAAATCGAGGTATTATTAGTTATTAATACCTACTTATTAAAGTTATTATGAAGACTACAAATTTATTAGCTATTATCTAAGTTCACGTCGCTGCTGTATGTTTCAGATTTGTATGCATTTAATAGATATGTAAGATTTTGTAAACTAAGCTATTGGTCGTATGAAATAAACAATAATTTCTACTCCACTGAAATTTTTAATATTCTTCCTTTAATAAAGCACAGTTAAAAAGCTGCGTCGTAAAATAATGACGAGGGTTGTGCTTTGTGCTCTTTATGACAGTATAACGAGGGGTCGGAGCGAGAGCGAGGAGGGGTGGCGGAATGCCGGCCGCCGCGCGCCGCGCCGCCGGAGCTGCGGCCACATGAGGAGACAACTGCGGCGGGGGGCGGCGACCTGCGTGGGTAGTAACTAGTAACACAGAGTATAATATACGGTAGTAAGTAGGTACCTACCTCATTTATTGAACGATTTATTTTGTTTTTGTTACGCAGAGAATAACAACTCAATGTAATATAGGTTGGTAAGTAGGTACTTAAGAGTTAACAGAACATTATCAAACGATGAGATTTAACTCTTAAGATCAAAAATATAAATCCGCGTCAGACGGGAGGGCCGCAGTGCCCGCAGGTTTCGCCCCCTACTCTCACCGACCGCAGCGCCCGCAGGCTTCACCCCCCCTACTCTCACCGACCGCAGCACCCGCAGGCTTCACCCCCCCTACTCTCACCGACCGCAGCGCCCGCAGACTTCACCCCCCCTACTCTCACCGACCGCAGCGCCCGCAGGCTTCACCCCCCCTACTCTCACCGACCGCAGCACCCGCAGGCTTCACCCCCCCTACTCTCACCGACCGCAGCGCCCGCAGGCTTCGTCCCCCCTACTCTCACCGACCGCAGCGCCCGCAGGCTTCGTCCCCCCTACTCTCACCGACCGCAGCGCCCGCAGACTTCACCCCCCCTACTCTCACCGACCGCAGCACCCGCAGGCTTCACCCCCCCTACTCTCACCAACCGCAGCGCCCGCAGACTTCACCCCCCCTACTCTCACCGACCGCAGCGCCCGCAGGCTTCGTCCCCCCTACTCTCACCGGCCGCAGCGCCCGCAGGCTTCGTCCCCCCTACTCTCACCGACCGCAGCGCCCGCAGGCTTCACCCCCCCCTACTCTCACCGACCGCAGCGCCTGCAGGCTTCACCCCCCCTACTCTCACCGACCGCAGCGCCCGCAGGCTTCGTCCCCCCTACTCTCACCGACTGCAGCGCCCGAAGGCTTCGTCCCCCTACTCTCACCGTTCCCGGATTCCCGGCTCTACACGATTTAAAATTACCTAACAAAAAGTGGTAAAGGATACCGCCATCTGTGTGATTTTTGTGGAACATAGCTTACAAAATAGCCTTTCATTTTGTCTTGTCATTTTGTCATTTTAAACATGGTGAATAAAGTATTTTTAATTCGTCTAAGGGCTGATTTTTCCATCGCCAGATAACTTTTATTCGAGGAATAAAATTGACGTTTGATAGTTTTTGTTTGAATTAACTGTCAAAATTTCAAAATTATTCCTCGACTAAAGTTATCAGCTGATTAAAAATCAGCCCTAAGTGTTTTTCATTCTGACTGTACGTTTTTATCGTTTCGTGTAGAGTTGGAACTTTTTGAGCCGGGATCGGTGAGAGTAGGGACAAACGCCGCCCGCAGCGCATTGCACAAATTAAAATATTGTATATTCAAGGTCCGGCAAAAGTAATGTCATAATGTGAATTAGCTGCCATTTGCTTGGAAATGAAAATGTTGAAACGGCAACTCTCTGCGACCACTGAGTCCGCAGTTACAAAGTCAAAGGTACGTAGAGTCAAAGGTTTCCAATATGGCTGCCCAATGGGCCGTTGTTACGGAAAGTTTATGTATAGGTCTAAAAATAACATTTAAGTCGAGAAAATTATATCGGTCAAACGACCACCTCCTGAGTTGATGCACATTAGTGCTATTTTACGGCATTTTGAATTGTAGCCCGCTAGTTTATGACTCTGCACTAGAAGTTTTTTTTGTTTTTAACCGACTTCTAAAAAGGAGGACGTTCTCCTCCTAACCTCCTAGCCCGAATATACATTAAAAAAATATTTATTATATTATATATTTTTTATGTATATTCGGGTATAACTCCGTCATACATAGACCGATTTGCTAAAATGTTTTTTTGTTCGATAGAAGTTTATTCCGAAATGGTATAATGTGCATCTGGATTGAGGGTCTATTTTTTTAAACTATTTTTAGCTTATATATATAATTATAAGCTAAAAACTAGGTGAGTTGGTAATGGTATGTATGTATAGAGAGGGTAAGTGATCGTGTCAACCGTAAGGGGCGGGGAGTGTTAGGGTGTGTGTACGTGTGGTGATGTACGGAATGATGAGTGTAAGCAAATGTGTAAGTTTGAGTGATATGTTGATAAAGAGTAAATACCTTAAAAGTTTCACAAAGGACCCTGTCTACTCTGGAACGGTTAACAGTTTTTCTGTAGGTATTTATTTATTTATTTTAACTTTTGCACAAAAAGGTACAAAGGCGGACTTAATGCCTTAGGCATTCTCTACCAGTCAACCAAGGATGGTGAAGAGAAGGGGCCCGTGGCTAAATTATAACAGCCGCACAGGTCGATCGATCAGGTTAAGCTACGCTTGCGGCGGTTGGTCTGTGGATGGGTGACCATCTTTACATACCGAGACCCCTCCGTGCCTCGGAAAGCACGTTAAGCCGTTGGTCCCGGCTGTCATTCGTGGATCTTTGACAGTCGTTACGGGTAGTCAGTAGCCCGAAAGTCTGACAACCAGTCTTACCAAGGGGTATCATATTACCCAGTAGCTGGGTTGTGGAGGTCAGATAGGCAGTCGCTCCATGTAAAATACTGGTATTCAACTGCATCCGGTTAGACTGGAAGCCGACCCCAACATAGTTGGGAAAAGGCTAGGCAGATGATGACTTACTTAACTAATTATTTTCAGTTTAAAGTGAATTACAACTATAATAGCTACAGAATAGATTATAGAATGCGTGTCGCTTAATAAAAGTTTTCTAGGGTTGATACTTGATAGTTTGGGAGGAATCATTGTTTGATTAAGGGGGAAGATTTTGATAGCAAGTGCGCGTGATGAATATGTTCATATCTTTAGTCTATTTCATAATGCGCATTAAGAGTTTTCTCGCTTTGGTGATCGCAGGCTGAGTAGCTGACGCCGCCTGCGAAATATCCAAGGCGGATGTGACTGCTCTGCTGTCAACACTATTGTCTAGTCTGTCTGTCGGTTCGGCTGTAGTATTTTTGTTGGGGAGAACCCGCCTGCTCAGCCCACCGCCGCCGATGGGTCGCATGCTGAGACACCCAGCGTCGGCCCCGGGAGTGGCCCGACGATTGCCCTCGGGTAGCGGTCCTATACGTATTTTCTTTGATCTAGTCTCCATGTTAAATGGGTTTCGAGAACCACGTTAGCCACGCCAGTAATTTTTCTATCATGTGTCCGCGTGATTAGATGGTCAATCAGGACGTGGGGTTGTTTAGGGGGCTTTATTATTATTATTTTTGTTTTTACATATCTCGGGAGGGGTCCCGGTCCTTTGGAAGGCGTACGAGGGACCGAAGCCAACTCGCAGAGGCCCCATAGGAAATTTTAATGAAATGCGGCACCAAACGAACGATGATTATCGCTGTATGCAAGCGCACCCAAGGTTAAGCCCCGGATGGTGTAGGACTATTGCAGGATATGGAAAAATAAGAAGTACCTATACACGGTTAAAATGACAGGGGGTGACTTGCTCACTGAATAATGGAACCCTGGAAGCGGTCGCTAGCACAAGGTGACGCAGCGGAGTGTTGAACCTATGATAGAAACACGCATGTACGATACGACTACATACAGAAAGCAAATCTAATAGAAATCTCTTTTCCTAGAAGGCACGTTTCGCCGAAAACTTTGTTGATAGAAAACATTGTTTGTAGATATCTCGGTCCATAGGAAGCATTGTTGACAGAGATCTCTGTTCATAGATAGCCTTCTTGCCATAACTTTGTACATAGAAACCACTGTTTCCAGATACCGTGGTTCACAGAAAGCACCTCTGGTTCACGGAAACCAATTGGATATTTATTTTTAAGTAAGTTGTATTCCCATTCGTTCGCTCTTGCTTCCTATGTTGACGGAGCGGGGCTCCTATTTCTGTGTAAAGAGTTTTAAAGTAACCTAACCATTATTTTTTCTGTTTCCGTGGAGGAAAATCCTCATGGATGTTCGCCGCCCTGGGGCGGGCGGCGGGGTCTGTCAGACTCTTACTGACTAAAAACCACCCCGGTATTCCTTCTTACACCTACGCCGAGGGCCGCGGGAACGTATGATCCTTCCCCGACCCCCGACTGGTGCCGGCCCGCCACTGTGGGCCTCCTTGGATCAGGGGGGGAATGAGGTGTTTGATTCCCCCGCGACGTATAAGAGGGGCGCGCGTGGAACACTACGCGCCGCAAACTCGGGTCCTGATGTGTGGGTGGCGTCGGACGTCCCCGAGTCCGTCGCCCCTAGGCCCATTTAGGGGGGCTAGAAGAGTAGCCAGTCAGTTTCTACTTTTGCCCAATTCTGTTGTGACATGCGGCAGATGTGGCTTGCTCAATTCCACTTTAGTTTGACTCCAAGAATACTTCGTTCCATTGCTCGCTAGCAGACCCCGAGTGCGGACTTTTGACGTTTCGTTAACGACCACGTTTGCGCTCCGTAGGTGAGGGTGGGAAGGATGCACATGTCCATGTGTTTCCTTTTTAGGGAAAGTGGAAGTGATCCTTTCATTAGGTGTTTCATCGACCAATAGCTCTTCCAGGAGTTTTCAGTGCGTCGAGTAACCTCTTTATCTTGCCTCGCCTGGAAAGAGACTATTTGGCCGAGGTATATGTACCCATGGACATATTCAGCCTCCACACCCCCGATGTCCACTTTGCTTTTCATGCAGTTTGTCATTACTTAACTTCGTTTTCGTCATATTCATTTTGAGCTGGCGTGGCTCAGTTGCTCCAGCATAAGACTCAACTCAGCCGCCGAAAACGAGAAAAGGACAATATCGTCGGCGATGCGTAGATTAGTTAATCTTCTGTCTCCAACGACAATGCCCTTGTCCCGCCGGTGTACCTATATCTCAATTTTGGAAGACTTCCTTTAGCGATGCTGTGAAGAGTTTTGGATACAGCGGATCCCCCTGCTTGACCCTCTTCGGATTGGAAAGGATGGGCCAGTGGTATCTAAGCGTATGGCAGCTTTACTATTAAGATAAATTCGTTCAAATCAAAAAATCAAATCAAATCAAATTATTTATTTGCTAGAACGCAAGTATACAATTTTATTATGGTCGTGAAGAATTAAAGTTGAGCCCTACATTCTGCCCAAGATTCGACATGCAAAATGTATTCAACTAATAAAAAATAAGAACATTTAAACACAATTATCGGATAAAAATTAACAGTTCAATACAATGAATAAAGTCTTAATAGTCAAATAAGATCAAAATGTTAAAATAAACTTAAAATGTCAAAATACGATTCAAATGTCAAAATACAATTCAAATATCAAAATACAATTCCAATGTCAAAATACAATTAAAATGTCAAACAAAATACAATAAAAAAGTAGTTACTCATTTAATTTAGTATTAAAAGGTTATTTTAGCCGAAATTATTAAAATATTCAAACTTCAATTTATTTAATTAACAGAATTTCAAGGTCTATAATAATTGGTCATTTAGAAATCATTAATGGAGTAATAACATTTTTCCACTAGAAGAGCCTTAAGTTTGTGTTGTAAATGTTGAAATGTGTGTGTGTGTGTGAATGTTTTTTAAATATTTTTTATATTAATGTGTATTTTTTTATATATTTTTTGTGTTATTTTTTTATTTAATTATTTTTTTATTATTTATTAAATATGATTGGTCCCATACAAATAACACTTTTTCATAATAGTGCAGTTTTATAGCCACCGACATTTAAAAGAGTTTTATATTGGCTTCTCACGAGGCCTTTTCTGGTGTCCGAGACCTTAGTGAATAAGTTCGCATACGTTTTAACAAATATTGCCGTTTCCATATTAAATAATGACGGAAAGGGAAGAATTTTTAGAGACTGTAGTCACAACGGTACCTAAGTCAAATTCTTCGTGCTTTTCTATCAGCTGGTTCGGAGAGTGAAAGTTGTCTGTAGTGGATAAGCCGCGGCGGAAATCAGCTTGTTCAGGAGGCTGGTGGTCTGGTTGGTCGGAACTTCGGTTTTCGAGGACATTGATGAAAGCTTTGTACAGATGTGAGACTAGGCTAATAGGACGGTAATTACTTATATCGGATTTATCTCCCTTTTTATGTAGCAGAATTATGTTGGAATGACAGAAATTACTTGGAAACATGCCTGTTTTTAAAATTGAGTTAAATAGATTAAAATGTGTGGTAAGTAAAACTGCTCCCTAACTCGCAGTACGTCTGTTGTAACGCCATCTTCTCCTGGGCTTTTATTGTACTTTTTGCTACTGAGAGCCTTACGAACTTTAAAGCCAGTTGTCATTGGGGATGTCCCAATGATAACTGGCTTTAAAGTTCGTATCAGAGCATGAGTAGACTTCATCTGCATGTTGGAACGTTATGTCGTCATCTGAGTATAAAGATTTGTAAAATTTTGTGCATAGTTTTGTCCTATCGCCCTGTCTTACACCATTACTGTCCTTCAAGTGTGTTATAGAGGGTCTCCCCGAATTCATTTTACGCATGGCTGACCTCAAGGAGACGTTACTCATTAAAGCTGAGCGAGCAAGTTCGGTGTTGTAAAGTCTTACATCTTTTCGTATGCTCCGCTTTACTTTTCGGTCAAGCTCTTTGTATTCGGAGGACTGATGTGCTAGATTCTGTCTCTCCTCTATAAGGTGAACTGTTTGTTGAAGCTGTTGTGATGACGTGTTTGACGTTATTGTACTGTTTGTTGTACATTTTCTGAATTTTTAGAGTCGACTATGCTGAAACTACTTTTGATTTCGTCGGGCTAGATGTGACCCCTCGTAAGTACGAAATGTCAATTTTTCAGGAGAGGGGTTTTTTATTTTGTTGATTATGTATACTGCATGGTTTTTGTTATTTTATTGAATATTAAATAAAAAATACGGTAAGTATGTTTTCTTGTATGTACATAAAAAATCACATTGGCATGCTTGGTGTCTATTAATTCATAGATTCGTGGTATCACTATCGTTACTGTAAATATTTACTGTAACTTAAGAGGCCTCACTACCTTTTTATCAAAATAATTATGTGATTCTTTCTTTTGATAAAAAGTAGGTAAATAAAATAAATGTAGTGTTAATGCATGCATAATTATTAATATAAAAGTGAAAATGTTAATATCTGTCTGTTTCTAACTCCTTCACGGCAACGGCACGACACCTTGTTAGCCGAAGTTCAAAAAAAAAAAAGGTACTTACCCAAAATTTTCAGTTTTCTCTGTCAATGATACAGACACCCTTCTAAATTACATTATAATATAAGTAGACAACCTTTTGAAATCTGCCGTTGGATGTCAACAGTGTGACCCTCTTGGGCCAGTTATTTTTAGTTTGGCAATAAATCCAATTATTCGACAACTAAATTCTAAATTCAACGTTTGGTATTTGGATGACGGAACTCTAGGTGATGTAGACACAGTCTTCAAAGATTTATCGTTTTTAAAAGAAAAATTCAGTTCCATTGGCCTAGACCTTAACCTTTTAAAAATGCGAAAAAACGACTGACAGACAGACTACGAGTGCCATGGTGCTGTCTTTTGGCGCGGCGCCAAATAAATGGTTAATACCTATATCTATCTAGCTCCTAGATTCTCAAATTTTTGACGAATCCTTTCCAACGTTCAATGAGGGCAAGATACAATATTTCAACGATGTCTCGGAAAGACTTTTCAAAATGAGCATACCTGTCGCCTGGGCGGTCTCGGCGTCCGCTAAATTTCAAGTATAAGTTTACCAAGCTCCCTCTCCTCGGACCACAGTACCGATAAATTAATCAGGAACTTTATCTTCCTCACTGGTCGATTTTGAACTACTGTGTTTGACCAATGCGTTGAACGATTGGAAAATGGCTTGTCCCAATACGGTTTTGCCCGACAACTCGTCCTCCCAGAGACGGTGGGACGTGCCGCTCTGGAGTATAATACGGAATACTCTTGTAAACACGTCACGTAATACTGGTGAGCGTGGCCGTCTGTTGGCTATGGGAGTGTGGGAGTCTGGCTTGTGGTTTTTAGGCGAGCTCGTCATCCACCATAGTCAATGTGATGGATGACTCATCGTTTCGGCTCGCTAAGTGTCTCCGCTTGGGCGCACCTTGTGTTGCTCCGCATCGCGATCTCTGCGGTGAAGCTGTCGACAGTCTCGGGCACCATGACCTGCAGCAGCGCAGGTCACATAGCACGGCACGCCAGCATCAACGATATTATTCAGCGAGCCGTTGTCACCGCCGCCGGCGCACCAGCGGTATTAGAACCAAACGTCTTGGTACGTGACGATGGCATAACGTTTTCCTTGGAAGGTGAGTAGGCCTCTGGTGTGGGCCGCAACCGCAACTGTGTCGATTCCCTTGCGCCATCTCATGTTCCTAGCACGGCGGGCCGTGCAGGCGCCGCTGCTGCAGCTGCTGAGACCCTCAAGCGCAAATACTGTAACCTTATGGGTAACTACAGCTTTGAGCCGTTTGGGGTCGAACCGCTCGGGTCATGGGTTTCAAGTGCGCGTCTCCTTTTTATTACCCGACTGCGTCAGAAGGAGGGTTATGTTTTTCGAGTGTATTGTACTCGTATGTATGTATTTCTTTGGCACGCTCTGTAGCCTAAACGGCTTGATCGATTTCAGCTTGAGAGGTGCCGTTAGATTCGTCTTAATTGTGAGAGTGACACTGGGTATATCAAAATTAAAAAAAATTTAAAATGGCCGAATTTTTGCGCAATATTATGCCTTCAAAAAAAATTTTTTTTCTCAAAACCTATCGAGTGGGGTATCAAAATAAAGGGTTTTAAAAGGTGATTACAAAAATATATATACAACTTATACGGTTAAAAGTAATTAGAAGTGAAAAATCACATTTATTTTGTAAACTAAAAAGCTGGAAATAAAAAAAAGTTATTTAAAAAAATAAAAAACCCTACTGCGGTAAAAAACTGAAAAGCTTAAAACAAGCCCATTTTAAATTAAATAAAAGTTGGAAGCAGGCGGGACCCATATCATTTTTATTATATTTTCAAATTCAAATGGGTTCCCGCCTGCTTCCAACTTTTATTTAATTTAAAATGGGCTTGTTTTTAGCTTTTCAGTTTTTTACCGCAGTCGGGTTTTTTATTTTTTTAAATAACTTTTTTTTATTAAAGAAATTTCTCGCCGGCCGATCGACACTTAACGTGACCAGAAGGCTGGGTCGTTCTTTGGCCAAAGAATTAGCATTGCCATTCAACGTGGCAGTGTTGCCAGTCTTCTGGGCACGTTTCTGGTTGACAGCGATGCGAACGAGTACTTCGACGCCTAAATATCCTTTTGTTTTTGTTAGTTTGTAGGGGCAAGTGCGGAACATGTGGACACTTTCCAGAATTTGGAATAAAACATTTTTTATACATATATGAATTAGTTAAGTTTGTTTTATTTTTAACATATCTTATGTCTTAAGGGATAATCAGCCTTTCTTAAACTAAATTCTAGTGTCATTATCGCATGAACTTACAAAAATAATCAACTTTTTTTTTAAAACATCATATTTGTCCACAGGTTCAAGTGACGATTGTACCTATGGACAGTAAAATTGTACCTGTGGACGGTGTTGTACCTAGGGACGGTTCACACTAATAACACAATAAAAAAGAAAAAAAAACCAATTATAAACTTCTAAAAACCACTTCAAACATACGTAAATATATTCTTATTATTTCTCTCTATTTTTGTAAGCTTACGCTACTCTTCATACAAGTTTTGAGTATGGTCATCGTCGCTATCGTCATCATTGGCTGCTGTGAGTTTATAGACGCATATTCCCTTTCTTTTTAAACCTTTACTGACTTTAGATCTGTAGATTTTTTTTTATTACAGGTACTGGTTAACAGGCCTGCCTGTCCTCCACTACCTACTGTAATTTGAAAACATTGTAAAAGCCAATTATTTTGAAAAAGAGTAACCGTGGGGTTTCTTGCCGGTTCTTCTCCATAGGAAACGACCAATTGGAACCGTGCACCTAGCACGTTTCAAAAGTGCCCATGTAGGTAGGCTTATGTGAAATAAAATACATATTTTGATGTTGATTTTTTGATTTTGAACCAGTTTTACTGCGAGACACTGGAAAAAAATAAATAAAACAGTTCATCAGAATTTTGCAATTAAACATTATGACACTTTTGTACCTGTGGACAGTCCACAGGTACACTCATATTTTTGGCCATAGGTTCAGACAAATTCAGACATAAAAAATAAAACTGATCTAACATTGAGGATGAAACAGACTTACAGACAGGGAAAAAGCAATAACTTAACAATAAAAGACATAGATCATAATTGCAAACACGATCAAACCGATATCGTAAGTACTTTCACGGAAAAAGTCATTTAAGTTAAGCAATAGTAGAATTTACAACAAGTGCACAAAACAAATCATTTTTATCCGAGACCTTTAGCAGCCCGAGCCGAAGGCGAGGGCTGATAGTAATGTCGAGGATAAAAATGGTTTTGTGGACGAGTTATAAACTCTGCTTTTCACTTCGATTGCGAGGAAATAAAACAGTAGTATAACATAACATTTCTTTAATTAAAATTCAAAGTAATATTAGAACAGTTTTGAATACTGAAGGAAATTGTTTTTCCCGGCATATTAACGGTATTTTTCTGAATTTGTGAAGACGACATATTGTGAGAAGATGGCATATTATGAGAAGATGGCTCTGACGATAACAAGAAATCTCTGGATGTAGAAGGGACGGGCTCGCTTGGGATTAAATTAATGGCTTCTGTTATACGGTTGGTAATCTTGCTTTTGTTCTGTACGGATTCTTCAATGTATCCCTCAGCAACCTGATCAGACTTCCACCCGCCATGTCTTTTCAGCATTGTTAAGTTTGCTCCCAAATCTGCTAGAAGGGTGGCTGAGGTCCGGCGGAAGCAATAACCCGTGTAATTTTCGGGATTTTCTAATTTTAGAAACGTTGCGATCTGTTTGGGAAAGGCTGCAAATTTATTGCGTCCTATAACTTGCTTAGTGCACTTCCCATTTTGATAATTGAGGAAAAAATTATTAGTCGACACGTTTTGAGGACGTAGGGCTTGGTAATTGTTTACTATTTTTAGGTAATCTCCTTTGACAACAAATGTTCGCTCCCGTTTGTTTTTTGTGTCGGGTAAGTTTATTGCTTGCAAAAGCGTGTCCGTCTTTACGTCATTTACGGTAATGTTCGCAAGTTCAATGCCTCGGCACGCACCGCTTATACCAAATATAAGTGCCACCTAAAACAAAATTAATAACTTTTATACACTTTAGAACAAAAGAGCAATATGTATATGAGCAATAAAATATGAAAGGAATGTGTATTACGTACTTTTGTGACCAAATATGTTTCATCTGCAGCGGTATTTAAGAAGGTTTCCACTTGATTAGCTGAAAGGACCTTGCTTTTCTTGCTTTTGTGCCCACTTGAAAGCCTCTTTAACAAAGATGTAAGCTTCGAATAATTTTGTATATTAACATTGTCCTTCATTTGTTATGTTGCTTTCAGCATGGAATATATACTCCACAGTGTAGGCTGAAGGTTTTTGGATAATTCATCAAAATAACTCAAAAGAACACTTTCCGAGAACGTAGTTACTAGTTTTTCTTTTCTCCAATTTACAAAATTATCGTAAACTTTGAGATATTTTTCCCGAGACTTTGGCGGTAATATCTGTTGCACAACTCTCTGTGCATTCATTTCCATAAGCGTATTAGGAGATCCTCTTCTTCACTGGACATTTTTAACAATTTTAGCAAATTGAAGAAATTAATAAATGCACGAAAAAAGAACAAGAGCTGTTTCCCGCCGCTTTATTTTTTTTTTCTTGCCAAAAGTTCTAGGAACATAATCGAGTATTTATTAGTATTATTCCTAAAGTCACATATTCTAAGGTCATGTTCAAGATTTTTCTAAATTAAAATATCATACACAAATTTTAATCTTATTTTAAAATGGAAACAAAATATTTTATTTTTTTCTAATCTTTGAGCGCCCGTAGCTCGAAAAGCGGCAGGGATACAATAACATTTCTTTGCCATTTCTGTTTGAGAATGACGTGTTCTTAAATACCTACTAAGTTTTATTTTGACCCACGCACGCATTACATACCCTCCCATACAAAAAAAACCAAAATATTTCTTTTCTCGGAAATAGTAAGTTTTTTTAAAAAACGCTACTAAAAAAAGTTGTTTGTAATCAAAAGAGGAATACGTAAAAAAAATCAACTCAAAATATACACATTGACTCACATCGATTCCTATGTCTATAGTTTTGCCAAAGTGGACCAGTGTGCGCCGCGGCCCGTTAACCGGCGAAAGCTCTAATTCAGTAACTTTTTTTACAAAAATTTTATCCTTTAAAACAATATTTAACACATGAAGTTATCTTATCCTGCTAATAAAATAAATGCGAAAGTCTGTTTGTTTATCTGTCTGTTTGTCGGCTAAAATGCTGAATTTACTTATGGTTAGTTGAACACATGGGATCAAACTTAGGCTATAGCGGTATTTGATATCCACGCAGGCGGAGCCGCGGGGGACCCCTATATGCTATATAAATCAGAATAACACATAGGCTACTTTTTGTCGCGAAAACCGACATCCACGCGTGCGGAGCCGCGGGCGGAGCCGCGGGCGACCGCTAACGTATCTAATAATCAAAAACATATGTCGTGTAAAGCTAAAACATCTTAATTTTCATTGAATTTTATTAAAAACAGGACTATAATTATGATTTATTTAGACAGGTAAAAATAACAAAATTAAATTCTAACTTAACTAAGTTATACAGAAACTAGAAAATAGCGTCGAAAAACTCATCCGCATCGCTGTCGACTGGTAATGTACCCAAGAGACTGGCGGCATTACCACGTTGTATGGCAAAAACAGGATTTACTTGCAAAATACGCCGTTTCCTTGCCGACATTTTGAGCATTGTATATGCATACGAGGTGTCACATAATGCATCAACCTCACACGCAGATACACGGAATCACAATTAGTAATTTACGAGTTCTCACGTTACGAAGTGCTTCTATTTAAGTCTTGTTAGGAGATGTCACTAAAAGTCAGTTTATAAGTGAAGTAAACCTCCTATACATACAAGGTATCACTAGAAAGATGGAGAATTATGTTACGGACCATTTCGCATCAAAATGTCAAAATAACTAATTTTGCAGTTATGAGGGGTCACATCTAGACCGACGATTTGTATATTTTTGTCTCTGTTCTCAATTAATGTTGTTTTATCAATCCGTTTTATTGTTTTTTAATCATTTTGTTTCGATAAATCTTTGAGACTGTTAAGTACTGTCTTCAACATTATGTAAGTATTATTTTTTGCTTGTTCGAGGAGAGACAAAAATCAATCTCATTTTTCGTGTGACCATCTGGAGAAAACCAGGTCCAACGACGTTGTGGCTTTTTGGGGATTATGCTGTTCCTTACACAAGTTCTGCCCAAAAGCAATTCTAGAAGGCGTTGAACACGTTCATTCCTATCACCGAGACCGTACGTCGGTCCTAGGACGTCGTGTTATCGGATGGTCTTCTTGGACCAATCTTGGCATTGTAATTGCCCATGATCAGTGTCCAAGTCCCTCTGTATTCACCGCATGTCCTGTTGAGTAGTGGTCGTAGAACTCTTCCGCCTCGTCGTTACTATGCGAAGATGTTGGAGCATATACCTGGATTACTGTAAGTAACTTTCCCTTAGCCACACGAAACCTAAGCAGTGCGATTCTGTTGGAATATACGATAAATTCTATTATGTTTTCTTTCCAGCGTTTCGATATCAGGAAGCCAAGACCATACCTGGTGTTACTTTCTCCAATATGATATAAGATGGTGTTATCTCTTTTTATTGTGTTTTCGCCTTCTCATCTCACTTCTGCTAAATCAAGTATATCCCTATTTAAATTTTCTAGGGCTTGTTCTAGCTCTAGCATTCTCGTAATGTCAGCACATTAAATGATAAAATTTTAAGCTTTTCGCTGTCATTTTTGCGTTTCGTAGTGGTTTGCCAGTCTAATGCGGGTTGATGGGTGAGGACCCAGGCAAGAGGTCTACTACCTCTTGACTGGGTCCATAGGCGCCGCCGTTGACGTGCTAGACGTTCCTCCGCCGCCACCCTAAGTCAACATCCTGCCCTGATGTCGACTGTTACATCCGGGCCTCCGGGAAATATTTGTTTCCCAAGCCCTCGGATACCTTAGTGTTGGGTTACGAAATGGAACCCAAGTGTGCAGACATAATTGTGATGTTCGGTCATGTTCGTCTGCATTTTGGCCCTAATCGTCTCACGACACTCGTGGAGGTCCACGGGTGTCGCATAAGACGATCAAGGGCGGGGGGTTTAATTATTTATTTTTTATTTATTTATTTATTGGTTCACCAACTTTATCACCTTTAATATAATAGCTATGTTCTACTAAAGTATGCTTTCTAGAAAATTTTACATGGTAGCATTTTCGTGCGTTAAGGTGCATTGCATTGTTATCGCACCATTGAACAAGCCTGTCCAAATCCCTCTGTAATTCATAAGCATCGTCTTTGTTTTTAACAATTTTAACAAATTTTAAATCATCGGGTTCACCAGATGTTGAGGTAAACGCCTCCCTTAGTCGACTTTTACGACTTGCGCGGGATGATAAGCAGCTGATACATTCTATGTTTTTCTTTTGTTCCCAGATCAGGGGTGGATTTTACTGCTTGCTTCCATTAACTCGAAAATGGTTATGGGTCTTTGAGTCAAGTTATGAACCCATCCCGAACGATTTTTCAAAATTCCACCCCTGTGGGGGTGAAAAGCGGGGATACAGTTTATTTGAAAAGTATTCCTTTGATTTATAAACTAAAAATTGCCCCGAATACTTATTTGTCTAAATAAATGATGAAGATCATAAACATTCATTTTCGAAATTTTTAGAGGAAGTACGAATTTCACGCGGACGAAGTCGCGGGCAGTAGCTAGTTAAATATATACAATAGGTAGGTACTAATAAATAATAATAAGTCGTTTATTAAGCAAAATAGTGTTCTTAGGTACCTACATTTCCGAATAGAGTAATAAAAACTACTCCTAAAATTATTGTTACTAGGGAAACATAATTTTAATAGGTACCTATTTTAACTTGTGGACTCCACACTAGGTACTTAGTGGAGTCCTTGAGAGATTTTTAACAATTTGAAATATTAGGCAGGGTCGATACTGTATTGTAAAATTTATTAGGTACATATTTGTTTAAAAAATAAACGTAAACCAAAATCAAAAATAAAGAAAATTGGTTTATAGTTGTTTGGTAAAAAACAATTGTTTGAAATAGGGTGAGTCCCATGTGTTGTAAATGTTGGTACCTATTTAATAAATTGAGCTACCTATTATAAATTAAATTCTCATTAAACTAAATAAAATTAACACCCAAAGTTAAATCGTTCAGAAAACAAAACAACGCTACCTGTTGAGCGTGCACACTGTCACTAGTCACTAGTCACTCACTAGACAGTAGACACTGCACAGCGCTATAGAATTACTTACGTGGCCTGCACCCGCAAGACATTTTTCGAACATATCTAATTATGAAGCAATGGATTGGTAATATCTTTCAAAATGATTCAGATTGTGATTGATAGTGTGTTACGCAATTAGGGTGCTGCAGCTGGATCAACTAATACAACTAGGGTGCTGCAGCTGGTTCAACTTATACAAAGAAAGTATTAAGTTTTATTTACTAACAAAATTGTTATGTATACTTAGGTTAAGGTACGAGTATGTATCTATGGGTCTTTGTTACCTGAAAATAAATGGTTTATTATTATTATTTATTAAAGAAACTGAAATGAAATGGAATAACACCATGCCAATTAATTGTCTGGAAGTCAGTTTTCTGTAATTAGTTAGGGTAGAGTACAAGTACCTTTAGTAAAATATTCCTTTGATTTTATCATTTGTGCAATGGTGTAAAGGTAACTCGTTTTACCCTCACTTCTATATGACATGACATGACATCAACAAATATACGTTGATGACATTAGTTAGTAATAAACTCAACATGATTGTTGTAACCTACCGAAAATAAAGAAGAATCGAAAAAAATTTAATTGCAAGAGTCCACCCGAACAAATACTAAAGTTAAATAAAAGCTTGTAAAATAGGAGCGCGCGGCGTCCGAGCTGGCGAGTGGCGAGCTCCGGCCGACCGCCGCCGAGGTGAATCGATAACCAACCATGTGGAATTTATAAAAGTGTCCGGCGGGCGGCGGCGGCGGCCGCGGAGCGTCTGCGCTCTTGCTTTTTCACATGTTTCCAAGTCTGCGCCGCTCGCACGCGCGCCGCCGCCGCAGGAGCGAGCAAGACCGCCACGTTGGCGGGCTTGCTTCTCACTGCGCGAGTGCGCGTGTCTGTCTGCCGCTGTGCACGTCGGCGTGTCTGCTCGGTGCCCTCGTTGTGGTGTGACGTGTACTCGATCGAGATATTTATAAAAACTACATTTGAAGTTTAAACTTTAGTAGGTTACATAATTTTGGAGTATCTAGTGTTTCCTTATAATGTTTTGTGATGTAAATAGATAGGTACCTAGTCTTCTGATAGTCATGTCAACCGGCAAACGTAAGAAAGGCTCAGCGGAGGGGGGCGCGAGTGCGAGTGAGCGCGCTGAGGCGGCGGAGGGCGAGGGCGGTGACGGGGGCGAGGGCAGTGACGGGGCCGCGGGGGGCGAGGTGGGGCGGCTGGTGGACTGCAGCCAGGCCGACGACCGGCGCATGATCCGCCTGGTGCGCGCGCGGCCGTTGCTGTTCGCGCGCAACAACATGCCCGTCGCCAGCTACTACTCGCAGGTCAAGAAGCTGTGGCAGCAGGTCGCCGACCAAATGGGCTGGTCCGGTACGAATACGACACGCTATAATATGATAACACAGGTGGTAATAACATGTCTACTGAGCCACCTCAACCGCTGTGGACGCATGAGGACGTCCATCCTTAACTTGTAGAGCCATGAAATGATTGTTTACAAGATCGTCGATGTTCTACCTAACTATTATTGATCACTTCACCACTATGATCACTCTTCACTACGAAATGTATGAGAGAAGTTTTTAGATATTTGGTCCGTCCGTCTGTCAAAGCGTCACAGTGCTGTAGCAACTACAGGGTACAGCCCTGTAGTTGCTCTATCTTTTGAACCGTAATGCGTAGACACTTGAAATGTTCAGAGTGTGTACCTACTACCGCCGCTGTAGCAACAAATAATAACTGAATTTAAATTTCATAATAAACTTCACGAACACTTATAGGCTCTGTGATTTGTAAGTCTTTAGTGCTGCTACTCGAAGTGCTAGAACCGATTAAAACGCGGTGGTACGAAACCCTCCGTGTGCTAGTCCGACTCGCACTTGGCTGCTTTTTATGGTTCCGAACCTCATAAGGAAAAACGGACACTTCATTGTCCGTCTGTCAAGACCCTTTTTCTCAGGGACCCTTTTTAGGGTTCCGTACCCAAAGGGTACAAAACGGAACCCTATTACTAAGACTTCGCTGTCTGTCCGTCTGTCTGTCTGTCTGTCACCAGGCTGTATCTCAAGAACCGCGATAGCTAGACTGTTGAAATTTTCACAAAGTATGTATTTCTGTTGCCGCTATAACAACAAATACTAAAAACAAAATAAAATAAATATTTAAGGGGGGCTCCCATACAACAAACGCGATTTTTTTGTCCTTTTTTGCTCGATATCAAAAATGGCAACAGGTAAGCACTTGAAATATTCACAAAGTACTCAGTTGTATTTTAACTTTAATAATAAATAATAAAATTAAAATAAATTAAATATTTAAGGGGAGCTCCCATACAACAAACATGTTTTTTTTTTCGCCGTTTTTGCCTTGTGGTACGGAACCCTTGGTGAGCGAGTCCGACTCGCACTTGGCCAGTTTTTTTTTCAAATTATCACGTTGAAATTAATATCAAATACTCAAGGCTGCAATCCCTTGAAGCAGTGAAAAAATCTAACTTCTAAATCAACGCAATCAAAATCTGCTGGCGTTTATGTTCCCTTTTCGTCGCATATTTTGACACTCGCAAGGGAATCAAAACCTATAGGGTACTTCCCGTTGACCTAGAATCATGAAATTTGGCAAGAAGCAATGTCATGTAGCACAAGTAAAGGAAAAAATCCAAAAATCTAAACCTAAAAAAAATTGTAGTTCCATACCCACAAATGTGTACGGAACCCTCGGTGGGCGAATCCGACTCGCACTTGACCGGTTTTTTTATCAATCTACAACGTGACACTGACTTGTAAATTGCAAAAAAAACGTAAAAAATTAAATTTCGCGGGCTACCTTAGCGCTCCTTTATGGTTAAGTAACCGGATTTGTATGTTGACGCATGGCTAATATGACGCAGGTCAATAGTTACTAACTGGCAAAATGGAATAAGATGCGTTTCCGGCCACGATAACGTTATGACACGCACGTGTTCCCATATATCTACTATATATATACTATCTTTTGCCCGCGGCTTCGCTCGCGTTAAGTATTATTAAAAACAAAACTAATACATTTACATCCTCCATCATCCCTTATTTTATCCCCATGGGGGTTGAATTTATCAAAATCCTTTCTTAGGGGGTGCCTACGTCATAGTAGCTATATGCATGCGAAGTCTCAGCCTGATCGGTTTAAAATTGACAAAGTTTCATACAAACTTTCATCCCCTATTTTATCCCCTTGGGGGTAGAAATTATCAAAATCCTTTCTTAGCAGATGCCTACGTCATAACATCTACCTGCACGCCAAATTTCAGCCCGATCCCTCCAGTGGTTTGGGCTGTGCGTTGATAGATCACTATGTCAGTCAGTCACCTTTGAGTTTTATATATTTAGATAGACGTGGACGTCCACGATAATATCGTCACGTTATAAATTATAAAAGCGCACAATGTGTCCCGATTTCCTGAAATCACAAGACTTTATTTTTAACCGACTTCAAAAAAAGGTTTCAATTCGGTTGTTTTTTTAATGTTTGTTATCTCAGAACTCCATTATTTATAAGCCGATTTGCAAAATTATTTTTTTATTTAAAAGTACACACTTTCAGATTGGTCCCACTTAAATTTCATCAAAATCGGTTTAGTAGTTTGGTTTTTAAACCAAAATTACTGATAAAAATTAAAGTACTTAAACGAAATTGCGTCGTTTGCTTTCCTATGACTTTTGAGTGGTGGCGATGGAACGCTAACCCGAATCACTCTTTCCCGAATGAACGCTATCCCGAATCACGTTATTCCGAATGAACGCTATCCTGAAACACTTTAATCCCGAATGAACGCTATTCGGAATCACGTTATTCCGAATGATCGCCATCTCGAATAACCTAAATAACGTAATGTCCAACCAGTGGCGTAGCGTGGGTAATGTGGGTATCGTCTGCTCGGGGCGGAAGTAATGTGGGTACCGTCTGCCCGGGGCGGAAGACAGTGGCGTAGCGTGGGTAATGTGGGTATCGTCTGCCCGGGGCGGAAGGTAATGTGGGTATCGGCTGCCCGGGGCGGAAGGTAATGTGGGTATCGTCTGCCCGGGGCGGAAGGTAATGTGGGTATCGTCTGCCCGGGGCGGAAGGTAATGTGGGTATCGGCTGCCCGGGGCGGAAGACAATTTTGCCGCCCTCTTAATTAGGTATTTCAATTTAATATGTATACTATACATTAATTCTGGAGAACTTTTCGGCAAGAACAGTCATCATTATTTTGCATTAAGTATACAGGTTAGATTTTAAATAAAAAAGTTTGTTTTACAGGTGAACCCTAATTTTAAGTAGGCAATAGTACCTACTTAAAATTAGGGTTCACCTTGACCTATCGATATTCAATTCGCTAATTATTTAATCATGTCGATATAATATGATTAAATAATTAGCGAATTGAATATAAAACGAAAATCAATTTTTAATTAGAACTAGGATGACACTATTAAGTAATCTTTATATCTTTATTGAAAAATAATATAAGTAGGTACATGTTAGAGTTAAAAACAAAACTTCCTGCTTTAATTAAAAATTTATACGTCTACTTTTTTTAAAAGCAGTCTTTTATTGTCCGAATTTATAGTTGCGTTAAAAATATCAACTGGTTCAAATATTTACAAAATATATTTTATTATTTACTGTAAAATTTTGCAGCCCTCTAAAAAGTGCCGCCCGGGGCGGGCCGCCCCCTACTACGCTACGCCCCCTCCGGCCGTTTTCGCAACTGCGGTTCGCAACCAGTTGCGAATTAAGAAATTTTCTTCTTTGTTCGCAACTAGTTGCGAATCAAGAAAGCTTTTTCCTTAACCGCAACTTGGTTGCGAACAAAGAATAAGAACTTCGCAAAATTACATAGTTGCGATTTGAGAAAAGCATTTCCTAGTTCGCAACCAGTAGCTAAGATAATGACTAATAAAAAATGTAATTAAAACGAAAAATCGCAATGTCAATTACGTATTTAAATTTTCACTTATCAAAAACATAAAAATTTAACAAAATTAAACTACTAATGTTACAATTTTTCGAAGGGCCAAAAAACACTTAAAAAAACTAATACTTAAACTTTTTTTCCACCTTTCTTTGCCCTCTTCAGATTGCATATGGGCAAATAATTTCTATGCAGTGCCCCACGCTAATTATTCCCGATTTAAGGTCGTTTATTGCCGAATCGATTTCTGCATCTATTTCTTCGTATTCTTTTTCTTTTTATTGCTGACTTTTCTTAAATCAAAGCACGTAGACTCTGTGCTTAAAACATCTAGTAAATGAGCTAGATTTGGTTTTATGCAACCTATGTATTTATTTATTTTTGTATGCCATCCTTCTATATGATTGTTTGTTTTTATTTTTTCATTTTCACAGCAACAATAATTCTGTATTTCGTCCTTTTTAACCCATTGCTTATTAAAATATATGTTAAATTTTCTTATTTCTTCACCAACTGGACATTTAGCCATCACGTATTGGTATCCAGCAGTAATACAATTTTTAGGTAACCGAGCAAGACCAACACACCTGGCGACGTGTCTTTTCTTTGGCCTTGTTTTTATTTGCAGAGCCTTAGCTTTTCTCCAGAGGCTTTGGTTAAAATGGTAGTAAAAGCCTCGAAAAAGAATTTCTGGAAACACTTTCTTGATCGCTTGAATTGCAGCTAATTCGAAGTCCATTGTTATTTTTTCTGGCGACCACGAAGGCAGTGTGGTCTTAGTCAAATTGAACATTATTTCGTAGCTCCGCATTTTCTTACTACACAGCAGACAAAATATTAATGGTTTTATGTACTGACTATTTTCATCAAATGCGTGTATTGTGTAGAGTTGTTGGAACCCCTTTGGACAGCTCTTAAAAGTGCCATCAGCAAAAAAGTGACGGTATTTACTTATTTTTTCTCTATTTTCAGTGGAGCAAAATATAAGAATCCTCTCATTATCATCCACATAGTCAGCAAGTAAAAAGTTTAGATACTTTGTAGGGATAACTACGTCGCCAGGAAATTCAAAACGTACTTTAGTGGCACCTATTGTTTTGTTTCTTTCGTTGTATAGTCCCGTTTTAACACTTTGAAATTTTGGTATGGGCTCTTTCAGACGTGGGAGACCGAAGTCATTTAATCGCTTTACTGTTTTGTCATATTCTTGTTGTATTGAGTTAAAGTTACAGCTACTTGTCCGTTTGAGATTATCAAATTCTTTTAGTACGATGTTTTTAGCGGTGTTAGCTTTGCAGCTCGTGTTGTGTGCCTTAAATTTTATTTTTTCATTCCGCGTATTTAGCGTTAAATTTCCTTTACACACTTTCTCGTTGCAGCATTTCCAAAATGAATTACCATTTGTGTATATTTTCTTACGATGGTACTGGTAGCCCTCATACAACATTTTCGAGCCCCCTCGCTTAGTTGATATAAACTCCATGTTGGTTGTTGTGGGAAACACGTTGGAAGAAGACATGCTTTTTTTTTATTAAAATAGACTATGAAATACTATAAAAGATAAAATTACTGTTGTGAAATTACTCGTGAGCACGTCACGATAAATGCGATTAGTGCATTGTCAAGATAAGATACCTAGTAATTGTCTATGATTATTATTGAAGTGGCCAGTATCCTCTTGAAAAGTTTGTATGCAAATCAACAAAATAGAGTGTCAACACAAAAGTTGTGAATAAAGAAAAAAATATATTTTGGCGTAACTGGTTACGAAAGTTAACCATCAGGATGCCTAGTTGCGGTTAAGGAAAAAGCTTTCTTGATTCTCAACTAGTTGCGAACAAAGAAGAAAAATTCTTTATTCGCAACTGGTTGCGAATCGCAGTTGCGAAAACGGCCGGAGGGCTACGCCACTGTGTCCAACGAACGCTACACCTAAATATCGTTAACTCCAACGAACGCTACACTTAAATAACGTTATCACCAACGAACGCTACACCTAATTAACGCTATCTCAATTTTATTAAAGCTATGCATAATATAGTATCCCAGGAAAATGAGTTGAATTAAAGGTAAGAGTAAATTTGTAAAATCTAGTGATGATTTATCACCAAATATTTACTATCAGAAAAGTACATTACGATACCGACAAAAAATTGTCGCTTCGGCACAATAGTAATAGGATAATATTATGAATCATAATATTGAAAATCGTAAAATTCGTAAAATGGTGACAAATTGACGATTCATAATCGGCTTACGATTTATGTGTGAAAAGATCATTGCTACTGTTGCGCGCCACAATTAATGCCTGGTACATGGTAACAGTAGTTACCACTAGCGCCATCTAGTATCGAGTAGCGGAACTAGTAATGAAGACCCTTCTAGAAATTTCGATGCGAGAACTTTCTAGAACATTCCCGAACTTTCGACATCTGGTCGATCGGGGCCTGTATGTACTCGAACATTCTAGATGTTTCTACAATGGAAGGTTCTAGAACTCTCTTTGGCGCTATATAAGGCCGAGACGCGCCACGACCGACACAGTTTGGATAAAGCGATCGAAGTGAAAGCATCGAAGCGATATTCAAGTGCGACTTAAAGCGATCAGTAGTGCAATTGTGTTTTGTAATTAGTGTGTTTGAGTTGTAATTAGTGTTGATTATTAAAGTGTCATTTTTTTGGTTATTTAATCGGCAGTTTTTAATGGTCACGAACCCGAAGCTCGTAACAATTGGTGTCAGAAGAGGGGATTAAAAATCATGCCGGTTTTACCCAAAGACGACACAGAGGGTATCCGTACCCGGAGTCATCGCCAGCAAGAGACGGACCACAGGCGATTTGGTGGAGCTACGCCGCAGGGGTCGGAGGGCCAGCTACCGACCATGGAGGCCGGCCCGTCCACAGCAGCTCCAGCATCAGCAGCACCAGATTTGGCTGCTCTGATGATGATGCTGCAGGAGCAGGCCCGCCGACAGGAGGAACAGGCTGGTCGGTTGGAGGAACAGCTCCAGCGGGACAAGGAGGAACAGGCCCGTCGACAGGAGGAACAGGCTCGCCGTCAGGAGGAGCAGGCTCGCCGGTTGGAAGAACAGCTCCAGCGCGATAAGGAGGAACAGTCCCGCCGTCAAGAGGAGCAGGCCCATCGATTGGAAGAACAGCTCAAACAAGATAAGGAGGAGCAGGTGCGTCGCCAGGAAGAGCAGATGCGCCTCATGAAGGACCTTCACGCAACCTTCGGGAAAGACATGAAGGAGGTGAAGGAGAAGGTTGCCCAGCATGACAACCGCCTGTCAGAAGCTGAAACTCAGATCAGCAAGTTTAATAACGTCATTGCTGATGTGAAGCAGGAGTTGGGTAACCTTAAACTTGGGGATGGAATCGCAGCTCCCGTAGCTACAACACCTTCGCTACGTGGATTCAAAGTGCCACCGTTCGATGGAACTACTTCCTGGTCGGCCTACAAAATCCAGTTTGAGGCTGTCATGAAGGCTAACGGGTGGAATAAAAGCCAGGCCATGACTGCTCTCACCCTAGGCCTGCGCGACCAGGCCTTAACTGTCCTGGAAGCTCTCGGTAAGGAAGTGACTTACGAGCAGCTCCTTGAAGCATTGGAGGCTCGGTATGGCGACGCTCACCTGGAACACGTGTTTCGTGCGCAGCTCAAGGATCGCGTGCAACGCAGTAACGAAAACCTGCAGCAGTGGGCACTCGAAGTGGAGAAGCTGGTTCGTAAAGCTTACCAGTCCGTACCTGCGCTTATTGATGGAAACCTGGTGCAGGCGTTCATCGACGGCATCCGCGACCTTGAAGTGAGAGCTGCTGTGAGGCTCGGGCACCACGGGACGCTTAAGGACGCCTTGGCCCATGCACTGGAGGTGGAAGCTGTGCGACAGGATCATCGTTCCCATCGCGTCAGGGAGGTTGCAGCGGCTACAGTTCGCGACCGCAATAAAGGATACAGCCCTAGGTGCTACGGCTGTGGGGAAAAGGGCCACCTTCGATCCAGTTGCCCTAAGCGAACTGCAGAAAGAGAAGTCGACCGATCTCCAGAGGGCAGTGCGGCTAACAACACCGCGCAGCACCAGCAGCAGGGAAACGAGTAATAGCCAGGACTGCGGGGCGGGTGCTGGCTGATGTTCAAAGAGCCCCAAGGGTTTCGATCACACAAACCCATGACGGGAACAGCCTTATCATCAAGGGCGAGGTCAACGGAACGCCGTGTAAGCTGACCATAGACACTGGAGCTTCTCGCACGGTTGTCAGTTCCCAACTTGCGAGTCGGTCCCTTGGGGACTCCGCATACAACCGGGAACGCATTAATTTGGTAACAGCCACCGGTCAGCGCATACCCGTCCATGGAGAGAAGAAAATGGAATTGACGCTAGGCAACAGAATCTACCTGCATAATGTCATCGTGGCTGATATAATGGACGATTGCATCCTGGGCCTTGACTTTATGAGGAAGAATTATTGCGAGATTGACGTCAAGCAAGGTGTTTTGAAATGTGGAGAAGAGGAACTTTTCATGGAAGGGGCGTTACCTGGGAATGTGTACAGCCTTAAGAAGATTGTTCTTCCGCCGAGATCGGAAACGATTGTGCCGGTTAGTCTTCCTCGGAATCCTGGGCAAACTCATCGTTGTGTACTCGTGGAAAGGGTAGACAATGACCTTCCATGGAAAGTGGCACGGACTTTGGTCAGAGCCACTGACATCTCAGGGGTACGTGTGCTGAACCTTTGTGATCAGGAACAGATAATAGAAAAAGGCACTCTTGTTGGTACTTGCGAGGAAGTGGATTGGTTGCGTCGATGCCAACATCTATCGACTGGGACCCTCAGCAAGGATGCACAAACAAAAGTGACCACACTTTTAGAAGACTGCCGCAGCGCTTTGTCCCAAAATGAAATGGTCAAGGCGAAGAAGATGTTACTCAAGTTCGCCGATGTTTTCTCGTCAAACGATGCTGACATCGGGAAGACTGGTTTAGTTCAACACAAAATAAACACGGGAGAAGAATCGCCTATCCGTCAGCGGCCAAGGAGATTGCCGGTAGCACGTGAAAAGGAAGTGGAAACCATGATTGAGGGAATGGTGAAGGATGGTGTTATTGAACCTTCATCCAGTCCATGGTGTTCACCTGTAGTGCTGGTAAGAAAGAAGGACGGCAGCATGCGGTTTTGTGTTTACTATCGTCGTCTGAACGACGTTACAAAGAAGGACAGCTATCCTTTGCCAAGAATTGATGACACGCTGGACATGCTTACTGGAGTAAAGTGGTTTAGCACGCTGGACCTGAAAAGTGGCTACTGGCAAGTCGAAATTGATCCCAAGGACAAGGAGAAAACTGCATTCTCGACAGGAAAGGGTCTGTGGCAATTTAAAGTTATGCCGTTTGGATTGTGCAATGCTCCGGCAACATTTGAGAGGTTGATGGAACTTGTACTTACTGGGCTAATTGGCGATGCCTGCCTGGTCTACTTGGATGACATCATCATCGTAGGCCGCACGTTTGAAGAACATCTTCAAAACCTGGAACGCGTGCTTATGAAGATCCAGAGTGCCAACCTCAAGTTAAGTCCGCAGAAGTGTTCCCTATTCAAACGACAAGTTAGCTTTTTGGGATATGTAGTGTCTGAAGAAGGTATCCGCACGGATCCAGAGAAAATCGCCGCTGTCAAGGATTGGCCAATTCCAAAAGACAAGACGCAGGTCAGAGCATTTCTGGGTTTGTGCTCCTATTATCGGCGATTTGTCAAGAACTTTGCAGATATAGCCAAACCCCTGCATAAGCTAACCGAGGAGAAGCGACATTTCTGCTGGGATGAAAGTTGCGACATCGCATTCCAGGAGCTAAAGGACCGTCTGTGCAAAACACCTATTTTGGGGTACCCTGATGCGGGCAAGGAATTTATAGTTGACACAGACGCGAGCGACATAGGACTTGGCGGTGTGTTGTCTCAACGTAACGGCGATCAAGAGGTTGTGGTAGCATACTTCAGCAAGTCATTGTCGAAACCTGAAAGGAACTATTGTGTTACAAGACGGGAACTGCTTGCTGTGGTAAAGTCATTGCAGCACTTTAGCAAATATCTTCTGGGGCGGAAATTCCACCTACGAACTGACCATGCTGCACTGAAATGGCTATTGCAGTTCAAAAATCCAGAAGGACAAGTTGCGAGATGGATTGAACTACTGCAGGAATACGACTTCGAGATCGAACATCGCAGCGGGAAATCTCATGGCAACGCGGATGCGTTGTCGAGAAGACCTTGTCCTGAAGACTGCAAACATTGTACTAGGCAGGAAAGTAAAGAAGTCGTACCTGTGAGGATGCTTAAGACAGACCTCAACAACGAGTGGAAGGAAAGCTTACGACGTGCACAGCAGGAAGATTCGGACATCAAGCCGATTCTGGAGTGGATGAAGGCCAGAGCTCCTAAGCCCAGGTGGAGCGACGTCTCAGCAATGAGTTCGAACACAAAAAGCTATTGGGCCCAATGGAATAGCTTGGTGATTCAGGATGGAGTCCTGTGCCGTAAATGGGAAAACGCTCGGGGAGACAGCTGTCATTTGCAAATGGTTGTCCCTAAAGCTCAAGTACCGAATGTTCTACAGCTGTACCATAATGGTTGTTCAGGAGGTCATCTGGGAGTAAAACGGACTCTACTGAAGATACGAGAACGGTTTTACTGGGTCCACTGTCGGGCCGATGTCGAGGACTGGTGTCGCAAATGTACAAGTTGTGCAGCTGTAAAGGGACCTCAGACTCGTAGTAGAGGTGCATTGAAATTGTACAATGTTGGTGCACCATGGGAGAGGATAGCCCTTGACGTTGCGGGGCCGTTTCCGGAAAGTGATAGTGGTAACAAGTATTTCATGGTTGTGATGGATTACTTCACTAAGTGGCCGGAAGTCTTTGCCATTCCAAACCAAGAAGCTTCAACAGTTGCAGATAAACTGGTTCATGAAGTCTTCTGCCGTTTTGGAGTACCCTTGGAGATTCACAGCGATCAGGGAAGGAATTTTGAGTCCCAAATATTTCAGGAAACTTGCCGAGTAATGGGTACTCACAAAACGAGAACAACTTCTTACCACCCACAATCGGATGGAATGGTGGAACGATTTAATCAAACACTGGAGAGGTACCTAGCCAAAGTTGTGGAAAATCGGCAACGAGATTGGGACAAGCACATACAACCGTTTTTGTTGTCATATCGAAGCGCTGTTCACGAAAGTACATCGGTGACACCAGCTTTCGCAAACTTTGGAAGAGAATTAAGGCTGCCTGCAGACCTGATCACCGGAATACCACCTGATGCCCCACGCAGTATAACCGAGTATGCGAATGACTTGCGGAACAAAATGAATGACATTTATGAGCACGTCAGACAATCGGGCCAGCAAATGTCTGAAAAGATGAAAACCCGTTATGACCGTAAAATGAACAATAAAGGGTTCGACGAAGGTTCACTAGTGTGGTTGCACAATCCAGTCCGCAGCAAAGGGAAATCTCCTAAGCTTCAAGCTAAATGGGACGGACCGTACCGGATTGTGACAAAGATCAATGACGTAACCTACCGGATACAGAAAGGTGCAAGAGGTACTCCTAAGATCGTCCACGTGGATCGACTGGCGCGTTATTATGGGGCCGATAATGCTCGGGACGAGCATGTCTTAGGAGGGGGCAGTGTTGCGCGCCACAATTAATGCCTGGTACATGGTAACAGTAGTTACCACTAGCGCCATCTAGTATCGAGTAGCGGAACTAGTAATGAAGACCCTTCTAGAAATTTCGATGCGAGAACTTTCTAGAACATTCCCGAACTTTCGACATCTGGTCGATCGGGGCCTGTATGTACTCGAACATTCTAGATGTTTCTACAATGGAAGGTTCTAGAACTCTCTTTGGCGCTATATAAGGCCGAGACGCGCCACGACCGACACAGTTTGGATAAAGCGATCGAAGTGAAAGCATCGAAGCGATATTCAAGTGCGACTTAAAGCGATCAGTAGTGCAATTGTGTTTTGTAATTAGTGTGTTTGAGTTGTAATTAGTGTTGATTATTAAAGTGTCATTTTTTTGGTTATTTAATCGGCAGTTTTTAATTGTCACGAACCCGAAGCTCGTAACACTACATTAGCAATGAGAAAATAAAAAACATACATACCGGTCAAAATCATAACCCTCCTTTTTGCTTCGCCGCGCGCCATAGAATAAAAAAGGGGAAAAAGAGTATTGTTATCAAGTAAAAAAACCGGCCAACAGCAAGTCGGACTCCTGCACCGAGGAGGGTTCCGTACCATCATATTATACATAATATTGCAGTTTTAGGGCAGCGCAAACAGCGCTCTTTCATATGATACCCCACATTCCCTAGTAGCCACACTTCGAATTTTTAAGACTCCATTACAGTCCCTGTCGCAACAGACGGACCGACAGACAGACTGAGTCGCACCATAAGGGTTTCTTTTTACCAATTTGGTACGGAACCCTAAAAACAGAAAAACACAAATCAAATTTTAAAAAACTGCCATTATTTCAAATGTAATCACGAGCGTGAACGGTGGTTAAACTTATGAATACAATAGCTTTAATCCACTATCCACGCCTTGTCCGCATGGATTCTGGAAGTTATCCGGAGAACGTAATACTCGGATAAAAAGTGTCCTATGGTCCCAGATCTACCTTGGTTCCGAAATTCGTTCACCTTAAGGAGTGAAAAGTTCCCAGGAAGAGTTACTTAGTAGTTTAAATCTTATAAATGTATACATATAATAAAACAGTAACGAAATAAAAACTGTACATTGAGAATTTTCGAGAAAAAAATAAGTGGCTTTTGTTAGAAAAACGTAACTGATGTCAAAAAGTGACTTTTTAGATTTTTTGTATGTTTATCTGTGTGTATGGTACCTACGGCTTCACGCCAAAACTACTGGATAGATTGAATTCAAATTCAACAAAAATGTTCTTTGTAAACCAAGGAAGGCTTTAAGCTACATATTATCACGCCGAATGTTATGGGAGGTAAGCAATAATGATTTTAAAAGGTTTTTGTTCGTAATGAATACACAAAATGACGTTATTTTATATTTTTAACTAGCGCTTTGCCCGCGACTTCGTCCCCGTGTATTTCGTACATTCCTCTAAAAATTTCGAAAATGTGAGCTTATTATCTTTATCATTTATTTAGATAAATAAGTATTCGGTCCAACTTTTAAGTTTATAGATCAAAGGAATCAGATTTTTCAAATAAACTTTATCTCCGCTTTTCACCCCCATAGGGGTGGAATTTTGAAAAATCGTTTCTGATGTGTTCATAACTTGACTCAAAGACCGATACCCATTTTCGAGTAAATGTAAGCAAGCAGTAAAATCCACGCCCCTTCTTCTTCTTAGTGTGTCGATAGCAATCTAAATGGACTCGGCCCAGAATCATGCTACTTGTTTGGCGCCATCACCAGCGTCTACCAGTTCCTGTAACGTGCAGCTGACAGGACACGCAGGACACGATATTAAGTGTCACATCGTTTGTGGAACAACACCACATTTACACTCCAAGGCGGAGTCGTCTATGAATCTCCACCAGAAAATCAGTAAATCCGCCTATGCTCTGCACACATTGTCGTCTATAATGGGTGTGGATGCATTACTTACAGCCTATTATGGTTTAGCAGAATCTCATCTACGCTATGGTGTAATTTTTTGGGGCAACTCAACAGAAAAAGACACGGTATTCAAGGCTCAAAAGAGATGCGTTCGTTCAATATTTACAATTAAACCTACTGATAGTTGCGTGCCTTATTTAAAAAAATATAAAATACTTACTTTGCCATGTCTGTACGTTTTAGAAGTAGCTGTTTTTGTTAAAACAAATCCACACCGATTTAAACAACTAAATGAAGTAGTCCCACGCAATAGGCGCGACAACAGCAGGATATGCTCTCATACTGCGAGAACAACCCTCATGCGCAAAAGTGTTTTCTGTATGGCTCCTAACATATTTAATAAATTACCTAAAAGTTGGAGAGAACTGCCCTTGTCACTTTTCAAAAATAAGCTGAGAAATTTTTTAGTTAGTAAAGTGTATTACAATGTTGTAGATTTTTTAAATGAAAAGGACTTTTCGATTCCGACGTCTAATAATGAATAATAATAATAATATAATTCTTTTAATACAGTTAAGAATAACAATTGAATAATGTAAATTTTAAATCAATTGACTTTTGAATTATTCTTTTTGACTGCATAGTAAGTAATATTCTTGACATAATTTAATTTATCTTGACTGTAATATACTTATACTATATATAATATACTATAATATCTTGACATCAATTATCGTTTATTTGTTTTGTATTTTGTAATGGAATTTAGAATGATTTTAAGTAAAATGCAATTAAATGTAATTTTTTATACCTACAAAATTTGTACGCCGTTATTGGCAAAACATGGACGCTCACAACATCTATTAATTCAATACCTTGCGTGTCTGATTAGTCAGTTTATGTAAACGCATTGTTTGACAAATAAATTATCTTTTATCTTTATCTTTAGCAGAATAACTGTAAAACATGGAAAATTCAAAAAATAGTGAAGATACTTAATTCATTTTCTCATACCTACATTCGTTCTTATCATGTTCTTATTGATTTCGTTAAGCGCATCACTTGAGAAAGGCTGGACGGATTTGGCAATTTTTCGTTTTAAAATGTTCGTAAAGTCCATAAATTAATAAAAAAATAATCTAACAATAGCTATAACAACTAAAAGGAGTCTCGGGCTCGTTTTTGATAAAATCCTAACTTCCTAACTAATATCGTCGACCGTAGGTTCAATTGGTGTAAGGGACAAAATACGATTTTTCAGGAGAGGCCGAACATTAATTTAAATAAGTTAGGTATTTAAGAAAATAGATGTCCCTTACACCAACGTATTTTGTTAGTAATGTCCCTTACTGAACAAGTAGTCCCGTCCCTTACATTAAATTGATCTCTACGTTGGATCCAACCTATAATGATGAAATAGTGTAAAGGTCTTGTTGGAAAAAATGAAACACACACTTTTGACGTACGGATATCTAAAATTTAATAAAAAAATCATATAAGAGACAAGAAAATGTATTAGAACCGTGCGTGCGTTTTTTTGTGTGTCGCTTACATGCAATATTTGTACATTGTAATAGCCAATTTCTATTAGCTGTAATACATTTTTATTTCATTTAATATGTTTATTATAATCAAATAATTATTATAAAAAAAAATGGTAACAATTTTACCTATAGGTAGGTACTTTGAATTCTTATTCAAATACAAGAGTTATCATCATCATCATTTCAGCCGAAAGTCGTCCACTGCTGGACATAGGCCTCCCCCAGGCACCTCCACTTCGACCGTTTCTGTGCTTCTCGCATCCAACGGGTTCCTGCGGCCTTCACAAGGTCGTCGGACCACCTTGTGGGAGGTCTTCTAACGCTACGTCTTCCGGTACGCGATCGCGAATCTGGCAAACGACCCAAGAGCTAGATTGACCCGACACTATACCGAAGACATCCCGGACGCCTCTACGAAATTAGGATGGCTCTGAAGCAGGTCAAAAACAACCAGGCGCCGGGTGATGACGGAATTACGGCCGAGCTCCTGAAGGCCGGCGGAAAACCCGTTCTTAAGGCCCTAGAGAAGCTGTCTGGTTCCGTCAGACTCGAGGGCAAAACACCACAGGCATAGAACAGAGGTGTGGTGATACTTTTCTTTAAGAAGGGCGACAATACCCTTCTTAAGAATTATAGGCCTATTAAGCTGTTTTCGAGAGTCATCGCGAACCGCCTCGCGCGCGGGTTTGACGACTTCCAGCCTCCCGAACAAGCCGGATTCCGTAAAGGCTTTAGCACCGTAGACCGCATACATACGCTGCGACAGGTTATACAGAAGACCGAAGAGTTTAACCTGTCTCCCTGCTTAGCGTTTCTGGACTGCGAGAAAGCCTTTGATTCGATCAAGACATGGGCTATACTGCAGTCTCTTCAACGGTGCCAGATCGACTATCGGTACATCAAGGTGCTGAAGTGACGAGTGACGAGTGGTGATTTGAAGTGTCTGTACGAAAACGCAACTATGTCCAACTCCAGGATCAGACCTCGAAACCTATCCTTCTGCAGCGAGGTGTGAGGCAGGGAGACGTTATCTCTTCAAAACTGTTCAGCGCTGCACTGGAGGATGTCTTCGAGGTTCTGGACTGGAAAGGGGCTGACATTAACATCAATGGCGAGTACATAACTCACCTTCGGTTTGTCGACGATATTGTAGTCATGGCTGAGACTATGGAGGACCTCAGTACAATGCTCGATGATTTCGGTAGAGCCTCCGAAAGAGTGAGTCTTAAAATGAACAACGACAAAACGAAGGTCATATCAAATGCCCATGTAACACCCACTCCCATAAAGATCGGAGACGCTACACTCGAAGTCGTGCTCGAGTGGACAAACTGTCCATTTAGGTAGGTCCAACTTCGAGAAAGAGGTCAATCGTCGAATCCGACTCGGCTGGGCAGAGTTCTGGAAGCTACACAATATCTTCTCGTCCCACTACCGCAGTGTCTCAAGACGAAAGTCTTTGACCAGTGCAGTGCGTGTTGCCAGTGATGAACGTGGTCGCTTGCAATGGGCCTTATTAGAAGGCTAAAAGTCACCCAAATGGCAATGGAGATGGCTATGCTTAGAGTTTTCCTGCGTGATCGAGTCAATGAGGAGATCCGCAGGAGAACCAAGGTAACCGACATAGCCCTAAGAATTACCAAACATAAGTGGCAGTGGGCAGGGCACATTGTTCGCAGAACAGATGGTCGATGGAGCCGAAAGGTTCTGGAGTGGTGACCGCGTAGGTAAGGTGGAAAGACGACCTTGTGAAGGCTGCAGGAACCCGTTGGATGCGAGAAGCACAGAACAGGTCAAAGCGGAGGTGCTTGGGGGAGGCCTATGTCCAGCAGTGGACGTCTGACGGCTGAAATGATGATTAGAGAATAATTAGGTAACTAACATTGAATAGTTTTATATTATTATCATTCTTCTGTCTTCGTCGAAGCAACTGGTTTAAATGGTTTTGTTTTTCCATTTTTACCACATTCTTTTTGTGAAAAACCGTGCACAATCCCGACCAAACGACAGGTGAACTTGCACTGATAGCACAGTAAAGATATGAAAGCGACTTTTTTTTATGCCCGCGCGCTGCTTTCGCATTGGTATCATCCTCTCTTTCACACACAGAAAGACTTTGAGAGATAGAAAAGGATGGTAATAGTGGAAGCACGAGCTATCTTGTGTTATGAAGTGTGTGTAAATAAAGGTAACAGGGTAAATATTCATTACTTCTCACGAGAAAATTGTTGTAATGGACACTGAACCTAAATATAATTCGATTCAAATAGGTGTAACGTTGACACTGCTTAAAATATGACAATGCAAATTGGGGTAAGGGACAACTATGTCAAAACTCGTGCAATCCATTTAAAGTATGGGTGATATTTATTTTTTGAGATAACAAAGACATTAGTGTAAGGCCAGTTTTATTACGATTTTTTCAAAAATAAACCATGTAATGGTAATTCGTTGATTGGGAAGACCCTTACCTTATTTGAAGTGGATTGGCAGCGGTAATTACACCATTTCAGATAAATTGTTATTATGGGGCTGATTCGAAATTTGGATCCAAAAAATTAGTGGGGTAAGGGACATTTTTTTTAAGCTAGAATTTTTTTATATACACCATTCGAAAGAGCGTAAAATTCTGAACAAAACTGTACACTCAACTCATTTTGGGTATTTTGTCCCTTACACCAATTGAACCTCCTACGGTCGACGATATTATAAATGCGAAAGTAAGTTTGTTTGTTACCTTTTCTCGCCTTAACCACTGAACCGATCATCCTGAAATTTTGCATAAACGTTGTTCCGAAAAAAAGTGCTGTTCCCGAGGAAAACAACAATAACGTTATTACGATAATAGATGGCCCCACGTGTCTTTCGAATCAAAAACAGGACAACGTCTGTCGGGTCAGCTAGCCTTTAGATAAAAACAAAAACATTTTACCGAAAATTTTACGAGATGATGTAAAGTCGTTTTCAGGATAATTAGAATTGGCCCCAGAAATAAGTAAATTCACAGTGTTCATTTGCAACTCATAAATGTTACACAAAATACAAAACTTATTTTTGTTGACGATAGCAATATGAATAGTCTGCAATTGTGCTTAAGTAGGTACGTAAAAAGACTACTTTAAACATAACCAAAAAATTGTTGGTTTAGGATATTGTCTGTCGTGGTGAGACGCTGCTTATGCAACTTAATAAATAATAACTTTCATACACATAACTTTAAATTCGGAAGTTGGTGGCGAACAACAATAGTGCGAACCCAAAGACTAGGTATGTTCTCTTTGTGCGAACCCAACGACACCGATTTCCGAAATTAAAGTTATCACTTTGTAATGTCTTTTTTGGAAGTCGGTCTTTGTTTTATTTTTTTGAAAAAAGTTTTTATTTATATTATTCCTCTGTAATGCGTTAGTTAATCCGGATGATTTATTTTCTGAGATTAATAATTTAAGTAAAAAAGTCGTCTTAGAGCTTAAAGTACACCTACTTTAAAAAAGCCGGTCAAGAGCGAGTCGGACTCGCGCACCGAGGGTTCCGTACCATAATGTTTTTAATTTTTCAATATTGCAGTTTTATGTCAGCGCCATCCCTTGACCGATTATTTCAGACTTTTCTCCTTGCAAACTTCGGAGATAAGGGGGAACGGTATTTTTTTTTACATTTTTCATCAAAAGTCGAAAACTATGCGGCGTAAAAAAAATGTTTGAGAATATGCAAACTACGCAAAAAATATACATATATTTTTATTTCTTTCTTATTTGCAAAATAGTTGGGCAAACGTCATCTAAAACTATTCCAAATTTCAAGTTGATAGCATTAGTAGTTCTTGAGATATCCAGCTGTGACAGACAGACAGACAGACAGACAGACAGACAGACTTAGTCTCACCATAAGGGTTCCGTTTTACCATTTTGGTACGGAACCCTAAAAAATAGAATGGAGCGAATCTTAACATGATAATACTTACCCGTGGCTGGCGGGTAATATAACTCACTAATTTATAATGTCTCTTAATTAATCAACGTACTGACACTTGTCTATTCAATCAAAGTGAACTCAGCAGTTTCGGTGCGCGCCGCGTGTATGGACCGAGGGGGTCACAGATTCAATGCCGGGCGGCCGCGATCGACTCTGCTCACGAGTGATGTGCGATGCTAGCGCCACCACAGGGTGTTCACAGTATTAGCAGTTTGACCAATCAGGAACCTTATTTCTATAAACAATAACTAAAGCTTAATATCTAGGTATCGCCTATCGCTAGGAATTCGCTTGCGACGACACGGCCAGACTGACAGGTCACACGTCCTCGTGTGTCCCTGAAACAAATGTCATACTTGGAGTAAACGGTAGCGCTCGGCTTAACCTGACTACAAGAGTAAGGGTAAACAGATAACAAAGCAGAGTAAAAAAAGGAAAATTAATGCTTCATTCTTCTTCTTAAATTTAAGAGCTTCGCTCCTGGCGCAGGTGGGTTATCTAACCGTCATCCAGTAAATGCCTCATAGTAAACTCAAATTTGATTTAATCAAGTGTAGCTTTAAAAAAAAATCACAAAGACGCTCACGCATAAACATAGCTCAGGTGGTCACACAGACCCAGTCAGCGGTCACACAGACCCAGTCAGCGGTCACACAGACCCAGTCAGCGGTCACACAGACCCAGTCAGCGGTCACATAGACCCAGTAAGCGGTCACATAGACCCAGTAAGCGGTCACATAGACCCAGTAAGCGGTCACATAGACCCAGTAAGCGGTCACATAGACCCAGTAAGCGGTCACATAGACCCAGTAAGCGGTCACATAGACCCAGTAATACACAGCCTCATGACACCCCACATCTCCAGCCGCGCATCGCGCCCTGTTCAATTCATGAATTGCAGTTACGACTACGACTGAAGCATGTGTGTGACAGAGACAAAGTCGCCGTGCTATGTGTGTAACGTCATCAAACATTAGCTGAAGTGCCTTCACTAGGTCTTTCTTCATCGGAGTCTAATTCAGGTGGTAAATCACTCTGAGGCATTTTTCGAAGACGATCGTGTGCGTACTTGTAAGTTCTTTTGCTTGACAATGATTTCAAAGTATAACGATCGCCATCGAGTACTTCGATTACTTTAAAAGGTCCTTTAAATTTAGGATCTAGCTTGGTTTGGTTTCTCTCTTCATTTTGAAGGAGGACAAGATCTCCAACATCAAACTTTACTAATTTAGCCTTACTCTTATCAAAACGTGACTTTTCATAACTGGCATTTCGTTCGATATTATGGGCTGCTTGTTCTCTCGTCTGAATTAAGTCTACTTCTATTTCAGTATCATTTAAGGTCAAAAGATTAAGAGGCCTTGCTACGCGTCCGATCATAAGCTCTAAAGGGCTTGCTTTTGTTACTCGGTTAACAGTGCAGTTTGTCGCTAACTGAACCTCTTCAAGAGCATCCTGCCACGATCTATCCGATGTCTCGACCGCAGTGAGCATCCCCTTAAGCGTGCTCATTACGCGCTCAACCTGGCCGTTTGCGCGACTCGAACCCGTAGCAATAAGATGCAGGTGAATATTATGCAATTCGCAGTATTCTTTGAAATCTTTGCTCGCGAAACAGCGACCTTGGTCTGCTATTACTCGTGAGGGTGCACCAAAGAGAGCAACACTCGACTTAAGTGCCCTTATAACACTAGGCGTATCTATGCGGAGTGTGTGATACAAAAGTACAAACTTTGTGAACGCGTCTATAAGTACTATGACGTATTCTTTCTGATCGTTTTTACCGCTTAACTTCCCGGATATATCGACGTGTACAGTATGCCATGGAACAGTAATTTTTGGTATTGGATGAAGCTCTGCTTGCACTCGACCGGAGTGTGATTTAGAAACTTTGCACGTAATGCAGTTATCTACAAACTTGCGGACATACTTAGCCATACTATCAAACCAGTAGTGTTCGTACAGCTTTTCTAATGTTTTGTCTGCCCCTAGATGCATTACTGATTCATGCACGTGATTAATAACTGCCCAACGAAAAGCGCGCGGTACTATAGGTAAACAACGCGTGCGGTTATTTCTCTGAACGCGACGATGCAAAACACCTTTTCGGGTCTCATACGTTTTGGAAATGTCTGCAGGAAGTTCGTTTTCTTTTAGCTTTACGACGATAGCTTGAATTTCATTATCGCGCAATTGCTCAGCTAAAAGCCAATTCTCAGAAAGTGTACTAAGGTCAATTCGTCTTTGTTCTACCTTATCGGTGACTACAGTCAACGCGGTGTCGGTTGTAGACGATTCGGGTATAGGGTTACGAGATAAGAAATCAACGTGAGCCATACGCTTGCCCTCTCTATATACAATCTCAAATTCGTATGCCTGTAAGAATGCCCAGTAACGATGTACACGTGGAGAAAGATTCGTTTTATTGTGAGACGCTTTGAGTGAGTTACAATCCGTAACAACAACAAAATGACGACCTTGCAGGAAATGATGGAAATGTTCTACAGCTCTTACCACCGCTAGAGTTTCCAACTCGTATGAGTGGTATCTAGACTCAACGTCCGTGGTCCTACGGCTATAATACTCGACAACGCGCAATTGATCATTATCTTTATGGAACAGAATGCCGCCATAACCAACGGCACTGGCGTCAGTGTGCAATTCGACTGGAAGGTCTGGGTTAAAAATTGTGAGTATTGGCTCATTTGTCAAGGTTGAAATTATTTTCTGTCTGACTTCTTCATGTTCAGGCTTCCAATTGAATTGGGCACTAGTGTTCAAATGAAATAAAGGAAGCATAATACGTGAAAAATCCTTTATAAATTTCCGGAAATAGGACGCAAGTCCAATGAACTGCCTAAGCTGAGTGTTATTATCTGGTGGAGGAAGCTTTGTAAGTGCCTCGACTTTGCAGGGATTTGGTTGTATTTGCCCTGAAGAAACTTTGTAGCCCAAAAATTCAACTTGCGACATGAGAAAAGAGCATTTTGAAAGGTTAAGTGAAAAACCAGCATTACTTAAACAAGTCAATACTTCTTGTAGTCTAGTGAGGCCTTCTTCCACATTACATGATGGTATTAAGATGTCATCCATGTACAAGATCACGTAAGAATTGGTCAGAGAACCTAACGCATTAGACACAGCTCGCTGGAAAATACTAGGCGCATTACGTAATCCGAAGGGCATAGCTAAGTACTCATATTGTCCATCAGGTGTCACGAAAGCAGTGCGCTCAATGCTTTCCGGGTCCAATATGGGTATCTGGTTAAAACCGCTTGCACAATCTAAACAAGTGAAATAATTAGCGCCATTCAACCTAGCAATTTGGTCGTCAATACGCGGCAATGGAAAGCGATCTGGCACCGTATTAGAATTGAGTTCGCGGTAATCTATAACCATGCGTGAAGTACCGTCACGTTTTTGTACTAGCAGAATCGGGCTCGCATACGGGGAATTACTCGGCCGGATTATGTTCGCACTTAATAACTCATCTACTTTACTACGCACTACCTCTCTCTCGTGTGGGCTAAGGCGATAAGGACGCCGATAAACAGTACGAGTTGGGTCTTTTAACCTAATTTTTAAATCACCAGTTGTCACACGAGTTTGCGGTAAACCGTTAATAAAAGTAAACGAAAATTCACTCAATATGCGCATGAGACTATCTCTAAACGCAGCCGGTACTTCAGTTTTTATCACACTAAAATCAATTTGAATAAGGGCACTTAAGCAAGCGCTCGGTTTTGAAATACTTAAGCGCTCTTTAGAGAGGTTTACAGTCACGTCATGTTGTAAAATATCTGAGCCGATCATTATATCATGCGGCATGTTTTCGTCTGGCAAGATAAGAAACAAAATTTTTAAACAATGCCCGTCTATAAGCACGTCACATAAAATTTGTTGAGTGGCATAAACATGCGTGTTACCTAAGCCTATCAAACGTACGTTAGTAATCGAACGCGTTCCCAAAAATTTGTTTGCTATACTCTGTTTAACGAGAGAACATTCAGCGCCACTATCAAAATAAAAGGGGTACGGCTCACCGGATACTTTCAACTCTCCACGTACGCCTTGGACTTGACAAGAGTTTACACGCCGTTCTAACTCCTTGCTGGCCCCGGTGCTGACCGGCGCCGCGCTGCCGCCGCCGCCGCCGCGTGCTGCTCCGCTGCTCTTCGGACATCTTGTTGCGAAGTGGCCTTTTTCCCCGCAACGGTGACAGGTTACATGAGAGTGGTCTTTCATCGATGATGATGATGTTGATGATGATGCCAACTGTTTGAATGATGTAGTTGACATCTTACTCTTCCGGGCACGACAGTCCATCCACTTGTGTCCGATTTTGTGACAATAGTTACATTCGACTTTGTTCACATTGGTTTGAGTACGTTTCGCATCCGGAGTGAAGCTTTCGAGATTTCGGTCTTGTTTACGTTTTAAGGAATGCGCTTGTATTTCTTGCACTAATTTCGATCTCGTTTTGATTTCAGTCGTGAACGCCAAACGGTTGATGCGATTATCGATTTGTGCGACATGAGCTAGCACATAAGAAACAGCAATTTCCTCCGTGGTCATATTCTTCCATTTAGATAAAAGTGACGTCATCAAGCGACTCGCATATGCAGCCAAACTTTCGCCTTCCTTCGGTCTGCTGTTGTTAGCGTTTATTATAGTCGCTGCACAGGTTTCAACACTATCGTATCGTGCTAAGAAAAGGTCTTTGAACTGATTCCAGGTCATACCAGGATGCGAAACTTGAGAAAGCCACAACGAAGCACTGCCTTTTAGGGACTTGCTTAGTGCGATGATCAGAGCTCCACCTTCCAACGGGTTTTCTGTGAAGCAAATGTCCACCGTGGAAGACCAGGAACGAGGGTCAACATCTGGCAGGTCTGGATTGAATTCCGGCAACTTTATTGCAGCTGATTTCGTTGATCCGTGCATAGCCTCAACCATGCGCAACATTGTTTGTGACTGCTGTTCTAATAACTGCTTCCAAAAAGCATCAGATTGTGGTGCCTGAGCAGATCCCACTTCTGATATCGCAGCATGCGGTAAATTATCGTGGGGCGCGTTTTGGCCATTGTCTCTTTGTAGGTTCTCCATAGTCTCAATTAAACACACTATTTGATAAGACACTCACAGTTTAATAATTCTAAGAATAGTTACACTAGTCACTTAACTAACAGCTATTAACTCACTAATTTATAATGTCTCTTAATTAATCAACGTACTGACACTTGTCTATTCAATCAAAGTGAACTCAGCAGTTTCGGTGCGCGCCGCGTGTATGGACCGAGGGGGTCACAGATTCAATGCCGGGCGGCCGCGATCGACTCTGCTCACGAGTGATGTGCGATGCTAGCGCCACCACAGGGTGTTCACAGTATTAGCAGTTTGACCAATCAGGAACCTTATTTCTATAAACAATAACTAAAGCTTAATATCTAGGTATCGCCTATCGCTAGGAATTCGCTTGCGACGACAAGTAATAACAAATCATTTATTTCAGGTACCTACTTAACACCAAATATAAAATAAAACAAATCATATAAATGGTTCATGTCTGTTTCAGTGGCGGACGTGCGGCGCAAGTGGTCCCACATCCGCAACTCGTACTCACGCCACCTGCGCAACGAGATGTACGGCGTGCGCACGGGCCGCGGCCGCATGGTGTCCAAGTGGTACCTCGCCGACGAGCTCGACTTCCTGCGCGACCACATGGCCACCGACACGTACGTCCACTCACTTGTTACCCACTCATGGCGACAACACTCGCTTCTTATCTAAGCGCTGACTGCAAAGTTTTACTCACCATCAAGGCATCAGCCCTCTAAACTAAATCAAAGTGCTTGGTTTAGTCTTCCTGAACCATCCTCTATACTTTTTACCTCTGATCATGCAAAGGTACCGTGAACACGGGTGGGTTTTAGTCAGTAAGAGTCTGACACTCCCTTCCGCTCCACCCAGAGTGTGAGCAGAGTGGGAGCGGTCATTTGATGATTTCCCATACGCAAAAAAAAAAAGGGGTACCGTGATTTGCTTTAACAGGACATTAAAACCCAGGTGCGAGTTGCACCGCGTCCTGCTGTTGTTGGCACTTAGTGTGTCTGGTGTTCCAGGAGGCCATCGCGCTACTCGTACGCGCCGCTGTTCATGCCGGCGGCGGGCGGCGCGGCGCCAGCGCCCGAGCCGTGCGCCGACCGCAACCTGAAGCCCTTCATCTCCAACCCCTGGTTCGCGCTGAGCAGCCCCCCCCGCGCCGCGCCGCTGCAGCTGACGGTGGAGCCGCAGCCGCGCCCCTCGGACTCCCCCAGCCCGCACTCCTTCGAGCCCGACGAGAACTCTGCCTACTTCCACTTCTTCCGGGGCATCCACAACGATTATCAGGAGTTGTCTGCTAAGAAGCAGCGGCTATTTCGCCGCGAGTGCCTCGCCTTCCTGCATCGGTTGCTGGACGAGGAAGAACCTCAGGAACAGCAAGACGCCCTCAACCTCAGCAACTCGGCTGACACGGACGACGAGAGAGATTGCAAGCCACTCATCATCGACAGGGACGACTCCAATGGCGGCATCGACATCGTGCTCTCCGACAGCATAATGCCGCACTAGAGCGCGACACATAGCTAGTGCACAGAGGACTTGTGCTGTGACTGTGACACTGAGAGTCTTGGTTCCTAGTGATGACGATGACGTAGTGAGTGACGTGTGATGTCGTGACGGACGAGTCAGCAGGCTGTGAGCAGCGGCGAGCCGGGTGCCGTGTCCGTGTGTCACGCTGCTACACGTTACGGCAGGCGGGCGCTCCCGCTTGGGATGATGAACCTACTGCAGATTAATAACATGAAGCGCAGACTTCTGCAGTCCTCGCTCAAACTAGATCTAGTCCGGTTGTTGCAACTTGACTCAAGCAACAATCATTTGAACGCAACTCCGTGCTAAAAGGCGTAAAACGTGAAATAGATACAATGACTAATATTTGAATTGACATACATAAGCGAAAATAAATACGTTGTACAGTTAAAGTTAATGTTCAGTTTCATTTTAAATCCAAATACCAACTTAGTGGAAGTCTGCCCCACATTACGGACACACTTGACACTGATATGCTTTGGCCGGTTCTTCACCACCTGGAGAAGAATGAACGTGGTGTTTGCATCCAGCGTTGTAAGCTGTTCCTCCATACCGCCAAAATCTATACATACATAACTAGTTTATTGTTCGGAAAGGTTTTAGCTCCAGAGCAAGACCAAGTGGCACACCCAATTACTCCGAAATATTTTATTCCGAATTTTGATGTTCCGATTTTCAAAAGACCGAATTTCATAATACCTAAACTTCTATGTCAATGCAATCAAAAGATTGTTCCGGAATCAAACCCTACAGGGCACTTCTCGTTGACCTAGAATCATACAATTTGGCAAGAAGCACAAGTGTAGCACAAGTGAAGGGAAAAATCCGAAAACCTTAAATTTGAATGGTTGTTGAATGGGAAACTTTGACAATTTCGGGTAGCTTAGTTTGCTGTTGTATGTGCAATGTTTTGATAAATTATTTTAATGGCCTAGTCAAGCAAATTTGATTAAGAAAATACACATTTTTACTACTTTATTATTTACTACAAGTGTGCAACTTCATTTCTTTAAAAAAAACAGATTAAATAGCAGTATTTTTACAATATTACTGCACTTTAGTTAGTGATAATCTCTAAAAAAAAGTCTAAACTGCAGTAATAACAGGATTTACTGCATTTAAATGGGGTTTCAAAAAGATTTTCTAAAAAAACTTTGTGTAGTAATACCTAGGGGCTAAAAAAAAAAAAAAATGGACATATTTATAGTTTTTATAAAAAAAAACTAACGTAACAATGTTTAGTATTTTATACTACACATACATACACACATACTGTACATATCCTTTCACCATGCATTCAAGGTTTTAGCTAAAAGTCTCTTTGAGATATATTTTTATGAATTCTAAACTTTACGCGCGTTTTTCTGGAATTCGTGTTTTTGCTGTTACTGCACTTTAGGTTCGGGAGGGCAGTGTAGATATAGTCTTTAACTGTACATAATTAGGTTGCTAAACCCACATTCGTGTTTGAATACAACTTATTATACAACAGTTGCTTATACAGGGTGTTTGGTACATCGTTTGCCAAATGGAATTGGCCGAAAGGAGAGTTCATTTGCTATCTCTTAAGGCCCAGTAACTCATTCCTTGTTTCACTGCTTTTTTAAAATGACTTTTTAATATTTATTTGGAGAAATACAAGAACTCTGCATTTAAGCTTAATTTTTTTTTTAAGTTATGAGTATAGCCTTCAAATTTTATTTTAATTCTTATGTTTACTCTCGTATGGTTCTATGAAATTAAAAATTTACTTGCTAATAACATCCAGTTCCTTTTTAATAACTCCCAAAGTTTTTGAAAAAAGGAAAAATACACTTAACACTCAACTTTAAATTGCTGTAAAAAAAAAAATTAAAAGCGATCGGGATCTTCGAATAATTTTAAAAGGTTCTCTAGTTTGTCCCCTTTCCAACGGTGTGCAGTATACAAAAAAAAAAACGTTTAATAACTTCAGTAATTCGCTAAATTTGTAATCGAGACACATCAGGCTGATATTCGATATTACGGTAAGAACACTAGTTTTCACATAAATAACATTCTTTGAGTAAGTGGATAGTGTTATCTCACTCTTATGCAGTCTCTTATCTATTTCTAGGGTCCTAACTTTCTTCGAACTTGAAATAAAAAATAAACTTTTATTTAATAAGTACCTAATTATAAATTTTGTTCAAATTGTCCTCCACTATTGCGTACACACGCGCGACATCTTCGTCTTATCTCGACTGACGATGCACCAAACACCCTGTATAACTATTACCTAGTAGGTACCTAATAGTTATACAACATATTAAATTATTATTTAAAAATAATAATTTACACTACAATACACAAATAATACACTTTATCTTTGAGATGAACTACAACTGAGATGGCATCTAATAACCTACTTTGTACATTTAGTAAAGTTTCAAGACAGTACCGTATCTGTACAGAACTCCGCATACGACTGAACTGTCCAGTCCCGGAAGCACCCTCTAACTTGTTATCAGCGCGCTTCTCTAAATATTTATAAGTGAATACTAAGTTTTTTCCCTCGGACGCACAGGGTACAAAATATTAAAAACAATATAATAAAAACCGGGCAAGAGCGAGTCAGACTCGCGCACCGAGGGTTCCGTACTATCATATATTTTTAAATTTTCATTGTAGAATTGCAGTCTTAGGTCAGCGCCATCTCTTGACCGATAGTGGAACTAGTGTAACTTTTGTTGATGATTTCTGAAAAGGTGTGCTATTTAGAGACATCGTTTTATTTTTCCTGCACTCTTTACATAAACTTCTATCACATAGAATTATTTCAGATTTTCTCTTTGCAAACTTCGGAGATAAGGGGGGAGGAACGGTGTTCCTTTCATCAAAAGTCGAAAACTATGCGGCCTAAAAAAATAGAAAAATGTTTAAGAATGTGCAAGCTGCGTTCTTTTATATGATACCCCACATGCCCTAGTAGCCCCACTTCGAATTTTTCAGAACCCCCTTCAAACCTTGTTGCAAAAAAAAATAGCATTTTTATTTCTTTCTCATTTGCAAAATAGTTGGGCAAACGTCTTCTAAAACTACTTATTCTAAATTTCAAGTTGATAGCATTAGTAGTTCTTGAGATATCCAGATATGATAGACAGACAGACTGAATCTCACCATAAGGGTTCCGTTTTACCATTTTGGTACGGAACCCTAATATGTCTTGTACCATTTCTTTTTATTTTGTTTATTTTTGGTTGTTTGTTCGGAGACTATTTTCCGTCGAAAAGAATATTTACCGAATATTGCAGAATATTCTCGATCAGAGAGAAGAATATTCTCTCGACCTTATTTGTGTCGTTTACAAGCACTGTCGACAAGATGGCCGCGGTACTCTTCTCCCCCCAGTGAGCACTATCTAACCACACCGGCGCCGCGCGCCACTCGCCCGCTCGCCCGCTGTGGCCCGCGCTAGTGACGGACGTGACGGTCGCTACGCTACGCTAGTGTGCCCGCAATCATCGTGGCGGACACACGTGTTTACAAGTTTGTCAAGTTTTTATGGAAGGTAGGTAAATAGTGCAAACATAATAATCGCTTTTTATTAAATTAAGTATTAAGTACTTTGTAACTTTTGCTTTAGCTTTGAGGTTGTCTATTATTTAGTAATTAATTTATACCTAAACATACAACGGTACAAGGTTCTATGGCACGTGACCAAACCAATCAGAACAAACATTGTTTAAAACTTGTTTTAAACTGTGTTTTGAAGCACTTAATAAAAAACATAGTTTTATTTCAAACTGTTTTAAACACGTGTTTTAAAACAACTTGTTTTAATCATGCTAACCCTGTGTAGCACAAGTAAAGGACAAAATCCGAAAACCGTGTAGGTATTTATATATATACATACCTACCTACAAATTTTTACGGAACCCTCGGTGCGCGAGTCCGACTTGCACTTGACCGGTTTTTTAATACAATATCACAAAATATGTAAAATAAATAAAAAAATAAATAAAAACTTTTTACAAAAAAAAAACAACCGACTTCCAAAAAAACACTACAAATCGAAAAATAACTTTAATTTCGGAAGTCGGTGTCTTTGGTTCCGCAGTTTCGGTTATTGAAGTCGGTGTCAATAAACGAAACTGCGGAACCACTGTTTTTGTTTTTCACTTTTTAGTGGGACATCTGTGGTCTTCTTCATCAGCTCCACTTTACCAAATGATGATTTCCGAGAGCAAATGCTGAAGTTATTTTAAAAAAATACCCAAATCGCTTTAGTAGCTTTGCCTATAAAATTTGAGGGTTTCCCTCGATTTCCATGGGATCCTCTCATCAGATTCCAATTTGATGATAATGGGACCACCTCGAGAGTATACCCTTTCAAACAAAAAAAGAATTTTTAAAATCGGTCCACAATTGGCGGAGTAATCGCGTAACAAACACACAAAAAAAAAAACATACCGTCGAATTGAGAACCTCCTCCTTTTTGAAGTCGGTTAAAAAAATAAAAAAAAATGTTTACCAACAACGCTCCTCTGCCCTTGTCAACAGATCTTTGTAGCCCTTTACATAAGAGGCAGGTAAATATACTTGACAGTAGTTTTCTCCTTCTTTTGTACTTATGGTTTTATTTTTATGTAGGTATGTCATCTAGCAAAGCTGAGGAGGCCACGTCATGTGGCGGCGATAGGGGGGCGCTGAAGAGGCGCGCGACTCCGGGCGACGCGCCTCGAGCTGGGGAACTGGACGGTGTGTATTCGCGAGATGTTGCAGACAGAACCGCTAGCTTGTCGTTTCTAAAGTCTATTTAAATGTTCTTTGTTTCAAATGATGTTTTTTCTACAGAATACACATAATATTTGTTTTTGTAAAAAATGTATATATGCTTGTATATAAATTTTTTACAAGCGTGTTGTTGTAGTACCCGCGCTGGTGGACGCACACTTCGTGAGCATCGTGCGCGGCTACGAGGAGCTGTACATGTGTGAGCACCCTCTGTACGCCGACCGGCACAGGAGGCGAGCCGTCTGGGAGGAGATCGGCACGATCGTGAATCAACCAGGTGACTCACTTATAGTAGATATAGCTTCCGCCCGCGGCTTCGCCCGCGAGGTATGTCGATAAAAATTATCCTACGTCCTTCCCCGGGATGCAATCTATCTCTGTCAAATTTTATCGAATACCATTCAGTGGTTTAGGCGTGAAAAGATACATACAGACAGACAGACAGGTAGAGTTACTTTCGAATTTATAATATTAGTATGGATTATACGAAAATAGCAAACTAAAAAAATGAAGTCGATTGGAATTATCAAAAAAAAAAACTGCTGACTGCAACAACACATTTACAAAAAACACAGTTGCAACCAATAAAATAAGTTTATTGACACAAAATACCTTTATATTGATGATGATGATGATGACATTGGATTTTGGGAAAAAGCTGCACAAATAGTGAAAAACCGTTCCTTCTAAACTAGAGGAACCCTGTGATCTAGGAGTCTGTGTAAACCTTTATTTATGTGCACAGAGTACTTTTTGATAGACTCTTTAGGTGTGTTAATAAACCCTTAATGACGTGAATTAACTATGAATATGAATGTGTGAAAAGGGGGGATGGCTGTGTGAGTGGGATGGGGTGCGGTGTGGTGTGGTGTATGAGAGGGTTTGTATGGTGTTGTGTGATGTTGCATGTGTTTCTGTATCCGTTTTTGTAGAATAATAATTATTATTATTACGTGCCTATATTATTTTAGAAATAAGGTCTTCTGTACGGGAATAGTCCTGATTATACAGCCGGTTTTTTAATTTGGTTTTGACCTCGTGTTTGTTAATAGTAAGTACGTTATGAGCGGCTCGCGCGATTAATACCGCCTCGAGTATAATGATCAATGCACACGCGTTTCATACGACGTTTTTCAACACACTTGCGAGGGAAAAAACAGACTTGCATTGTTAAATATTAACTTGTATGAAAAATGGCGCGCTGGTTTTGTTTATCCGCGCGCCGCGCTAGCCAGCACTAGCGATGCGCGCGCAAGTGTAAATAAAAGCACTTACAACCAATGATATTATAAGTAAAAAGGTGTAGATAGGTTATAAGCGCTCAGCAAGCGGCACGTTAAAATGTGGCTAACTAGCCACACTTGACCTCAGTGTCGCGTTGCGCCGTCAACAGACGCACGTCACGTAGGTACTGAGTGCATTCAAAGTAAAAGACCCAAAGCTTCTAATAACTATTTGTGTGCTTAGATCACTAACTATTAACTGAAACAACTTTATAGTTTGACAATATAATATTTTCACTTAATTTAATAAAGACATAGGTTAAAACAAGAATCGACTGCCTCTTACAACGCTCTTTGATGAAGTCTCCTATAAAATCTTAATACGAATATAACAATGGTCGCAACACAACGCTGCTCTTGTTTATGTTCCCATGCTGAATTTGCTGAGTCTTATCGGTGTTTACGTCTGCCGGCTCAGGATACAGCAGCGCCGTGGTCCACCATGCCGCTCCGGTGAGGTCACTCTTAATTTTGTCAAGAGAGCGCGGCGATCGCCAACACGGCCGTCCTACCAGGTGCCTGTCCCATCAGGTACCACACGAGTTCAGATAAAGTGCTGAAACATAAATTATTAATCATTTATCAGTTGCACATGCAATGATTGTGTACCTATCGAATGTTCTCGATTATAACTGTCATCTTTCATTACACATTATTTCAACTGTGTATCCGAGGGCAGGTTTTCGAATGTTCTCGATTATAACTGTCATCTTTCATTACACATTATTTCAACTGTGTATCCGAGGGCAGGTTTCGATAATGATAGATCATGTGCGCTTAAAGCGACATTGTATTAATAATCGGATTTGACAACTTACACTCAAAGGGCCTATAGCCTCACTTAAGCGTACCAAGTTTGTCTCTCCTTTCCACTTGCACTCAAAGGACCTTTAGCCACACTTAAGCGTACCAAGTTCAACCCAGAACCACTTGCACTCAAAGGGATTTTCCACACTTGAGCGTTCCAAGTTCGTTCTCCGTTTGAATCTGCCACTCGGCCTTTAATGTGTAATTTACAATTCGGGACAGTTTTTAATCACTTAAAGCATTTTATCTTGACTCGCACATACGCTTACGATAAATTTCAAAATACCTTCGTCGCCAACACGGGCAGATATGGCTTAAGTTAGAACATAATGTTTAATTCATCTCCCAATCATCAATATGTATCCATGGTTTCATGGTTTCAGCAGCAGTTACGCCTGTATACTTCTTAGTGCTCCTTTCACTGCCTTTTATATCCGTCACCTCATATCTATCATTCCCCAATACCTTCTTCACTTGAAAGGGGCCTTTGTAAACAGGTAGCAACTTCCGACTTTGCCCGTCATTTGTCTGGCTTTGAATTTTAATGAGTACTAAATCGCCTTCGACATAGACTCGTGCTTTTGTACGGTTTCTATCAAATCGCTGTGTTTGTGAATCCGCATTGGACTTAATATTTGTCTCTGTCCTCTCACGCAATTCGGTTACATCCAACCTATGCCCGTTCCCAATATCAGGAGCCAAACTATCACTATCAGTGCGTAATCTATATCCGAGAAACACTTCACTAGGAATAGTTTTTGTTGTCTTGTGAACTGTACTGTTTATACCTTGTTGTAAGGCTTTAATGTACTGATCCCACCTATCGTCTGTATCGTTAGCGCCTATAGCTTTTAGTGCTTCTAGAATAGTTTTGTTAAAACGCTCAACCTGGCCATTAGAGCGAGGCATACCGGTTGCAACAGTGTGTAAACGTATGTTTCTATTCGTGCAATACTGTGTAAAATGATTTGAAGTAAAGCATGTCGCGGCGTCTGTAATGATTCTTTGAGGATTTCCGAATGTCTTAGAAATAATTTCTAATTCTTTAATTACACAAGAAGATTTGGTTGTTCGAACCGGCAAAATGAATACAAATTTTGTAAAAGCATCTACAACAACCAATAAATATTTATTTTTAGCTTTGGTCGTAACATAAGGTCCTAAATGATCTATATGAAGGGTGTGAAAAGGCTGTGCGTACTTTGGCAACGGGTATAATTCTCCTTCCTTTGGGCCGCCTTTATTCTTAAAATATATGCAATTTATGCAATTTTTTATGTATTTCTTTATGATATGTCACATTCTAGGAAACCAATACTGATGGCTTACTCGTTCTACTGTTTTATCAACAGAGAAATGCCCGAGGTCGTCATGGTTACATTTAATTATTTGCCAAATGCATTTTTTTGGGACCACCCACCACCTAGGACAACATATTTGTTAAAAATATCTTTATTTCCTTCGGCCTCTCCTGATTCTATAATTGTTCGAATACGTTGTAACTCGGTATCTTGTAGTTGTACCGAAAGCAACCAATCCGCTTCCGTTATTGACATTATAATCTCGGTTTCTGATTTTTCTCCGGACTGCATAGGGTTACGACTCAAAGCGTCTACGTGTTGCATTCGCGTACCTTCTCGGTGAACGATATCAAACGAGAATTCTTGTGTGGACAGAACCCAACGCGCAATCCGGGGAATAATCTCTTTTTTTTTTGTTAATGCGTAACGTACAGCGTTGCAGTCGGTCACTATTTTAAAAGATGATCCGATTAGGTATAATCGGAACTTTTGAAGCGAACTAACAATCGCCAATAACTCCAGTTCAAACGAGTCATACTTTTTCTCGTCTTCCGTAGTTTGTCTACTATAATAATGGACTGGTTTTTCACCTTCGTCGGTGATTTGCATAAGTATACCAGCGACACCATCTCTACTAGCATCCGTATATAATACGTTATCTTTATTCGGGTCAAATATAGATAGGACACTTTCCGACGTTAATTTGTTTTTTAACGATTGAAATGCGTCTTTATGAACCTTACCCCATTCCCAGACAGAGCCCTTCTTCAACAGCTTTGTAAGTGGAGCAGTAATCATAGCGCAATTCTTAATAAATTTCCTAAAGTAGCTTACAAGGCCAAGGAACTGTCGAAGTTGGTGTACTGTTTTGGGAGGGGGGTAATTTCGAATAGCCTCCAGTTTGGGCTGATTTGGCATCACACAATCCTGCTTTATTCTGTATCCTAGAAATTCAATTTCATTTTTGAAAAAATGGCATTTCTTTAGATTCAACGTGAGCCCGTTTTCTCTAAAGATTTGTAGAACTCGTTCTAATAATTTTAAATTTTCCTCTACCGTTTCTGACACTAAATAAACGTCATCCAAATATAAAATAACATTTTCGAATCTTAAATTTCCCAACACATTGTTCATCATTTGTTGGAAGCAGGATGGTGCGTTAGCCAGCCCAAACGGAAGTCTTAAAAATTCATAATGCCCATCTTCAGTAATAAAGGCGGTCTTTTCTACAGATTGCGTTTGCATTAATATTTGATAATAACCACTTTTTAAATCTAGACTGGTAAAGCATTTATAGCCCTGAAGCCTATCTACAAGGTCTTCAATGCGCGGCATCGGGTATTTGTCTTTAATTGTTATCTTATTTAGCGCTCGGTAATCAATGCAGAGTCTTTTTTTCTCCATTCTTCTTGTTGACAAGTAACGCAGGACTCGCGTATGGTGATTTGCTTTCACGTATAATATTGTTTTTCAGAAGCTCATCCACCATTTCGCGAATTATCTTTCTGTCTACGTGAGAAGACCTGAATGGTCTGCATTGAATTGGTTGAGGACGAGTTACATTAATAATCATTTCGTAGCCGTTTACCTTTCCTATTTCTTTGATATTTGACGCCACGCAGTCACCATATTTTTGAAAAAGTGTTATTAATTCATTCTGATGGGAATCGCAATCGAATACAAAATTACTAATTTTGTTACAACACTCTGTAAATGTGTTCGCATACTCAAATTTGAATTTGTCACCCACTCGCGAATATATCAGGTCAGACCGCTCCGTCACATTTCTTCCTATCAATATTTCACAATCTGCCAGATTGTCGATTACATAGAAATCAACCCGAGTCAGACACACCGAATCGACTTTCAGATCAGCCGTTATCTTGTGAGTTACCAATTTAGAGCTTTCTTTTGAGAAACCTTGTAACAAAACTGGCGCGGTTAGCGCAATGTTTTCCATTGAATATTTTCTAACAAGCGATGCAGAAATCAATGAACAACTACTTCCCGTATCAATGAATGCTTCTTGATGCAGATTGTTAATACGTATTGTTTTCAGAAATTTATTTCGCGGGTCATGGGTTGAAACACATTTTGTTTCTTGTGTCTCTGGTTTAACCGAGTTCTTTTTATGGTAGCATGTCGATTCTAAATGACCTCGCCTGCCACAATAATCACATTTATTTACATTACACTGACTTCGTTTATGATTACCACCGCACAGATAACACTTGATCTGCCTCCGACCGTGTGCCTGGCCCACGTCTTGATTATTGCTAGCAGAGGCGGCTTGACCCACTACTTTCGCTGAGGGCATGTCTCTGATGTCGTGGTAGCAGACATCTGATTCTGACTGGTCAGTTTCGTCTGACCATCGCGTGTATTTGTGACTACCTGTTTCGGACTCTTTGTTGTATATGTTCGACCATGTAGGAAACTAGCTAAACTATCGCATGCCACAAAATTATTCGCTTCAATCGATGCGCCTATACCGCTGTCTCCTATATTGCCGACAATAATAGAAATAATGTCTTGTTCCGAAAATCCCAAAGACAAACGATCTATTTTACATTTTTGTTCAAAATAAAACTCGTAAAGAGACTGATTTTCTAACGGCTTTTTGTTAATAATATCTTTTAAAAGATCGTACATATTCCGACGGATTTGAAAACTGGAAGCTAACTTACGAGTCCAGTCCGTCCATTTCCACTTAGGCCAATGACTATCCGATCGTAAGAGTGAGTCATACCACACTTTTGCGGAACCCTTTAATTTGTTGAGAGCTTGATAACGGGTCATTTCATCAGTCCATGTAAAAGTTTGAGCGTAGGACCTGATAATACTAAGCCAAGCGTTCACATCATCTCTCAGCGGTTCGAACTCGGGTATAATGCTATTCAAAGTGTTATTTGTACTCACAGTTGAGGTATCAGCCCTATGTGATACCTGTTTCCTGTGTCTCGGCGGAGGTGACGGAGTCCTGGCACTACTACTGCTGCTGCTAGAACTTGAGCTTGAACGTGTGCGTTTTTTACGTTTTAGGCGTTTATTACGCTTACTTTGTTTACCCATAGCTGTGTGTGGGTATCGCGTTTCACTTCTGATAATAACTATTTGTGTGCTTAGATCACTAACTATTAACTGAAACAATTTTATAGTTTGACAATATAATATTTTCACTTAATTTAATAAAGACATAGGTTAAAACAAGAATCGACTGCCTCTTACAACGCTCTTTGATGAAGTCTCCTATAAAATCTTAATACGAATATAACAATGGTCGCAACACAACGCTGCTCTTGTTTATGTTCCCATGCTGAATTTGCTGAGTCTTATCGGTGTTTACGTCTGCCGGCTCAGGATACAGCAGCGCCGTGGTCCACCATGCCGCTCCGGTGAGGTCACTCTTAATTTTGTCAAGAGAGCGCGGCGATCGCCAACACTTCCGAAAATGCCATCGTGTGTTATGAGATATTGCACAAATTATACAAGCAAAACTTCCAAAAGTCAAGGAATCACATATCATTCGTAAGTACACTATTTATTCTAATATTTTCACAAATCAAAACATTATATTCCTAAAATATGGCGTCGGAAAAGAATGAGTGCAACAAAAGTTTCTGCATGAACAAGTGCGATAGAGATAGACGTCATTACCGATCATAGAGTAAAAGTATGCCTAAGAAACAGATAGGTCAGTTGCCTGACAGTAGGTTCAAATGGTGGCACATTCTTTTTACTTAAATGTAGATTTTTGTTATGATGAGGGAGCATAAATTAAATATTATATTACTAAATTGAAACCAAAATATAAATTTTAGTGTATCGTAAAGAAGAATGTTTTTCTTTAGGTGTAAATATTAATTAATTGTTTCTAGATTTCCAAAAAATGAACTAAGGTGCAGCCGGTGGGTGGATATTGTCCGCAAACAGAGAAATGAAGAATTTTGGCAACCGAATAAATCGAGTAAAATATGCTCCATTCATTTTAAAGTCGAAGACAAGTACATGTCGGGCAAGGGATACACTTTATTAAAAAAATCTGCGTTTCCTGTTTTGGAGGTAATTATTTACGTTTATGTTAATGTTGCATTTTTATAGCGGATTCGTTTACTTGAATATTTTATCTTAATTCAAAAAATTGTTCCAGTTACCTCGTGCACAATCAATAGCCGGTAGTCCTAACAGCCTTACTGAAGAAAAGTTGTCCGATTTGGAGTCAATTTTCGATACCCCTCGAAAAGCTGCTCTTAAAAAATGCGTCAAAAGAATAAGTTTTCAGAAAGAAAAATTGATAAATAAAAACCGAAATTTAAAAAATCAAAACAAAAGGTTACAAAGACGCGTGGTGCATTTGAGTGATATATTAAAACATTTAAAAACAAAGAAATACATATCTGATGAACAATTTACTGAATTGAACCTGAATGAAGACACTATGAGTTTATTTAATAGAATTTTATGTAAGAAAAGAAGTAAGAAATCTTTTCGTCAAAAATATCCACCAACACTGCGAAAATTCGCTCTTACCTTAAATTTTTATTCGCCAGCTGCGTATAAATATGTGAGGAAAATTCTTCACAGCGCTCTGCCACACCCTAGAGTATTAGGCAAGTGGTATGAGAATAGTACAGTTTCACCAGGATTCACTACGCAAGCATTTGATATGCTCAGAAAGAAAAATGAATTATCAAAAAAAAGAATGATCTGCACTCTTGTGGTTGACGAAATGGCACTTCGACACCAATCCAAATGGAATGGAAAAAAGACAGAAGGTGTGGTAGACTTTGGCGGCACTACCGATAGCAAAGTAATTGCAACAGAAGCCTATGTTTTTCTTTTAGTCGCATTAAATGAAAACTGGAAACTACCAGTAGGATATTTTTTCGTCAAAGGAATCAGTGGTGAAACAAGAGCACACTTAATTATTTCTTGTTTGCAGAAGTGCTTTGAGTCTGGAGTGGATATTGTTGCAGTCACTTTCGATGGTTGTCAAGCAAACTTTTCCGCTGCCAATATAATGGGTTGTCATTTGAAAGATCCAAACAATTTAAAAACCACGTTCAAGCATCCCAGTTGTGATAGAGAAGTAGCAGTGTTATTTGACCCTTGTCACATGCTTAAATTAGTTAGAAATACTTTTGAATCGAAAAGAATTATCTTCAACGAGTTGGAAAAAGAAATAAAGTGGCATTTATTGGTAAATTTACACAACCTTCAAAAAAACCAAGGCTTAAATTTTGCCAATAAACTTTCAGAGCGTCATATTAACTTCAGAAATGAAATAATGAAGGTTAAATTGGCAACACAGTTGCTGAGTAAAAGTGTTGCTAAAGCACTAGAGTTGTGTGAACAGTTATTAGTTTCTTCACGATTTAATGAAACAGCAGCCACTGTGGAATTCATCGAAATTTTTAATGACCTCTTTGATGTATTTAACTCACGATCTTTTGAAATTTTTGGTTTTAAGAAGCCTATTTGCCCACAAAATGCCACTGAAATTATACAGTTTCTCGATAAAGCAAAACAATATATATTGTCATTAAAAATTTACAGCAAAGCGAAGAGGGTGGTTAAACGTAGAATTATATTTACAATCAGCAAAAAACGTTTAGTTGACTGTAAATGCAAATCTGGGTTTGTGGGATTTCTCATTTGTATCGAGTCTTCGAAACATCTTTATGAATCATTAGTTGTAAACCATCTCTTACTGAGATACATTTCAACCTATAGATTAAGCCAAGATCATATTGAAATCCTATTTGGTATTATTCGAAAGCATGGAGGCTACAATAATAACCCGAACGTGATTCAATTCAAGGGAATTTATAAAAAGATTTTAAATCATTTAGAATTACGTAGTGGTTTCAGTGGCAATTGCGTACCACTAGAAAGTGTCCCTATTTTGAATTGTTCCTCAGCTATTCAAAATATCAATTGGTCTTCCGGCAAACGAGCATCAATTGATTATTTTGAATTTGATTCTTCGGCAGAATCTGAAAAAAGCCCCGAAATGCAAAGTGACAAGATATCACTAGAAAATGTTAATACATTTGCGCAGGTGCTCAACAAAGAATCCTTACCGGATCATTTCAAACAGATAGTGGGTTATATTTCGGGCTGGATTGCAAGGAAAATGGTTAGCATTTTGAAATGTGAAGTCTGTATAAAATCATTATTTACGTCCAAAAAACTGTGGTTTCACAAATTAATCTCAATAAAAGATATGGGTGGCTTGTGCTACTCAACGGAAAGTTTGTTTACTGTTTGCTTAAGATCAGAATACATTTTGAAGGCTTACATAAAAGAAAATGGGCTATACTTTACGAGAAATGAAGAAATTGTTAACGTAAAAAATCGTATTTTAAAATCATTTGTCGACTCTAATATATTTAGTGAATTGAATGACCATGCTATGACACAAACACCCACTTTAAACCACCGTATGCTTTTATTGAAAGATATTATAGAGAAGTATGTGAATGTCCGTCTTCACGCTGAACATAAAAATAACCCCGAGTTAAACAAAAAATCAAAAAGACAGAAAAGAAATAAGTTAAATTTATTTGAAGGTCACTGATGTCGTTAGAATAAGTTTATTACAGCGCTTTATTTGATATAAAAAATTTTTTAAGTCAATATACCTTTTATTTACCTACTTTCAATGCATTTCTACTACTTTATTACTTTTACTACATGAACTCATATCGCATTTTTAGGCATAAATCACGATGTAAGGTAAAATGTCATATCTGATTAATTTATTCTACATCGTTTCTAATACACTAGACGACGCACTGTTGCAAATTATATTTGTCTCTTTTTCGCTCGCGATAATTGAATCATGCAATCCCACTTTGACGTCTAATCGTACTGTAGTGTGCTATTGCAATATTTAGTTATTTATGAGTGCGTTAGAGTGCCGTTTTTGAAGATCGAATGTTGTGTAAGTAACCTATCTACCCCTTTTTACTTATAATATCATTGCTTACAACAGACCGCTAAACAGCCTATAGAAAAAAACACAAAATAATGTTTAAACCGATCGTAGTGTTGTCATATGTCAAATTGTAGTTTAGTTAGTATGGAATTAGAAAGTGCTATTGGCATAGAGAAATAATTATACAATAGTTCAGTGAGAATCCGCAATAATAGAACGCCAGTCAGGGTCTTTTCCGTTTGGTTTCGGAAGGGACCACGGACAATTTAAGGTGAATGCGCAGTGGTAGACCGCGAAATTAAAATTTTCTTACATTTTTTGTAATTTGCAGGTCAGTATCAGGTTGTATCTTAGAATAGAATAGAATAGAATAATTTTATTTTTGCAAATATGGTTAGATGATATAACAATAGGTGTTAGTACAGTACAAAGATCAGTCATATTTTGCCACTTGATATGCAAATATTTACATCTAATTATTATTATTGTATATTGTCATTTACATCAAATTATTATCATATATTATTTTCATCAAATTATTATCTATCATTAGATCAATTATTATTTAATTATTTATTATCAAATTATATAACATTAAATTAAAGTCCCTTAAAATTTGAATTTCGCGGTCTACCACTGCGCATTCACCTTAAATTGTCCGTGGTCCCTGCGCATTCACTGTAAGGTAAATAAATATTAGTTCATTTTGGGACCAAGGACTATTTAAAAAAAAAAAGTGAAATATGTCCCGCGGATTTCTTTTGACATGAAGTCTCTTTGATGAGATTAAAAAAGCGCGCATCTCAGACTAGTAAATACATAGTTATCTGTGGCGATAACGCACTAGTGAATTAACATAAAGAAAAAGCACGCATTTTCAATACACTGCATTATGGACCTAAAAGCGGTTCAATATGAGCCACTTTACGAGCAAGCGTGTTGAAAAATTACTTATTTGGATATGTTGTAGTTGTTTTTACCCTACTGCGTCAGAAGGAGGGTTATGTTTTTTACCCGACTGGGTCAGAAGGAGGGTTATTTTTTTCGAGTGTATGTTTTTACCCGACTGCGTCAGAAGGAGGTTTTTCGAGTGTGTGTATGTATGTATATTTCTTTGGCACGCTCTGTAGCCTAAACGGCTTGATCGATTTCAGCTTGAGAGGTGCCGGTTAGATTCGTCTTAATTCTGAGAGCGACACTGGGTATATCAAAATTGAAAAAAAAATTAAAATGGCCGATTTTTTGCGCAATATTGTCTTAAAAAAAATTTTTTTTCTCAAAACCTATGGGTTTTAAAAGGTGATTACAAAAATATATACAACTTATACGGTTAAAAGTAATTCGAAGTGAAAAATCGTAAAAAAACACGTACCTACCAAGAACTAAATCGTCTCTGAAATTTTTCACAATTATTTTGTAAACTAAAAAGCTGGAAATAGAAAAAGTTATTAAAAAAAAAACCGACTGCGGTAAAAAACTGAAAAGCTAAAAACAAGCCCATTTTAAATTAAATAAAAGTTGGAAGCAGGCGGGACCCATAATTATCATTTTTATAATATTTTCAAATTCAAATGGTTTTTTATTTTTTTAAATAACTTTTTTTGTTCAACCTCTTATTTGATGCTATATTTTGTGGAATCGTCTGCTCAAATCCGATTCTGTCCGATATATATTTATTTTTATCACATCTATTCAAAAAGAGCTAGAGTAGTCTTCGTAAACAGGGACTAAAAAGTAATTTAAAAAATTAAATCGTCTTCAAAAAGAAATTAACTCAAAATTATAAAATAATTTTAATTTCGGAAGTCGCTGTCTAAATCTGTATTTTAGTATTAGTTTTTTGCCACCGATTTACACGATTTACACGTACGATTTATACGTTTTTACGTATATAATTTATCTTTATAAAAAATATCCTTGAAAAGAAGAGGATACTTTAGGATTGTACCAAAAAATTAAAGAAGAATTTGGTAACGCGACGCGAATTTTAATCGTGATTGCAATCAGGAAATTCGTGCGAATTTGGAATGTGGATATTCTTAGTAAAAGTTCCAATCACCAAAGAGATCAATCACCAACATTGTATGAACAAGTAACAGGCTGTATGATAAAGTAAAACACGCGAGCCAAATAAAAAAAAAGTTTGTGTAAAAATAAAAATCGCACGAAAAGCATTCTGCCTTTGTTCGTAATTGTTTACTAAAATTAGATTTTTACTTACTTTTATAAAAAATAGGCTCTCTAAACGGTGAAGTAAAACACCGTGATGAAACCGGCATGTCCTAGAACCAAAAATTCGAAGACATGTGACCTCTACCAACCCGCACTGGACCCGCGTGGTGGATTACGGTCCACTCCCTCTCGCAGAGAGGAGGCCTGTGTCCCAGCAGTGGGAACATTATAGGCTGATTATGATGATTATAAAAACCGGGCAAGAGCGAGTCGGACTCGCGCACCGAGGGTTCCGCACCATCATATGTTTTTAAATTTTCATCGGCGTGGCCTATATTCGTCAGAGAATTTTAACACTGTGCACTGCGGCGTAGAATATTGCAGTTTTATGTCAGCGCCATCTCTAGACCGATAGAGGAACTAATGTAACTTTAATCTCGACATAAACTGCTATCACATAGAATTATTTCAGATTTTTCTCTTTGCAAAATTCGGAGATAAGGGGTTTTTTTTACAATTTTCATCAAAAGTCGAAAACAATGCGACCTAAAAAAAAAAAAATGTATGAGAATGTGCAAACTGCGTTCTCTCATATGATATCCCACATTTTTCAGACCCCCTTTCAGTCCCTTTTGCAAAAAATATACATATATTTTTATTTCTTGCAAAATAGTTGGGCAAACGTCATCTAAAACTATTCCAAATTTCAAGTTGATAGCATTAGTAGTTCTCGAGATATCCAGCTGTGTCAGACAGATAGACAGACAGGCAGACTGAGTCTCGCCACAAGGGTTCCGTTTTTCCATTTAGATACGGAACCCTAAAAATGAGTAAGTATGTCTTCCTCAAGTAATTGTATGTAAATAAATAAACGTACTATTCTTATTCATAAGTTGCACTTACTTATTTTTTCATAGAGGGTGATAAAAAGTAGCGTCCGCCTCGGGAGCAACACTATTTGAAGCTCGAGTGACGTACTTTGGATCCCTCGCTGCGCCCAGCCCAAATGGCCAAACCAGGATTCTACTTTAGAACCCCTCGCTGCGCTCGGGATTCTACTCTAGAATCCTTCGCTCCGCTCTGGATTCAATGAAATACTATCGCCTTCAAAATTGTTGTTTGCTCCTTTGGCAAACAATCTACTATTTGACACCCCGCATTGTCATAAAATAGTATTTTTTCAGTTCATTTTATTGACGTCTAATATCCGCCATTTTGATTTTATAAAGACGACAATACAACAATACCTAGACGGATCGATAGACACCTCATGTATATTTTTTTTAATCCATTCAGTCGTTAAGAATCCCTCATAGGTACATACGGTACATACAAAGATACATAGATAGGTACAGATAGTTATGTGAAAGTGTGAATTTGCCTGTACGCGTTTGGCACTCGGGTAGAGCATGACCTGGGTTAGTAAGGATATAATAAGATACTTTTTATCGCGGTGAGACGTTCCCGTTACGGTGATTGCACAGGGAGGTTTGGAAAGAAAAAGGGGAGGCCTTTGCCCAGCAGTGGGACACAAAATAGGCTAACGAAATGAAAAAGTTTCCCGTATGTCATTACTTCCCAGATTTCGATCCTTATCAGCGACACTATCGAATGGTGTACTAATAAGTAGTGTTTTTTTTTTCAAAATCAACGGGATCGATTCCTGGCTAGAAATATTGATTTTTCAAAAATCCAATGATGCAGTTTTAGTTTTCATCAAAATCGAGCCCACGATAATGGCAACCAAAATTGGGGGAGGCCTATGTCCAGCAGTGGACGTCTATCGGCTGAAACGACGACGACGACGACGAGCCCACGACTCCTTTGAGTACTTTTCGCTATTCTTCATAGTTTCGGATTTGACTATCCACGCCCACTTGAAAAACTCACTCTGTATATCGACAAGAATCTCTCTGCGACATCGACAGTATGGCTACCAAAGCTTAAGGTGAAGGTCTATCTATTATTATTAAAAGTTGATAGCTGACCAGGTGCGGCATTAGGAGAGAACACCGAAAATATAGGTAAGTATGTGAAAGTTTCGGATAGGAGCGCCGTGGGCAGGAGTCTACTTTCAGATTTCAAAAAAGGGCCAAAAATAAAGTAATCTTCAGAGTCGTTCATTTTGGTATGATCGTGTGCAGCCTAGCCCATGATTTAAATAGGCAAATCTGATGAAGAAATTGTGGGCTTCCCTAAATCTGACGACTGAAAACTCAGATTACTTTGTATAGAAGCTAGTGGAGAGTACTTTGGAAAAATTTAATAAAAAAATATTTACCTATAGATAATAGAACATTTTTTTAATTTCGCAACACTGTCTGAGTGTCCCACGTATTACCTATAGTTTCGGATTTGGTCATCAACACTGACTTGAAACATTCACCCTGGACCTTAGAGATAGATGATAGTAAAAACCCTAAAAACACTGATATTACTGATAAAATAAAAGGTTAATACACTACAGTAAGTTTAGGAATTTAGGAATCTAAGTAATTAAAATTGAAAAAAAAAACGTGTTGCTCCGACCATGGGCATGGCACAAGCGCAGCAAGATGATGAACAATTAGGATCTAGGAAGGGAAGCGATTTGAGCGCTTATGGTAATATACACCAGTACGTAGGAACCATCCTGACTGCCTAGTTAGGATCCTAACCGCCGCATCTTCAGTATACTTACCTATATCCTAATTAGGATTCCTAAATTCAGAGTTATGTAATATCCGTTGTAAGCTTTTTACCCTGAATATATCGGAAAGTGGCACAGTGATGCCGACTTGCCGAGTCCCTTGTTCACGAACTAAACTAAATTTAAATTCAGTGCATTTTTTTCTTTCTGTTTCAGTAACTATGATATAATGTTTAGTGTACTCGTATATCTTTTGTTGGAGATCCTAAAATAAATAAAATTAAGAAAAGGATAGAAGAAAAATTTTAGTTTAGTTCTGTCAAATTAATCAGCGCCTGACACTACTCCATACAAGTTTAAACGTGATTAGAAACTTGCCTACTAAAATTTCATCAATTTACGTCAGGCGTTAATTAATTTGACAAGATTAAACTAAAAATATCTTCTGTCCTTTTCTTAATGAAGTAAAAAGAAAAAGATGCATTGAACTTAAATTTAGTTTAGTTTATGAACAACAGAATCGGCACCATTGTTTTAGGTTATAAATAAAAACCACTCAAAGTAATGTTGTCTTTTATTTGTGCAGCTGATGACTGTAGAAAAAGATGGTCACGAATCCGAGAAAACTACTTCAGATCTGTGAAGCGGGTCAAGAGCCAAGCCAATGAGGCGGTGTATCAGGCAGACAGACCAGCACATGAGAAGCTGCTGTCATTCCTCAACCCGACGTTTGAAACTACGACGACTGTGCTCGACTCTGATAAAGAAGCACCGGAATCGGAGAACGACGATTCAAGTGATGGCGATAATAGCTTGTCTGAAGAAAAACATAGTTCTGATGTTAGTGACAGTTCATCTAGTGATGACATTCAGGGTCTCACGGCACAGGCAGTAGACGCGGCACCAGCTCCGGGACAGCAGCAGCTCGAACATGACGACATCGTAGACTTCTTTGTTGAGCTCGGGGAATCCGTCAAGGACTTTCCCGAAGGCGTTAGAATTCATGTTAAGCGCGAAGCTTTCAAAATTGTAACCGATGCCGAAGAAATGTTGTATAATCAAAAGATAAAGACAGAATTTGAGATGAATATGTCTAGCAGACACGAATAAATTGGAAACTATTTTTATTATAAAACAAGACCGTTTCACCAGAAGACGTCAGTGACTCTCAGCGGCTGCACGTGTATTGTTTCCAGCAAAAAAGCGTTCCCTTTGAGTACTGCCCAAGTACTATCCAAGCCCATTCTTGTTAACGTTTCATTAACTACTGCTTCTATTCTAACAATCATGTATTTAGATAAGTGACTCGTATTGCTAACATAAGATCATTTTATAGTTAAAGACTATACTCATTTGTTTAAATTCACCATTACATTTATCCATTCCTGAGATTCTCTTTCTAAAGCTCGATCAGCTATATGTACAGTATTTTTATCTCACTTAGCGACGCGCGCTTTACTTATGGTCAAAGTGCACAAACACGCTGTGAATGTGTGTGTAACCGCAGGCGCTCTCGGTATCGCCCGAGACACTGACGAAGTCGGAACTGTGTGTGGTATGCGCTAACGCGACTCGTCTTCATGCACACATTCACAGCGTGTTTGTACACTTGGTTAACACAAGTAACGCGCGCGTAGCTTTATGAGATAAAAATACTGTAGTTACTACAATTTAGTGCGCGTACTGTACCTACATGCCCCGAGCAGCTCCAGCGCAAGGCGGATCCTGGATTTATTTCTGTTTATTTTTAGTTAAGAAGTGTCTCCCACATCTAGTATTGCACAACGACGGCCTCCCATGCACTCTCGCTCTTTACCATTGGCCTGGACTAGGGCCGAACTCGAGAGATCGTCGCCGCCGATCGCCGCCGTGAGGACGCGGCGGTGCTCCGCCCAAGCTGGGCAGATCTCCACCGTATGCTCCACCTTGTCCTCCGGGCTCCAGGCGATCCACACAATGGTGACACCCGGGCGTTTCCTCCCGCCTTATCCGAAACAGGAACCTCCCGAAGCAGCCGTGCCCGGTGAGGACCTGTGTTAGGCGGAAGGTGAGGATGCCGTGGCGCCTCCTTAGCTACTCCTCAAAGAGGGGGCTTATAGCCGCAATTGTGGCGTGCCCAGCACTGGGTTGCGACAGTCGCACTCTCTATGTCGCCATGAGATCCCGCCGGAGCTCTGTCCGTCGTGCCGCGATTTCTCGCGGCAGCGGAGATACGTCCCGGCGTTTTGCCTTCTCGCGCCACTCCCATATGTGGGCGAGGACTTTTGCCTTCAGATCTTATGGCGGCAATCCGGCAAGGAGGCTCGCCGCCTCCCCGGAGACCATGCGGAACCCCCAGACTAGCCGGACGACCCTCTGGGGCGTCGGGAGACCCCTTCATCAACGAAGTTTACTCGCACGCACACACACACACACACTCGTATATACCTACTTAATAATCTCGTTGTACGGTTTACGTATGTACAATGTAATATAATGTAGCTGAGCTAGCAAATTGGTCGCTTCCCATTGGCGGTAATACCTAACTATTGTAAATATACTCAGTGTGCACGTTGGCCACAACGCGAAACAGGCGTAGATGAGAATATCCACCTTTTTTGTCACATTATCAAAGTTTCTTATGAACGTCATGATACATGGAAATGTCCATAATTGTCAATGATGTTGTGGCCGCAGCGCAACTGCTAGTAACCAAAGCTCGAAGGACCGCTGTGTATAACGAAAAGTACAGTTAATAATAGAATCCCGCAGGTGGTGTCAGCCAGGGAACTGTTATTGTTCCGCTGACTGCAACACCGTCAATATCATGGGTGTTTGTTCCATATCGTATCACCATAACCACATAACGAGATGTTCGCCCCCCTCCCCTCAACCCCGGGGGCACGCACCACCCCTTCCGGGGGCGCGATGTTAGGTACAGTAATTGACTTCTTGCGTGCGCACCAACCTACTTACCATTTTTCGTTTAATATAGTGTGGTGAGAGATGGGACTTTGTCGGTAAATGTTCGCAAAACATCGATATCATCTTATGAAAGTACCGAGTTTTCGGTAAAATAATTAATTGTAGGTACGGTGAAGTGAACACCTGAACACAGTAGTATATGAATGTGGTTAGACATTAGAAATGGTTACCTACCTAGTTATACATATTTGTAAGAATACTTAGATATAAAGTCAATCAATCTGCCTAGCTTTTTCCCAACTACCTAAGCTGGGGTCGGCTTCCAGTCTCACCGGATGCAGCTGGTTACAAATATTTTAAATAGAGCGACTGCCTATCTGAGCTCCACAACACAGTTAGGTACTGGATAACACAAAACCCCTTGGTAAGACTGGTTGTCAGACTGGGCTTCTGACGACCCGTAACGACTGGCAAAGGTCCACAAATGACAGCCAGGACCAACGGCTTTGTGCTTTCCGGGGCACGGAAGGATTTTGAATAGTCTTGATATATAAAGATGGTCACCCATCCTCGGACCAACCGCAGCAAGCGTAGCGTAACCTGATCGATAGACCCATGCGGTTGTCATTACTTAGCCACAAGCCCATCGTAGTACAACAATCATTGATCGGCGGTAATTGTGTAAGTGTGTAACACACTAACAGTAGCTATGACTTTCATTTTGACAGTTTAACAACATTCGTTGCGTTATTTAGAATTATTCCGTTCTGATCCCCTGAACCCCCCTCCCCCCCCCCCCCCCGCCTCGATCCCCTCCTGGATCGTCTTCTGTTTTTATCTTTGTCTTATCCACTATAAACTTTCTCATACCGGTTTGAACCGCTTTTTCTTTTGTTTTTGATACGTTGTTGAGCAGACACATTTTACTAACACTATGAAGCAACGTATTAGCAATATCCTATAAAATGACTCAGATTGTGTTTAATTTCAAACACTGAGTGTTACGTAATTAGGGCTGATCTGTTTTTAACCGATTTTAAAGAAGGAGGAGGTTCTCAATTCGGATGTTCATTTTTTTTATGTATGTTCGAGCATAACTCCGTCATAATTTATATAGACGGATATGCAAAATTTTGTTTTTTGTTCGAAAGAAGTTTATACCGATATGGTCCCATTTAAATTTCGTAAAGATCTGATGATGAGTTCCGGAGACAGAGAACGGAACTTTTCAATAAATGCCAGCAAATCAACGGCGATTGCTGCCATCGCATATACATGCATTGTTTACGCAATCACACAACATAACATCACGCCTGTACCCACAAGAGAGGTACGCAGATGTGTTCAGTATACCACGGTACACCCTCATTTCTGTCAAAGTTGTTATTAGGGTAGGTAGAATAGAATAGAATACTCTTTATTATGTACACCATATAAATTACAGACATATAAATCTAGAAACTGTACAAAGGGTGACACAATGGGCGGTCTTATCGCTAAAAGCGATCTTTTAAAGACAACCTTTACCTCTAATCTTGCAAGTAAATTCGGGCATAACTTCTTTGTCTATGAATTGATTTAAATAACCGACTTCTTAAACGGAGGAGGTTCTCAATTTGATTTACGTATATTTTTTTATGTATGTTCGGGCATAACTCCGTCATATACAAAAGACAGATTTGCAAAATAGGTACCAGTCATCACTCCACTTTCCTCATCAATCTTATAGATGAGATAAAAAAATGATTTTCAAGTTTTTAGTTTTCATTTCGTTACTTAATATTCCTCATTCCCTTTCAATATAGTGTACATTATTCTACTTGTCAACCCCTTGCATTTGATAGGTACTTACCTATATTGGAGGAGTTGTGAAAAAAAAATTAATTCGCCATTATGTGGTGGCGGTCATCTTGATTTGAAATTTGTAATAGTGTATAGTATTCTACTAGTCAAGCCCTTTCATTTGATGCCCATATTGAGGGAGTAGTAAAAAATAATTGTAATTCGCCACTTTGTGGTGGCGGCCATCTTGGATTTGAAATTTATCATAGTGTATAGTATTCTACTAGTCAAGCCCTTTCATTTGATACCCATATTGAAGGAGTTGTGAAAAAATATGTAGGTACTTAATCCACCATTTTGTGGCGGCGGCCATCTTGGACCAATTTTCATCAAACATAGCTAAGAACACTCCCGATTAATTCACCTTTCAAACAAAAAAAAAACAAAATCAAAATCGGTTCATCCGTTCGGGAGCTACGATGCCACAGACAGACACACACACACACACACACACACCCACACAGAAACGTCAAACTTATAACACCCCGTCGTTTTTGCGTTTTTGCGTCAGGGGTAAAAAGAAAAAAACAACCGAATTGAGAACCTCCTCCTTTATTGAAGTCGGTTAAAAATAAAAACATACAAAATAACAAAATAATATAGGAAGTCGGTGTCAAAAAACGAAAATGCGGATACCAACGACACCGATTTCCGAAATTAAAGTTATTTTCACTTTGTAGTGTTTTCTTTTGAAAGGCGCTTGTTTTATTTTTGTAAAAAAGTTTTTAATACTTAAGTATCATCAAAAGTGTGGCTTACTCAGCTTGGCGACTTCGCCTGCAATCTTATAATTGTTTGCCATATTTTCTGGATTCTCTGTTTCAGAATCCAATTTTCTATGGCAGAAGTATTACAGCAATTAAGTTAGTATACCCGCTACGTATCAGCAATAAGTGGCTAAGAAAACACTGACAAAAACACACTCTGATAAGCTAGGCTGTTAAATACAGTAATTTTATCAATTGCAGTACTGAAAACTTGGTTTCAAATGTTTCAAAATGTTACTAGGATATATCTGACCTCCGGGCGATCAGTTCCCGCGTCACCGCACTCCTCTACTTGGATATATCTGACCTCCGGGCGATCAGTCACTGCACACCACTACGACATTCCTACTTGCAGCGTTTCGGTTACTTTTACACTCGGCTGTTGGAGGATGATTTGTTCACTAATTTGATGGATCCTCCCCCTGGCTCGCCAATGCTCCCCGCCCCCAGCCCTTCGCTAAGTAAACCGGCTCATTATTTGTTTAGTAAATAACGTGTTTCGGCGGTAATACACAAGTAGAGCACGTTCCCTATGTAGGTACACAGCCGCCAACTTATGTCTTGCATATTGTTTGGAGCAGGCTCCCGTTCGTCCCTGATTTCCACCGACTGATGAGGTTGATGACCGTTCTGTTCGTACCTACCTACCTGTGTCGTCATATGATCGTGATGTATGGATGAGATGCGTCTTTACTAAATGTACCTTGTGGAAACTCCCCGTGGTTTTGGTCGGGTATAGTTAGCATGAGACTTTCGAAATTTCTAACTACTAAATGTACCCGAGTTGGAGTGTCATAATCGGGTACCTGGGTCTACCTTTTATAGCAGAACTTTTTACGTCATAATATTGTTTTGCATACCAACGGATAGCATAAACTTCATTTCGCAGAAAATCATTTCGCATACACTCGGTTGTCATACATTCAAAACTCATAATTTTGTTAGTCAGAATCATCTTTAGGCATAATGTTTATATCCATAATGATTAAAAAGCAGAACCATCATATCACAGAAAATTCACAGTCAGAATCGTCTTTTGGCATACATTTTATATCGATAGTCATTAAAAACCTACCCTAACCTAAATGCTAATTACAAAAATATTGTCGGCTTGGATGCATGTAGCATGCAAACAGGCATACAACATGCAAGCAGGCATGCAACATGCAGCATGCATGCAGCATGCAAGCAGGCATGCAACATGCAGCAGGCATGCAGCATGCAAGCAGGCATGCAACATGCAGCAAGCATTGTTTCTGTCACGGCTCCGGCGCTGCGGGGTTCACCGCCGCAGCTTCGGCTTGCTGGCCGGCTTCGCCGGCCAGCCTCAGCCGCGGTGGCGGGCCTTCAAACCACCTGCTCCTCAGCTCGCGGGCCGCCCTACCCCTCCGCGCCTACGCGGGTTTAAATTACACTCTAGGGGTAGGGCAGACAAGACTGCGTAAAGTCGGTTTCGCAGCGATTCGTTTCTGTCACAAAATTTTGCAGCACAACGTATTGACTTTTTATGACACGTATATATTATAAGTTTTTGATGTTTTGAACACTAATTTTTACAAGAAGATACATCTATTTTAATTTTTGATGTTCAAATATGCACCCATACCAAATAATCGTATCTCTAAATAAATGTTATGCTAAACAAAATTATGCATAATATTAATTATGGCAAAGGTAATTATGCGAAACAAAATTCTGCCAAGATAAAAGTATGCCATTGTAAATTCGGACACGTAAATATTCTGCCAAACAAAAGTTATGCTAAATAATTTTTATGCCTTAAAAATATTCGATTAAATAAGATTATGCCATGTGAGTTATGCCAAATAAAAATCGGAGTATCAAGATTCTGCCAAATAGAAGGAACCCCGGGTACCTATATTTAGGACCTACCGTTGCGTGATTACGTACCTACTACTAAATTTACCCAGCCTCGTAATGCCAGACTGTATATTACCACAAACATCCACAGTCTGTGCTGGACCGGGGATCCCTTCTTTTCGCATAATGTTCTTTGTCCTAATATACTTCGGCATAACGATTTTGGCACAATTTGTTTTGGCATAATAATACTTCGGCATAATTTTTTTAGGCATACATTTTATGTTGGCATAATCATCTTAAAGACTAATTTGTTTTGGCATAAATTTGATTAGCATAACGTTATTAGGCCTAATGACTATTAGCATAATAATATTTAGGCATACAATTAATTAAATTTAATATGCTGTGCAACAAAAGTTAGTTACAAAACCGAATTGCTGCAAAACCGACTCCACGTAGTCTTGTTTGTCCTACCCCTAGAGTGTAATTTAAAGTCGCGTAGGCGCGTGGGGCCGCCGGAGGCCCGCAGCGCCGGAGCCGTGACAGAAACCCTGCCTGCTGCATGTTGCATGCTCGCTTGAATGCTGCATGCTGCATGCTTGCTTGCATGCTGCATGCTTGCTTGCATGCTGCAGGCTTGCTTGCATGCTGCATGCTTGCTTGCATGCTGCATGCTTGCTTGTTTGCTGCATGCTTCCTTGCATGCTGTATGCTTGCTTGCATGCTGTATACTTGCTTGCTTCATGCTTCCTACAGCGAAAAAAAACCCACAAAATTGTTCAATACGTTATATTATATTAATATGTTATATATTACCTGATTCAGGAGATATGGCTTTTTTCCAATCGTCGAAATAAATTGGTATATTCTCTTCGTGCAAATTTATGCTTTAGGATATTATGCTTAAAAAAGTTATGCTTTAGAACTTTATGCTTAATAAATTTATGCTTTAGAATATTATGCTTAATCATTATTATGGTTAGATAAATTATGCTTAAAAAATTATGCGTAAGCTGTTATGCGTAATTATATTATGCGAAAATATAATTATGCCAAACAAAATTATGCTAAGTTATATTAGGTCTTAAAATGTTATGCAAATGGATAGGGAACCGCTGGACCGCTTTGTGGTCGTTACACTATGGAGCGAAATGTATTTCGACACGGACATTCTCTGTATTAGTAAATTATGCTCGTCATTTCCAAAGCAAACTACGTACGAGTGCAGAGCAAAGGATTTGGCAGGGTTGTGTCACGGCGTGCTATGTGTTCTGGTGCGCCGGTGATGGGGATTACTCCCCAGAGGAGGGTCCGGTAACGGACGGCCGAGGCTGGTTCATGGATGAGTGCTAACGCGTGCCTGTGTTCCCGCCGTAAGCGGCAGAGCAGGACACCTTGGAGTTTTAGTGGGTTAGAGTCCCACATAACTTCACTATCTTCCCGTGGTAGTGCAGAATGCATGAGCATTTCTCCCTGACAAAAAAAAAATGGTTAGGTTACTTTACCGAAGACGCTGGACTGGACTGGACAGGGTATTAACGTGAACGACGAGTATATCTCACATCTTCGGTTTGCCGATGACATCGTCGTAATGGCAGAGACGCTGGAACAGCTAGACCAAATGTTGCACAGCCTAAATGGAGCCTCCCGGTGGGTTGGCCTCGGCATGAATTTGGACAAGACAAAAATCATGTACAATTAGTACGTCTTGCCGAGTCCAATCCACATCGAAGGGTCGCTTCTCGAAGTTGTGAAGGATTATGTCTACCTAGGGCAAGTCATCCAGCTCGGTAGACACAACTTTGAGAAAGAGGCCGACAGAAGGATAAAGTTGGGTTGGGCAGCATTTGGGAAAACTCCGTCAAGTCTTCTCGTCGCCTATGCCGCAGTGTTTGAAGACTAAAGTCTTCAACCAATGCGTCCTGCCCGTCATGACATACGGTGCTGAAACGTGGACACAAATTCAAGGTCGCTCAGCGCGCTACGGAGCGAGCTATGCTCGGAGTCTCTTTAAAGGATAAAATAAGGAATGAAATTATCCGGAAAAGAACCGGAGTTACCGACATAGCTCGTAAGCAAACTGAATTGGTAGTGGGCTGGCCATGTCTGTCAAAGGACCGATGGGCGGTGGAGCAGACGAGTCCTGGAGTGGAAACCGCGTATCGGCAAGCGTAGTGTGGGACGCCCCCCAGCTAGATGGACGGACGACCTAAAGAAGGTGGCTGGGGTAAACTGTGCTGTGGCGCAGTCTGGGAGAGGCCTATGTCCAGCAGTGGACTGCGAATGCGATAGGCTGAGTTGATTGATTGAAACCCTTTCGACCCTGAGGTCAGGGCGAAAGTAACATGATAAAGGTGTATGTCATAAATATGAAATGCAATATCAAATCAACTAATTACTTATTATGTAGTAAAATGTTTTTTAAGAACATAAATGGTAAATAAACGGTTCATTAAAATAAAACGTAAGTGAATCATACTCATTACATTACGGGGACAAAAGTAACATGTAACTTTTGTACTCGTAGTGCATGTTACTTTTGTACCCAACCACGTGTTTGTTCATTCATGAATGCCTACATAAAAATGGCACTTTCTATTAAAAAATCAATAAGAATAAGTACTGTATAAACAATCTAATCAAGAATTACTTTCTAAATAGTCACATCAGTCGATGATAACTCCAACTGCTTCAGCATCATCATCATTTCAGCCGAAAGACGTCCACTGCTGGACATAGGCCTCCCCTAGAAGGGTTGCCATAATCGCCACGCTTGGCAGGCGGGTTGGCGATCGCAGTATGGTGTGGTGGTGGAATGCATAAAGAACGCTGCTGCCCATTCTCCGGTACGCCCCTTAGTCGCCTTTTACGACACCCACGGGAAGTATGGGGTGGTGCTATTCTTTAAGTCGCCCGGCACCACACAGACAACTCCAATCGCTTGTGTTGTCTCATTAGATCAACAAAATGATTGGTCGGTTATGCAACAATATGGTACTTATACAAAATGTAAGTAGGCACAAAGCTTCTCTCTTAATTCTTCAGCTAATTCTGAATTTAGTTTCAAGAAACACGGATATCTGAGATTCTTCGGAGATCCGCCGTTAACTCCTTTTCAAACTAGATGGCGCTACCAGTGTCGTTCGGAGAAAAGTAACAAACAAAGAACAGCTGATGTGCATAGCAACTGATGCGATACTGACGGCATCGAGTAATAAGCGAAGCTGCGCTATTTAGCAAGTACCAGGGCGACATATGTAAGTTAAGGGAACTACCCGCTTAACAAACAGTAGACCGTACCTAATTAACTTCATGAATATAGTCCTCGCCGCGTAAGAGTCCTTTGAAACTGAACAGAGTATTGAGTGGAGCGAGCGAGTTACACAACCGCGGGGCATCGACCTCACGCACACAGCCGTGCGCAGGTACGTAGGTAGGTACCTACAGTCCCACATGCCCACTAGCAACCAGGCCACGTAGCAACACAGAGAAACTAACTGCGCATCTCACTTCATTTGATCAAAACATGTTTCAATGTAACACGAGATAGACGTGTTTCAAATCCAACTTTACCAATGGTGTAAGCAAAAAAAAGCCCCAGGGCATACATACAACACAACACAGCATACACTCACAGCGTACTCTTAATATCAACCTTATGTCTAAATCATAAAAATCTAAATCTATTATTATAAACATCGAGCAAGACGAAGATTTAGCTCACAGGTAAGGCCGTATCGACGATATAGGACCAAGACTTACGAAGAAAGTTGAGCTCTGTTACTGAAAAATAGAAATTATAATTCATGGTACCTAGGTAGAAAGTTTTTTATTCTAACTTTTTCGGAGGCGATTTGTGCGAACAATTATTATTGTGCTGTCGCAGCAGTTACTAGGTACAACTGTGCGGATCAGCCTTGTGTCGGGGTCTCGGGGAGTTAGAGTTGAGAATACATGGCGTTAGAGTTAGAGGCTGATTTTTGACGTTGATTTATATTCTGTAATTACTTAAACTCACACCCTAACTTATTACTTGTGATTTTTTATTTAAATGAAAATCGTTTATTTTTACCATGTTTGTAAATATGCGAGCACCATGTATCTATTAGATAATTAATTTATGTCATGTTTTCATTTTTAATTCTTTTACCTATTGTGGAAAAGAATAAAAGCTTAAAGAATAGCACCACCCCATACTTCCCGTGGGTGTCGTAAAAGGCGACTAAGGGTCGTACCGGAGAATGGGCAGCAGCGTTCTCTATGCATTCCACCACCATACTATACTGCGATCGCCAACCCGCCTGCCAAGCGTGGCGATTATGGCAAACCCCCCCCTTTCGGTGGAGGCCTATGGCCAGCAGTGGACGTCTTTCGGCTGAAATGAGGATGATGATGATGATGACCTATTGTGGTATAGTAATTTTATTTTAGGTGCATCGTCTTCACATATTATTCTATAATTAATGTATGCAAAATATTGTAAAGCATTTTAAAAGAGTAACGGTGGAGTTTCTTGCCCATTCTTCTCCATACGAAAACTACCTTTTGGAATGGGCGACTAGAATCTTAATTCTATTTTAACGTAATTTTTGACGTTCAAAAGTGCCTTTCATGTGCCTATTTGAAATAAATGTTTTGACTTTGACTTTGAATAAATAAACTTTTCGCCAAACTTGCATTTATAATTTGTAGATAATTTTCTATTCCGTGATTATGCCGCTCTAATTTTGCTATACTACGCCAGATGGCGTCACTGAGACATGGGATCACAGTTTTTCTAAGACATTTCTTTGCATAGCCCCTCTATTGTACCTATCTTAAATCTGTTTGACTGGAACCGACGGAAACCGAAACATTCCGCAGAGCATGCAGTCCGTACTTGACGAAGCGTTGAATAATCATTTAAAATTAATACGCCAGTGCCATTGTTACATAGGCGTTTAAAATTCCAAAAATATAGTAAGTTTATTGATAATTATTAATGTATTTGAAAAAGTTTTATGAAATAATTGTTTCAGTTCAGCGTGTCGTTGTATAACGTGAAGCGTCTTCAGTCGGAAGCCGCGCTTCTATAAGAGATGAGCTCATATTGGCTCGCCAGTTTGTCTGAGCTACCTACACTGTATGTATGTATGTGTGTGTGAGTGTGCGTGACAGTTGGCAACTTGCATCGCGAATTCGCGACACAATACTGTCATCTAAATCAGCTCACTGCGACAATAAGTAGCACGCGAGTCGCGGGGGTACGGGAGACTGGGGGGGAGGGTGTAATCTAGTTTATTTACCATGACCGCTGCCCTTGCCCTTTTAATACATCTGTCAGAAAGCTTGTTACTTTGCTTGTATATTAAGTCGTGTCGATAACCGCGCTAAAAAAGGTACCAAATCATTGTATTTTCAATTTATAAATTGGACAGACAGATAAGGGACATAAAACCTCCGCGTACGTAGTGTACGCCGTACGGTCAGGGAAAAGAGAATGTTTAGGAATTTGATAATCAACTTAAATGGTCTATTCATTCTGATAGCAACAATTCGTGTGAAATATGTAGGTAGGTAGCTATAAGACGGTCAAACAACACATTTCCCTGACTGTACAATCAGGCACGCGTCGCCGGCGGCGGTGTTGCGTGCAGTGGACGCGTGCGCCTCTCACCTGTGACCCACGCGACCCGCGCCTGCGATTGACGCACGCGCGGGCTGAGGTCACCCATCCATCATACAATCACAGAATCTCAAGTATTGTGTGACTGTGCGGCACTTCCCACCCAGCACAGTCACTAGCATCTCGTCCACGCGCCTGCGCCGAACAATGCTCGCTTCGTTATTATGTTGAGTACAGTACAGTCGGAGATAAGTAGCTGGTTGGTGTTGCTACACTCACAAACGTGTTGTTATATGAAGTCTGTACATAGTACCTACTTATCAGACCGTCTCGTAACAGGCCGTCTCTTTATAAAGCAGTATTAGCGGAGCTGCTCAGAGAGCTGCCAAGTAAGAAAATATTCATCTGAGACGTGATGGGTATCGATATTAAACATGATAAAACATGGGTCAACAGCCGTAACCAGGTACCTAGTGTAGTTATTTACTTGAAAACTACAACAAAAAAAAACTGATATAAATGTATAGGTACCTACATAATATTTATTAATTATGTGCTTGGAGTATTGTACATTTGTATAGAGGCGGACTAAACGCGAAAGGAATTTTCTACCAGTCAACCTTTGGGTGATGCAGGGACAAAAGTGCAATCATGAAAATTGAGGAATAAATATTTTAAATATAAAGATACGCATATTATCAGTTATCGGTATCTTAACAAGATAAAACAAAAGAAAATAGTAACTGATTGTCGTAACTCATACTTTAAGTAATCCTAAGACCAAGTAAGTAGTAAGTTTTGTACGCGCACAGTGTAGCACACTTGTGCGCGAACATGATGGAACAGGACAAATAAATGTTTTCACTCCGGTAGCGGAAGAAAGACTGAGTTCTCGAACAACAAGTATGTACGAATTGACGTGAGTCCCACTGCTTGCATATGTGCGCGCACAAAAGTATGCAGATGTGCGCGAACATTTCTAAAGTTCGCCCACAGTTTGTTATTGTTTGCTTGAGTGAGTCGACTAGAATGAACATTTGTGGAATCGCGCCTTAACACATCATCAGATATTCTCTTTACGATACTAAGTAGTACATATGTCGAAAATGTATTGTCAAATCATCTGTTTTACATAACCGCTAGGTGCTAGCTGTTTTACAAAACAGGTCCGTTATGTAAAACAACTGAACGATGTTTTTCATAATTACTGAACTTTAACACGCAGAATTGCATAAACGTTTTGCATTTCTCAATGCAGCGGATCAACGATTATAGGCAATGTGAAACAGCGTGAAATGAAACTTCACATCGTAGATTTCAATTATAAATTTTGTCGCTCGTGACTCTGAGTCTGAGTGCCAAAACAACAATAATGGCGTCAGAAACAGAAATTAAAAAAAAAAGTTTTATGAGTAAAATAAAAATGATTAACCCAAGTGAAAACAGTGACTTTATGTTAAAAGTTATCAGAGTTTTATGAAAGTCAAGTTTTAAGTTTATACACTAACACACATTGTATTATTTTAATATATGTGTTAGTCTGTAAGGTATTTATCTATGGGCCAAAGTTGCCTGAAAATAAAGATATTATTATTATTATAACCTGTCGCAGCATGTAGCAGTATGTGGTCTACGGTGCTAAAGCCTTTACGGAATCCGGCTTGTTCGGGAGGCTGGAAGTCGTCAAACCTGCGCGCGAGACGGTTCGTGATGGCTCTCGAAAACAGCTTGTAGACAGGAGTGAGATGGGCCTATAATTCTTAAGGAGGGCATTATCGCCCTTCTTAAAGAAAAGTATCACCACACCTCTGTTCCATGCCTGTGGTGTTTTGCCCTCGAGTATGACGGAGCCAAACAGCTTCTGTAGGGCCTTCAGAACGGGTTTTCCGCCGGCCTTTAGCAACTCGGCCGTAATTCCGTCATCACCCGGTGCCTTGTTGTTTTTGAGTTGCTTCAGAGCCATCCTAATCTCATACAGGCTGACGTCCGGGATGTCTTCGGTATAGTGCCGGGTCAATCTAGCTCTTGGGTCGTTTGCCAGATTCATAGCGGGGTTATTTGTTGACGTGTATAACTGTCCATAGAACCTCTCGATCTCTCTCAACAGCTCAGGTTTGTCGGATACGATCCTGCCATCATCGGTCTTCAGTCTCGTAAGCTGGCTCTGTTCAATAGACAGATCTCTAGCAAAGGGCTTGGAGCCTTTATTTCGCTATATTGCGTCCTTAATACGATCTGCGATCTTAAAGCGGCGAAGATCGCTTTTCAAGGCCTTAGAGATCCGTCTATTGAGTTGCCGGTAATTCAGTGCATCATCCGTAGACTGCAATATATCGCGCCTCTCCTTCATGAGCCGCAAAGTAGGATCAGAGAGCTTCTTTTTTGAATTCGTACGGCGGGTCTTGAAGATCTTAGACCCGACCGTATGGACAGTTTCCACGAACCAATCGTTATAATCGTCCACGGAGCTCCCTAGGCATTCGAAACGATTCTGGAGTTCGAGCTGAAAACTCTCGGGGTTTTGGATCTGGATCGGTGCTGGACGGAGCGTAGACTTCATCAGTGGAGATCTTTCCAGCTTGATATTTAAGTTCAATGTGCCTCTTACCATACGGTGATCACTTCCGGTTTTCACCGCGTTGATCACAGAGACATCATTGAATAATTGCTTCTTCGTCGACATAATGAAGTCAATCTTATTTTCAGTTGCACCATCCGGGCTCTGCCAGGTCCACTTTCTATGCTCACGTTTTCTGAAGAAGGAATTCATCATAAAGAGGCCTTCCTTCTCCATAAAACTGGCCAGTAGGTGGCCCCGGTGGTTCACTAAACTAATCTAACTTAAATCATGTATTAGAATTATCCTTAAACTAACCGTTGTTGCAATCTTTCAATACATTTGTCAATGTGTAACACTTAGGTAAAACTAGTTTATATTTATTTGCATAAAAGGGACTTCGATATGTATTGCAAACGTAGGTACTGTAGATTTACGATATTTCTTCCGGGATCTTAAAACTATTGCATTATCTTTTTGTGAAATACACAAATTACGTATTTACTCTTTCCCTAGTTAACTACTATGCCGGTGTACTGAAACTTTCGACACGAATTTCGTGTCACAATTTGAGACTCAGCAATGCTGAATTATTTTTTTTAGTGGTTTAAATAAAATAGAAGAAAAGCATTACAAACATGGATATATAACAGCTTTATAAGTACTAGTATCAATCACTCATCATATAATAAAAAAGGTAGAATATAGATTTTTAGTTTTACAGTCTTCCAAGAGTGTAAATCTGTAAAAAACAATGTCATCTATTTCGCATCACGAAAATGTAGTGAGCAGTAGCCAATGAGTGCCCCGCCCATACCATCTCTGTGGAGCCACTGTAAGGGTGCACTTCCTGGACGCATCTCAGCCGTTCAGCATTTCCGGGACGACGATATACTCTTACCGTTCTCGTATTAGGCCTAAATCCAAACCGGGACTCATCGCTAAATAAAATTTTGTCCCATTGCTCCTGGGTCCATGTCAAGTGTTCTCTCCACCATTCGTTTCGACGGGCCCGATTCCCATGGCGTACAGTTGGGCACCTAATTGGGCGTCGTGCTCGTAGGCCGTATTCGTGCAGCCTATTTCTCACGGCTTGGTGGCTACCAACATCACCGCTTGAGAAGTTGCTGCGGTACAGACTAAATGGAAGTCTCTTTTCAGGCGAAACATACAAATTATTTTGTTTAGCTCTCATGGCGCGACACAGTGAGTACTGTGACAGTGCGTGAGCCTGTGCCGAGTGTTGTTGGGAGTAATCTTACTGCTAGTGTTGTGCTGTGTCGCGGGATGAGCGCAGCTCTTGAGATTTAATGGTCCGCTGTGCGCTCGAGCCGCCCGCGCATTTACAAAACAATTATAGTTAATGCTTGCGCGCCATTACGTCACTTTTTCCTTTTTTGTGTATCTCTGTGTACCTATAGTCGCGGAGCGGAGCTCGGAGCCCCGCTGAGCGCGATGAAAATAACAGGGAGCTATGGCGTCGCTGGGTTTTATATTATTTTATCGTGATGAAAATATTTTCAAATAAGATTACTCATGCAAGAATTAGGTATTTATCTTAGAATTAGGAAATTTCTTTATGAATGGGATTTAGATTTTTACTTTTAACATTTTACAACAAAATAGGTACTTTTAGGATTTTACAAAATGTTCGGTCCGACATCTAACCCCTTACATAAAGTAATTAAAAAAAATAATAATAAAGAAACTGCTTCCAACCAAATAGATAGCCGTTCCGAGCTGATCGCGGGGAGAGGATCGCTTAGCGACCACGTGGCGAGTGTTGCGGAGGACATGAGGACATTAGTGAAGCCAGCAGAACACATTGGGAGAAGGACCACTCCTTACAGCGCACAGAAGAATCTCACATAAACCGTCCCTGACAGTCATGCAACCATCTAGCTAGAACCACTGCACTTTCCGATTAAAGGGGCCTCAGTCGTCATTTGTAGATAGTTGAACGCCTACTAACAGCGTGAGCCTTCTGCATCTATCTCCGCTTGACCTCCGCTGTTGTCGTGGCGTGTTGAAGTGCATAAACATTGTGCAAATGATCTGTTATTTACACGAGTTTTATTCAAATCATTTTCAAGATGGCGGAATAATGTCCACCCTCAGCATGAAACGGCGCTTTCCTCTAAACCTCGCCTACACTCATTCAGATCTTATTTGGGATATGCATCGAACTGTATCATACCTTTATTTCAGGAGCGGTTCATGAAAAACAGTAATTGTTTTCAGAAGAAACCGACATTTTTTTACACGCTCTCAGTTTATTTGAGACTAGCCCTGTTGTCTAAATAAGTGAAAGTTAGAACTTTTCGCGGACTTACAATAAAACTGATCTAATTAAAAGGAATCGATACAATAGATGAATAGATAATTCGATGTAATAAGTACGTGTGCCAGTTGGGAGGCACGCCGCGTGTCACCGCGTCATCACACTAATATTATAAGGGCGCTTTCAATTTAGACGTTTCGTGTCGGACCGATGCGGTACCGAAGCGCACTATGGAAAATAAAGGTCTGTTTCTGATTAAAAATCAATAACTTTTTTATTTCTGAATATTATGTTGTTGTCTGTGTGGTGCCGGACTTAAAGAATTGCACCACCCCCTACTTCCCGTGGGTGTCGTAAAAGGCGACTAAGGGTTTTATCAGAGAATGGGCAGCAGCGTTCTCTATTTATTCCACCATCATACCATACTGCGATCGCCAACCCGCCTGCCAAGCGTGGCGATTATGGCAAACCCCCCCCCCCCATAATTGGGGGAGGCCTATGTCCAGCAGTGGACATCTATCGGCTGAAACGACGAACGACGATTATGTTCTAAAATTTTGCACAAATATAGAATAGTGTATATGGCTTCAAATAGAATGTAATTTATTATGATAGAATTTAAAACCACACATTAAAAATAAAACAAATTCAAAATTATCAAATATGTCCAATATTTATTTTTTAACAAAGAATACTATTATTTTAATTTTTACAAAAACTAAATATCATATCATCAAAATACAAATCAATTTAAATACCTAATACAAACCACTTAAAAAAAAATGTTGTGATTAAAATCGAACACAGATTAATAATAATTAATTGTAATGTTTACTAAATGTTATGTTATTTATAGGTACCTACTTGATGAACTTCGGGATCTAAAATTAATTCGTTCACTTTCAAAAGATCTAAGGTGTCTTCATCAAGTTCCTTCACGGTTTTCTAATGCTGGTTATAGCAAGGATCTGAAGTCCTCGTTTGTAGCGGATCTTTAGCATTTTCTAGCATGATGTAGACGAAATTTTTTATAATCCTTATTACGAGATTCTTGTGCATCTTCCGAAAGTTGACCAATAGGAAGTACAGCAAAATGCTTTATGACACTTTCTCCATGAATCAAAATTTTGTGAACTGAAGATGGCATGTAGTACCATTCATAATTGCTCACATAGATCCTGGCAGTTTCCATAGCATAACTATTGATGTAAACGACAACATTTCAAACCGCAATAGATAGCGAGCGGTTTTACGTTTTCTGACTTTTATCACATTTTTACTAATTACTCCGAAAATGGCAAATATCCGCAGCTTTTTTTAGTTGATTATGTTTATGGATAGCTAGGCTACGAATCAACATTAAATGTAAAGCAGGGGTAAACTTGGGCAACTGTCAAAAGTCTCGATGAACATTAAAAAAACTTTTTTTTCACCATATTTTATTATGCAATTATTTTAAGGTAAACGTTAACATAATATTAAATACATATTAGTTGTTTCATATTCTTCAAAAGACGAGGTTTCCAGAAATATGTAATATCTACATTATACCTTTTCCAGTAACGTATAACAATAAAATCAATTTGAAAGTGATGAAGTGAACGGGCTTAACATGGACGTCCGTCAAAACTATAAAGTTTGTGGTGTTGTAAAAAAATAATTTCATATAATATGTATAATTTTTTGATATTATAGTCTAGTTTGGTCCTTAAACTATTGAGTAAAATAAAAAAGCATGCCAGTAGCGACATTGACAAAAACCATTTTTTTAATCAGCAATTGTTCTACGATTTTCCACAGTGAAGCGGTGCGTTTGTCGTATTGCGCACGGCCGTTCGTTTGTTTTCATACAAAGTGCGCGGTACTGCAACAGTGCGGCGTCAGAACCGCGAACGCTCGACAACAAGACGGCAACGTCGCAAACTACACACTAATATCACAAAATATACAGATAGTACAGAAGGCAATCACATGTACCTATTTACTTACTTCACTTTTCATACCTACGCTCGGCGGTCGCGCTAGGGTTGTCAAGTTTGGCTTATGCACAAAAACTATCGTGGTAGTGGCACTCGTATCTAGTTGTTTGATTTATTGTTGAGCTTATTCTACAATATTAAAACAAAACAATAAACATAGTACAGTTACCGGCACGTAACTTCGCAAGAGATTTTCGTAGTGGGGGAAGTTCGCGCATATAAAAATGTATGAAATTGTGCGTGCGCAAACTTCCACCACTACAAAAACTCTTGCCAAGTTACGTGCCGGCAACTATATTACAATACAAAAAGTTTACAGAACAAAAACATACAATTTTACATTTGTCAATTTTCACTATCGGAAATCCCTAATAACTTCAAAACGGATTAATCTATTTACACAATTTATTTTGCACAATGCATTTTTTTGTTGCTCCATTTTTGCACTTCACAGACGCGTGTCTCAAGCGGATGGCACCCGCGCTCGAACTACTCCCAACCCGTCCGAGATAACGTGTCCGTGAGCGGTTTCTATGTGTGCGTTGCTCGAGCGCACTTTGTATGTAGATTGCCTTCTGTACTATCTTGTACTATCTGTATTTTGTGCTAATATGTACACAACAAACACTATACTAACACTAACGTACACTAACAATAGCATACAAACGCACGGCAGTCAGATATGCTTTCAATTAAGGCGTTTGGTATCGGACTGCTGCCGTACTGCAGCGGGCTATAACCAGCGGCCAGGTAAACGTGCGGCAGCGGTCCGATACGAAACGTCTAAATTGAAAGCGCCCTTAAAACGAAATTTGTGAGTGATTTATATGTTTGTTACTTCTTCACGCTCAAATGACTGAACCAATTTTGATAAAAAAAATTATGGGGGTAGCTGCACCCTGGATTAACATATATGCTACTCTTTATCCCGATATTCCCACGGGATCGAAACTTATGCGGGTGAAACCGCGGGGCGCAGCTAGTAGGGGATAAATCTGTCTCGATACTTATCAAAATGAAATAATTGCACAGTGCGAGAGCGATCAGAACCGCTAGCCCCCCTCCCCCCCCCCCGGCCTATGCGCCCCCCAGCCTATGAATAAAAATGAATTATCAGTGTTGAGTGGAACAGAAATGAATTATGGTGGCTCCGGGCCCCGAACGCCGCCATTTCCGATGTCCGCTCAATTTCCTCCGACACATCTATCATGGACGCTCAGTATTGGTGCCGGGGGATGGGAGGGTCGCAGGAGGGGGGCGTTGATTCATCTCGATGACATACAGATTGCATATTCGAATTTTTGTATTAACGGACATTTGTCAGGTGGCGGAGATGACCTGCGGGGAGACAGGCCTTGCAGTCGTGAAGAAATGCGTTCAGAAGCTAATTACTTAGGGCATATTGAAAGTTTCTGGATTCTGATAAATAAAACTAGATATAAGATTTACGATACATTTATATATTTTTGTTTTTCAAAATATATTTCCTCGCAATTAATGCATTTTTGAAACTACTGTACAAAGCAGTTGGACCAGTCTTCCTAGAGATCTCTTCAATGCCTTCATGGAACGCATTCACCGCCGATTCAGGGCTCGTAAAACGTGTGCCTCCTGTCTTTGGAAACAAAAAGAAGTCGAAAGGTGCGAGGTCTAAGGCGGATGCGTCATCAGTTCCACATTTGAAGCCTACAAATAGGCTTTTGTTACCTTAGCGGAATGTGAGGATGCGTTATCGTGCTGAAGGAGGACATCGCTTCGAGGGCGCTTTTCGCGAACTTTTTCTAAGGCTCTGGACAAGCAAGTGTTGACGTAACAATCTGCAGTCACTGTCCTTTGATCTTCAAGCTTTCTAAGCTTTCTAAGCTTTCGCCGGCAAATCTTCAAAAGGAAAGACCTACTCTGCCGACTGGCTTTTTATTTCGGGTTCAAAGCAGTACGCCCAGGTTTCGTCACCTATCACGATATGAAAGCCAATGACTGTCTTCCGTTAAACTTTTTTTACGGCACCACTGGACACGCAGTCGTTTCTCTTCCTCCGTTAAGTCATGCGGTATCCATCGAGTTCAAAGCTTCCGAACCTTCAGATGCACATGTAAAATGTTTTGCACTTGGCTCTTTCCAATGCCTAACAAAGCACGAATTTGCTGGCAAGTAATTTTTTTGTCAGTTTCAATTAGTTGTCGTACGGTGTCAATATTAGAGTCTGTAACCGCAGTCGCCGGCCGACCTTCACGTACCTCGTCATGGAGATGATCACGTCCACGACAAAATTTTCCAAACCACAACGAAAATAATAAAAAATCATTGAACGAAAATGTTCACGAGTTAAATTCATTTTGATAGCGACACACAACTTTCGAAAGGACGTCACATTGAAAAACAAATGACAGTCTCGCAAATTAAAATGTAGCATGTTCCCAAAGAGATCCATTTTCGAATTCCATAATTGTTTTTTCATTATTTTATTGTAAGAGGCCAGATCCAGAAAATTTTAGTATGTCCCACGTACTACACTAGATACTTGTATGTCAGTACTTTGGTACATAGCCAAACACAGAATCACTAAAACTAAGCAGGTTAACGAGTAAATACGTCTCACTAAAATCATTATCATACACTTGTTTTAGACGATGACGGGCAGTAGCCGGTCGTGTGGAACTTTTTTTTTTTAAACTTTACCTTTTCACGCCTAAACCAATGAACGGATTTTGATAAAATTTGGCAGAGAGATAGATTGCATCCCGGGAAAGGACATAGGATAGTTTTTATCGACATACCTCGCGGGCGAAGCCGCGGGTGGAAGCTAGTATAATATATAAGCATGGTAACATTAGGTACAGCACCGGAACGCGTAATGCCAGACGTTTCACAACCCTGCCAAATCCTTTGCTCTGCATTCGTACGTAGTTTGCTTTGGAAATGACGAGCATAATTTACTCATACAGAGAATGTCTGTGTCGAAATACATTTCGCTCCATAGTGTAACAACCACAAAGCGGTCCAGCACAGACTATGCATGTCTGTGGTAATATACAGTCTGGCATTACGCGGCCGGGTATATTTACCTACGTAATCACGCAACGCTAGGTCCTAAATTAATATACTCGATTATGATCCTCCAACTCGGGTATATTTAGTAATTAGAAATTTCGAAAGCCTCATCCTAACTATATACCTACCCATAGACATTTCTATGTGTATACCCGACCAAAACCCTATGGGTAGTTTCTACAAGGTAAATTTAGTAAAGACGCCGTCTGGGGGTCACCTTAGTTCAACTCGAGTGATCTACTCGCTGCTGGTGCATGTTTTATATCCAAACTGATCGCTTGGCAGTTGGCACAAACATCGCGCTTTTATGAACGTGCGAAATAACTCCTAAATTTATACACACGGTCACCTTTAAACGGTACTTGTCAGAGGTCAACAGATAGGTAAATGGTAGTCGGTCCGGGTTGATGTATATCAATACATAAGTATATAGTAGTATATTATTATACTGAAAAATAAACTTTTAAGCCCTACTTTTTTACCGACTAGTGCGTTTGTTAATTTTTTCATTAAGTATTTTAAAGCACTAACATTTAATGAAGGCCTGGATTCGATCTGATGATGGAGCCGAAAGACAGTCGAGGGGACTCCTCAACGATTTACAGCAGTTACCTTGTGTTTGGGCTTGATTAATTTGTATTGATATGAACTTTACACCTAGATGAGTTGTGGCTGTCATTAGGGGTCTGATGATGAAGACGAAGGACAGTTAAGGAACCTCCTCAACAGTTTCATTATCACTAAGTTGGAATCTGATGAGAGGATTCCATGGAAATCGAGGGAAACCCTCAAATTTTATAGGCAAACCTATAGCGATTTGGGTATTTTTTAAAGTAACTTGAGCATTTGCTCTCGGAAATCATCATTTGGTAAAGTGGAGCTGATGATGAAGACCACAGATGGCCATCGGAACTACTCAAGGACAAATATTTCACGGGTTGCGATTCGATTAAGTACTTTAATATGGTTGGTAAGCAATATGCTCGTCACAATGCGAGACGTGGGATTATTGAGGAGTTCTCCTGGTTCTTACCGGGAGAACTCCCCAACAATTAACGTCCCAGCATCGGGAAAAGCAATATTTTGTAAAAGGTGATGAACAGTTGGCATTAGATTATTGTAACTTAGATAAATTACAAACTGACCCACTAAAAAGTGAAAAATAAAAACATTTTTACAAAAAAAAACAACCGACTTCCAAACAAACACTACAATTTGAAAAATAACTTTAATTTCGAAAGTTGGTGTCAATAAACGAAAATGCGGAACCAAAGACACCGACTTCCGAAATGAAAGTTATTTTTCAATTTGTAGTGTTTTTTTGGAAGTCGGTTGTTTTTATTTTGTAAAAATGTTTTTTAGTAATGAAAAAAAGTAAATATTAAATTAAAATAGACCATTAAAATAGTATAATTTGCTTTTATGGTATTTATATTTCATCTAAGTACAGCCGCACAGGTCGATAGATCAGGTTAAGCTACGCTTGCCGCGGTTGGTCTGTGGATGGGTGACCATCTTTACATACCACGGTATGTAAAGATGGTGTTCCATGGATGGAAGAGATCAACGGCTTAACGTGCTTTCCGAGGCACGGAGAGGTCACGACTCACGACCTCTCCGTGCCTCGGAAAGCACATTAAGCCGTTGGTCCCGGCTGTCTTTCGTGGATCTTTGACAGTCGTTACGGGTAGTCAGAAGCCCTAAAGCACCCAAGGGCTATCGTATTACCCAGTAATTGGGTTGTGGAGGTCAGATAGGCAGTCGCTCCATGTAAAATACTGGTATTCAGCTGCATCCGGTTAGACTGGAAGCTGCCCCCAACATAGTTGGGAAAAGGCTGGGCAGATGATGATGATATAATTTTATCTAAGTATGTATTTATAAGTATTATACAACGTGCCGCTACAATGGCGACATTAATTTAACACACGGGTAGGGCTAGTGCCCATTAACCATATATATAAGTATAGGTTAAAATAATTCGTAAATTGAAAAAAACGTTTTTGCAAACAAACTAAATAATATAATAGTAACTAAAACAGGGATCACCCTTGCAAAAATTCATTCATGAAATTACTTACCTACGCTTCGCGCGATCGTACTCGTGGTGATTGGTCCGATTCTTTGTCGGCATTTATCAAAGAAACCGAGCTGCGCGGCGCGGCGCAAGTGGTAGGTACTAGAGCGGAGGTACTACAGCGGAGGTGCTTAGTCTTATAACTATCATCACTCATCACAGTCATCACTAATCACTGCTTTTATTTTGTCTGTTTTGGGTTAGTCTTCGAAATATTGTAGCAATATTCACGACGTAATTATGCGCACTAGTTTGACGAAGTGTGTCAAGGACACGGGTTCGGCTGAGACTAGATTACTAGAAAAGCAAAAAAAGAATTCGAGTGCAGTGCGGGGCCGCGGCGGGCGGGAGGGGGCGCGAGCCACCTGCGGCGGCGACTTTAGGCGGCGAGCGACAAAGGCAGCAGCGGCGGCGAAAGGAAAGAAATATCCCTTTACGGCGCGCCGACAAAGGGAATGTCTTTCCTTCAATTCGCCTACTCTTTGCATTTGTTTCATACTAATAGTATTGCTTATTCGTTTTATTTCATTGATGCGATGTTATGATCCGTGACCCCGGCAAATGACCGCTGCGCGACAGTTCTTTAAGTACAGGTTGCTCTAAAATACTATTTTCTAAAATTTAGAATAAATCGGTAAATAATAACGTCTAATGGAAATATAATTGCTTCATGAAACGAAAACGTGAAAACGTATATGTGTGTTAAATTAATGTCACCATTGAAGCGCCACGTTGTATATTGCACGATTTACATCATTAACACTATAAATTATAATAACCTAAATATTTACAATTTTATTGAGTCTTGTAGAATGGTAATATAATAATAATAATAATAATAATAATAATAATAAGTTTATTAATGCTTCAGTATACAAAAAGGGGTATAGTGTTTGGAGCCTCCTTTTAAGCAAACAATGCCTGTGTTAGGAGACTCCGCTCTTCCATAGTACAGCATTTTTACTTATTCTAGTTAACAAAACCGTATAGGTACTTAAAAATAATATTGAATAAAAACAAAAAATAAAAATAAAAAAAAAATAAAATTAAAGTTAAAGTAAGATTATGGATGTTAGTGAGAGTATGTTTGTTTCGAGTGTGAACATCTATGCGTATTCTGTTTGTCTGCGAGAGTGTATGTGAGAGTGTATGTGAGAGTGTATGTGAGAGTGTACGTGAGAGTGTATGCGAGAGTGTATGTGTGAGTGTATGTGAGAGTATTTGTGAGAGTGTAGGTGAGAGTGTATCTAGTGCTTTATGTGCTCCAAAAGTGCCTCCGTGTCATCGTATGTAAGTGTCTTTATCCAGTTGGTTATTGTTTTCTTACATTCATAACTTCTTTTTGTGTATATGTAAATAATTTTATTAATTTTGTTATATAGTTGAGCAGACCGTTTATTCAATTGCCTACTGGCAAACATAGTCTTAGTCTGTGGAATTTGTGCAACAATGTCAGTCCTCCTTTTCCGCAATAAGTTTTGATCATAGGGCAGGGTTTTATGTTTTTTTAAGACTGTTTGGATAATATACATTTTTCTTACGGAAAGTAGATCGCTAATTTTGTATAAGGTCTCAGTAGGAAATCTTTTATTTTTAAAATACATAATTTTTATCAGAGCTCGTTGGGCTCGCTCCACGTCAATAAAATTCGTTTTCGCTGCACCACCCCAAATAGGGATGCAATATAACAAGACAGACTGCACCAAAGCAATGTAGATCTCATTGAGAACATTTCTTGTGGGGTCTCGTTTACTGGTCATACTTTTTGGAATAATATGACGAAGTGTTTTAAAGATCCAACTTAATCTCCTAACCCTATTTGAGACCTGTTCAAGATGTGGATACCAGGATAACCGCTGATCGACTATCACCCCTAGATATTTAGTCTGTGTTACTTGTTTAATGCATGAACAATTGCAGTATCTATTATTAGTATCTCCACACGTGTGTATTCTTAGATTGAGATCCTCAGCTGGTTGACTACTTTTGTTAATACTAAAACATATGTAATTGGTTTTTGATGTATTTAAAGTGAGCAGGTTATTATTTAGCCAATTTGCTACTTGTGCCATACCCATCTCAGCTTTGAGTTTTACATCTTGCCAGGAGTTCCCAGTAAAAACCACAGCAGTGTCATCGGCGTAAGAGAAAACTTTTGCATTTTTGATATACATGTTGCAGAGATCATTCAGATATACCAAGAAAAGTGTAGGGCCCAGTACGCTGCCCTGGGGAACGCCGTATGTGACTTCAGCGTCACTACTGGTCAGTTTACCCACCTTGACCCTTTGCTTTCTAGACAAGAGATAGTCTTTGAGCAATTTCAGCGGGGTTTCTCTTATCCCAATCTTTTCCAGTTTGCTCACAAGGACAGGGACAGAGACGGTGTCAAAAGCTTTTTTAAGATCCAGGAAAACAGTCAGGCATTTATTACCAGTATCAAGTTGTTCAGTTACTAGAGAACTCAGTGCTGTAACTGCATCCTCTGTGGATAAGCCTTGTCTAAAGCCAAACTGGGAGGGTGATAGTAAATTAAATTTAGAAAGATATTTCATTAATCTATTATTTATTAATTTTTCCAGTATTTTTGAAATGGATGGCAAAACAGATATAGGCCTGTAGTTGTTGACATCATCTCTGTCCCCCCCCTTGTATACGGGAGTTATAATGGAATGTTTCAGTAGGTCAGGGAAGATGCCATTTTGAAAGCAGAGGTTTGCAAGATGAGTTATTACTGGAACGACTTCCTTTCGTGCGTGTTTTAGAAATTTTGTCGATACGTTATCCCAGCCGGGGGCACTATCAGATTTAAGGCCCATCAAGATTCGATCAACTTCTGTGGGGTCAGTATCGAGGAGGACAAAAGTATTGCATTGTACTGGTAGTTGATTTATAGAGTCATTATTACTAGGCCGAATTTGCTCAGCCAATTGCTTACCAATGTTGGCGAAATGATAGTTGATAAAATTGACTGATTCAAGAGGAGATGACTTGATATTTAGTAGTTCAGAGTTGTGATCGTGTGGTTTACTGGAATAAGTGATGTTTTTTATGTTTTTCCAGAGCAGCTTATTATTTGTAACAGATCTGGCTAGTAATTCCCTTTCATATTTACGTTTTAGTTTTTTTATCAAATTGTTACAGAAATTCCTGTATCTATTGTACGTTATCTTTATAATATCATTGTATGGATCAGATTTATGACGTTTTTGTAACTTATTACGGTTTCTTATACATCGTAATATGCCATTAGTAATCCACGGTTTAATAATCTGTTTACTATTTGCTAAGGTGCGGGTGGTACTGCTGCTTACTAAAGTATTAGTGAGTTTATTTAAGAGAAGGTTAGTCAGCAGATTTGGATCATTGCAAAACAATAGTTCAGCTAGATTTTTTTCCTGCAACGCTTTCAGCGCCATATCAAAATCGGTAATAGTAGCAGTTCTTTTTGGAGTGCGGGTGTTTTTTAGTTTAGACAGACATAAAAATGTTGTAAAGTGGTCAGTGATAGAGGTATGAAGTACAGCAATAAATGCTGATATCTTCTTTTTATCAATTTTTAACATGAAATGATCTAGACAGTTTCTTTCTCTAGTGGGTAGTATATGTCCAGGTAGTATTCCATACAATGACAACATATTAAGATAACTGTTCCTATTTCTATGCTCTTGAGAATATAATTAATTGTGCAATGTTTAGCATCGTATATTCATTTTTAAATTAACAGTATTTTAGTGTTTTAAAATAAATTCATATTCAGAGTGAAGTTTAAAATGAAATGTAGGTTTTATGTAAAATATAGTTTTTATTGTTGAAATTTATAGCTAAAATATTCGTCAATAGTGTAGTAGGTTCAGGTTATCAGAAATTGTTCTAATTTTTTAATAAAGATATTATTTATATTTATATTTTTGATGTTTTCCGGTAACTTATTTGTATATTTTAATGGACATAACAAATGTACTAGAAGAGTGCTTTTTTAATCGTGAAGTGGGTATGTTCGCATTCACTGCGGCGGCGAGCCGCCCATTACTTTAATGCACCCCAGAAGGTGGTAGCCATAAGGCAATAAATCCGGTGCTACCGACCGCACGATCCCGGGCGAGGTGGCAAGCCTCCTTGCCGGACTGCCGCCATGGGATCTGGAGCGATAGTCCTCACGCGCCTGTATGAGTGGCGCGCGGAGGCACTACGCCGGGGGGAAACTCCGCTTCCGCGGTAAATCACGGCGGAGCGGATGGATCTCCGGCGCGATCTCATGGCGGAATGGAAAGAGCGACTGTCGCAACCCAGTGCAGGGCACGGCCCGAAAGCGGCGATAAGAGGCGCCACGGCGCCCTCACCTACCTCCTGACGCAGGTCCTCACCGGACACAGAAGTTTTGGGATGTTCCTGCACATCATCAGGCGAGAGGAAACGCCCGGGTGTCACCATTGCCAGGTTCGCCCAGAGGACACGGTAGAGCACACGGTGGAGGTCTGCCCCGCTTGGGTAGAGCACCGTGTCCTCGTAGAGGCGATCGGCAGCGGCGGCGACCTCTCGCGTACGGCCCTGGTGCAAGCCATGGTCCGGGGCGAGAGGGATTGGGAGGCAGTCACCTCGTTCTGCGATGCAGTCATGCTAGCAAAGGAGGCGGCGGGACAGTTCAGGGAGAGAGCCTCCCGTCTCAGCCGCCACGGGGGACGCCCCGGGCGTCGGGAGCCGCGTGACTACTCCCGGTCACCGTAGGCGCGGGCCTGCGGACGGAGAGTAATGGGTAGCTCACCGTCCGATCATGGACCAGGCCCGTGCCGGACGGCGCGTACGTGTTTCACGCGCGCCTCAAAGAGATGTTAGCAACAGAGAAGGGGCCCGATAGGGCCGAAGCCTGCCGGGGCAGCGGGATTGTCCGAAAGGGTTACCGCTACCCCGGAACAAAAAGGGCTAAGGAAGGAACATGGGTGGGTTTTAGTCAGTAAGTCTGACACTCCCTTCCGCTCCACCCAGAACGGGAGGGGTCATTTGATGATTTCTCACCCGACAAAAAAAAAAAGTGGGTATGTTCAATCTGCTTTCATGTCTAATTGCAATTTTTGTTTGGATATCTCCTCTTTTGGTTTTGGTTTTGCGGATATTTTCGTACAAATTTACAAATTTCAAGTACCTATGTAGAGGCAGGGCAGGGATAATATTTTTGATGATTCTTCTAGTCGGTGTCATCAATTCTTCAAGACTAGTGGTAATTAAATTTGTGTAGGGTAGATACAACTATAGAAGTGAAAAATAAAAACATTTATAAGTACAAAAAACGACACCGGCTTAAAAAACACTACGAAGTGAAAAATAGGTAGGTACTTAACTTTAATTTCAGAAGTCGGTGTCAAAAACAAAACGCAGAACCAACAACAACGACTTCCGAAATTAAAGTTATTTTTCACTTTGTAGGTACCTAGTGTTTTTTTTGGTGGTTTTTTTCTTGTACCTATTTAATTATTTTTTTTCATTCAGTTGTCACTGTTTGTTTTGTAAGGAGCCTTTGTTGTAGGGGAAATATACATAATAGCATACTGGGTCATTAAAATATTATCCTTGAAATGGACGTACTACCGGATGTAACCTTCAAGCACGACAGAAATGATACGAATCAATGATGAAAACAGATCTGTCATCAATGAGCCGGTGAGCTTCACTTAGCGCTGGCCACTCCAAACTAGCGAGTGATCGTGGTGGCTGCTGGCACAGTTAGGGAAAGCGGACGCTGGCAGCGCGCCGGCCGCCGGAGACTGAAGACAGTCGGTCACCTCTGCGTTGTGCAATAGTGCGTAACGAGTGCGCGCGGTATCCCCGCGGCGCGGGCGCACGGGCGGCGGCGTCACCACCCGTTATACTCCACCACATGCCCTCGCAGCACAGAAGAACCACTCGCTCAAAGCTCTCTACTAGCCGAACAGGTGCGAACGAGTCATTATTTATAAATCCGTTGGACTCTTGCTCACTCTCATTATAGTTAGGAAAGATTCGTTTCCTAGACTTAAAACCATTAAGCATTTGTAGGATGGCGAGGAAAAGATGTCGGCGTCAGTTTCGACTTCGAGCACGTGCCAAAAGATTCTTGTACAGTTGTACGTATTCTAACCGAAATACAATAGTTTGGGACAGTTGCAAAGTTGTGTGGGCAAACACTCACTGTATGTTCGCTAATGCACTGCTGCACTGGTGCTTCTGCTAGTTCCCAGGCAATGTCGCCAAGCAAGCGTGTGGCGCGTCGCCAGCAGCTCTGCCAGGCGCGTCTGGCACAGCCGCGCCTGCATAGAAATGACTTATTGACGCTTGCGCAACCCAGGTTACAGGTAACTAGCCGCTGTAGGTTAGTGAGCTGTCCACGATACCATCATGGCCCCAGCATACGAACCTATCGTTGATTCCCTAACAGGTGTTATGTAGCAAATCAGCGCTGCGACTGGTAGCTAAGATGCCTTTTGCTACTCCGTATTTATAGGTATAATTTGAACTATTCTTAGGTTTTTGTCGTATAGTATAACCTACCTACATACTTATTAATTTATTTCTTCAGACACCTTACTGCTAAACAAAACAGCCATGTTATATAAGTTGTATTCAAGAACCAACACAGGGAGGTCTAAAACTCTGCTTAATGACGAGGACAAAGGAAAACGCAAGAACGTAAGGAAATAAAAATAAACATTTTCTACAGAGTTAGCTCAGAGGCTGTAATTATTATTTTTTAATTTAATGTCATGATAAATAATTGCAGTCCGTTCAAAGAGAGGGAAAATGAACGAATGAAATGAATCCCTTTGACTGTCAGTGCCACGTTCTGAGTGAAGCAATCGAGTGAACGCTCGAGTGTAGCCGAGTGTAGCCATGCGTGCGAGCAGTCTGTTGATACACTGGCAACACTGTTGATGTATTGAACGACTGATCTTTAAATAATTAAATTGAGTGAGTACCTGACAGTCGTAGTACCTACTTATTATAATATCTGAAAGCGATGTATCATGAGCACTGACGGTATGGGTGTAAACTTCTACAAGCATCATAAATGCCTATGGCATTAAGTCCGCCTCTGTACATTTATGTGCTTGAAGTATTAAATAAATAAATAAATAAATAAGGCGTTCCAACTACGAGGACAGGGAGGCACTGGCGGTATGGGTGTAAACTGCTACAAGCATCATAAGGCGCTCCAACTACGAGGACAGGGAGGCACTGGCGGTATGGGTGTAAACTGCTACAAGCATCATAAGGCGCTCCAACTACGAGGACAGGGAGGCACTGGCGGCATGGGTGTAAACTGCTACAAGCATCATAAGGCGCTCCAACTACGAGGACAGGGAGGCACTGGCGGTATGGGTGTAAACTGCTACAAGCATCATAAGGCGCTCCAACTACGAGGACAGGGAAGCACTGACGGTATGAGTGTAAACTGCTACAAGCAAAAAAAGACAAGATAAGATGGCGTTGAAAAAGACAAGATGGCGAGCTTAGTTCCAAAGTCAAAGTCAAAGTAAAGCATTTATTTCAAATAGGCACATAAAAGGCACTTTTGAACGTCAAAAATTACTAAAATAGAATTGATTCTAGTCGCCCATTCCAAAAGGTAGTTTTCGTATGGAGAAGAATGGGCAAGAAACTCCACCGATACTCTTTTAAAATGTTTTACAATATTTTGCATGTACAGTGGGCTGCATCAATTGGGTACCCCAGTTACCGTACATAAATTATATAATAATAATAGGTGCACCTAAAATAAAATTACTGTACCACAATAGGTAAAAGAATTAAAAATGAAACCATGACATATAAATTAATTATCTGATAGATACATGGTGCTCACATATTTACAAACATAAATTTTGGGACGCGGCGGAAGACCCTGTAGGCAGACTGACACTCTTGGAATATTTACGAGAACAATGTTAGATTGTCCGCGATCCAATAGTTACATTCCTTCCACATTCACAGGTACTGTCCTGTTCAAGAAATAGATCATATCAATTGTTTTATTTTGCAAAAAAATATTTGATTTGAAAAAAAAAGCAAGAAAGACATAATAACAAGGCAGTGTGTGTACATACAATTACCCTTGTTTGTACATGATTTATTTGATTTGTAAAACCGTACCTACCTATCTACCCACCTACGAAGCCACCGGTGACTTGTACTGTTAGAACAAGTCGGTAATGACAGTACTTTTTGCTAAGCTGCATCATCGTAAACCTGCAATTACCAGCGAGGGCTGACTGCTGAGGTCGCACGTAGGTGTAGGAAAATCCCTCAGTTTTTGTATAAGCCGCCATACGAATACATGTATGTACCTAATTGATCTGAGTTTGTCGACGCATGAGTCACGAACCAGTCGCGTTCGATCTCCGCCCCAGAAACGATATTATTAGTGTTTTATAACATGATTTGCACTATACAGGGAGTATCAGAAAGGTCAGAGATCAGACCATCAAACTGAACAATTCTAGCTTTTCTCCATGGGAGTTATGGGACCAACCAACATCGTAATCGAGAAAAAAATATTAGTCGTCACTAGGGTTGGTAGGTATTAAAGTTTTATACTTAGGTGATATTTTTACTAACTCAACCTTTGATAACGTCAAGCCTTTACTTTTCCTGTAGAAAATCTGGCTAACTATGTGGAACTACTTGCATTTACACCTAGGTTACGTACAACCATCTGATTCCTTTTGCCAGAACAAAAATGGATGATACATGAAGAAGGCAACATCTTCTATTACAGTACTAGACATGGTTGACGAGCTGTGCTACTGCCACCGCCGGACCATCATTGACCCGCACCCTAATTGTTAGGTACCGTCACCGCCGGACCATCATTGACCCGCACCCTAATTGTTACCGCGGCCCGGTCCATCATTGACCCGCACCCTAATTGTTACCGCCACCCGGACCATCATTGACCCGCACCCTAATTGTTACCGTCACCGCCGGACCATCATTGACCCGCACCCTAATTGTTACCGCCACCCGGTCCATCATTGACCAGCACCCTAATTGTTACCGCCACCCGGTCCATCATTGACCCGCACCCTAATTGTTACCGTCACCCGGTCCATCATTGACCCGCACCCTAATTGTTACCGCCACCCAGTCCATCATTGACCAGCACCCTAATTGTTACCGCCACCCGGTCCATCATTGACCCGCACCCTAATTGTTACCGTCACCCGGTCCATAATTGACCCGCACCCTAATTGTTACCGCCGCCCGGTCCATCATTGACCCGCACCCTAATTGTTACCGCCACCCTGTCCATCATTGACCCGCACCCTAATTGTTACCGCCGCCCGGTCCATCATTGACCTGCACCGTAATTGTTACCGCCACCCCGTCCATTATTGACCCGCACCCTAATTGTTACCGCCACCCGGACCATCATTGACCCGCACCCTAATTGTTACCGCCACCCGGACCATCATTGACCCGCACCCTAATTGTTACCGCCACCGCCGGACCATCATTGACCCGCAACCTAATTGCGTAACGCACCATGAATCACAATCTGAATAATTTTGAAGGATATTGCTAATCTATTGCTACATAATATTATTATGTCCGAAAAATGTGTCTGCTCAACAACTTAAATAACGCAATGAATGTTTTTGAGCTGTCAAAATGAATGCCATTGCTACTGATAATGTGTTACACAATGACCTCGCTGCAACATAAACAAGTGTCTCATCTGATACTCATTAACAAAGCACGTGTGCTGATGACGGCCGCTGACATAGACAATAACAGAAATCTAATTGTTTATCTGTTTACTATTCTTCACACAATGAGCGGTTTAATAAACGATCGATTACCCCACCGCATTACCGCCGCACCGCCGCGTTCCGCCGCGCACCGCCGCGCACCGCCGCGCACCGCCGCGCACCGCGCGCGTCGTGCGTAGCCGGGACCGCGCGGCCGCAGCGAGGTCGCAGTGACAGCGTATTCTGAAATAAATCAAATAATTCGAGAAACTTGCCACAACATGCATGCACTTCCCTTAAATCTAAGTAAACAAATAAACTATGTATTTAATGGAGTAGTAACTACAGCAAGCTTTTGTGACTTTAGGTACTTCTCTGTATTTATTTTAGAGTGATTTACAAAGCACGCAGGATGTTTGACGGTGTGGGTGAAATACTAGTAAACAATCAGCGTGTCCGTCACGTGTTTATGCCAAATCTAATCTATTTGCATCACCTACGTGAACAGTCCATTCACCTTCGAATCAAGACAAGAGTCAGGGCCACACTGATGTTTGTGTCTTGAAGTGAAAATAAACAAATTATTATTACCTATTAATTAAAAAACAAACAGATTAGTAGGAGTTATTACTATTAGTGTCCTGTTTTAATACAGTTAACGATTTTTTTTCAATAGATGTTCCAGACAGAATTACGCCAGTACGTGTGCCGCCGCTCGCGTCCCACGCGCACAGCCCGCCACTCGCCCTCGCACGCGCGCAGCCCGCCACTCGCCCGCACGTCGCTAGAGCTGACGCTTTTTTATCGCGGAGCAGCCAGCGATCATTCAATTTACTGCCGAAACGCAAAGGTTGCGTTACGATAGCGGTGCGATCATGGTGCGATAGTGGCGCCACCGGCGCGGCCAGGGGTTTTACGAGCGTGCTATCGGCCGCTGATTACGTTTTATGTGCCGGCTTTAAAACACTACCACGGTTTGATAACACGCAATGTAGGTGAGGTACCGTCCGAGCTTCAACCGGCGATAAGTTTGGGTAGAATTCGTTTAGTACCTACTATTGCTAAAATGATTCTCTGTGAAAAGAATTTATGAAAATTCATAGGTATAAGTGTAACTTATCAATTTTCAAGTTGAAGCAAAGAAAACTTGGGTTTCTACAACTCTGTTACTTACGAGGTGCCATGTGTCTAACTAAGAGCTACTTCAGTGGCCGCTGCAAGTGAATGTTCACTAGTGACATCCACCGACAGCTCCTGTGCCGCTCGTACCTGAGGACCTATGTAGCAACAACTAAGTAGGTATACCTTCCCATTACTCTAGATTCAGACAATTATTTCTAATTAAATTATGGTAACTGGGTTCGGTGAGCCCGATACTTATGCTAATTGGCGAAGTGCTCCTAATATATGCACGAATAAAGTTTGACAAGTGGCCACAAGTCCAATCCAAACTGCTGTAATATCAGCCGTGGAGCTGCTCATAACGGTGACTACCCAGGTCTAGAACATTCCTAGTCCTGCTCCATCTTACTGACACGCTGCTATGTCTTAGGTAAACATACTTGCATTACTGCTTAGATCGTAGCTTGCAAAAATGGTTGACACATAAGTACTAGTATGCACAGAGTGATAAGCAGACCGTATATTTAATTGATATTTGAATAACAACAACTAATATACCTAAGTATATGTAGATAAGAGGTTACAGGATCGCATCAGTAAACTCACCAGTGACTCGCTCAAGCGCACTGTGCGGCCCGGTGGCGGCCCGGGTGCTGTCCCATGTCGGCCATCCTAGGTGCGGCCTGGCGGATCCACATTCTTGAACCTGATTTATTGGGAAATAAAATATTGTAAATAAAATTACCACCTACCTATTACATATTCGTTCGTTTCAGCCGATAGACGTCCACTGCTGAACATAGGCCTCCCCCAATTTTGGGGGGGGGGTTTGCCATAATCGCCACGCTTGGCAGGCGGGTTGGCGATCGCAGTATGGTATGATGGTGGAATTTATTCCACCATCATACCATACTGCCATACTATTTATAGAGAACGCTGCTGCCCATTCTCCGGTAAGACCCTTAGTCGCCTTTTACGACACCCACGGGAAGTAAGGGGTGGTGCAATTCTTTAAGTCCGGCACCACACAGACGAGTCCGGCACCGCACAGACTATTACATATTACTTCTATAATTATGTAACTCTGCCTGTATGTGTGTTCAATTTGTCCTATCTGGCTGCAAACGTTCTCTTTCAAATAGGAGTGCGCTGCACGAGAGTACGTCGCGCGTCGTGATTTATATTTCATCATAGTTCGGTACGTTTGTGCGGGTGACGAGCTACGGGAACTTTTGTCCGAATACAAACCTCAAAAATAAAACAGAATCATAGCAATAAGTCGTGTTTTATCTTCTTTCTCAATGAACTGATCCATAGCGCTCGCCTCCCTGACTCGGTTGTGTTCGCTGAGTGGTTTTACTAAACTTCGTATATCATATTAATGAGAGCTATTTGTTTTTCCTGACAATAAATCAAAGTCATTAATTTCCGCAATTTGGCGCCCAAGCCGAGTGGCGTGGCGCCGAGCGAACCCGACCGCGCCCGAACAGAAGCCGAAGCTACCGGCATCAGATGGTGTGACGCAACAAGTCGGCACTGTCGGCAGCAGGACTCAGGAACCTCTAAGATTAATATCGAACATTTTCTAATGCGCACACGACGTTTCCCGATTAAAGTACAACCCAGTTCTGACACAAACATTTATAATAATTATGCTCCGCGCGGCGACAACACGTATTGGATGAGCTAATTCGGGAGTTCGAGGCGACCAATGAATGCTAATAACTTACAACGACAGAAAAACAAGATACAGATGTAGGCGATAGTCATCTTCAGTGATGCTGTGCTAATATAACAAATAGCTTGCAGGTGGAACTAATTTATCAAGTGGCTTGCAGGTGGAACTAGTATAGCAAGTGGCTTGCAGGTGGAACTAGTGTAGCAAGTGGCTTGCAGGTGGAACTAGTATAGCAAATGGCTTGCAGGTAGAACTAGTGTAGCAAGTGGCTTGCAGGTGTATCTAGTATATAGCAAGTGGCTTGCAGGTGGAACTAGTATAGCAAGTGGCTTGCAGGTGGAACTAGTATAGCAAGTGGCTTGCAGGTGGAACTAGTATAGCAAGTGGCTTGCAGGTGGAACTAGTGTAGCAAGTGGCTTGCAGGTGGAACTAGTATAGCAAATGGCTTGCAGGTAGAACTAGTGTAGCAAGTGGCTTGCAGGTGTATCTAGTATATAGCAAGTGGCTTGCAGGTGGAACTAGTATAGCAAGTGGCTTGCAGGTGGAACTAGTATAGCAAGTGGCTTGCAGGTGGAACTAGTATAGCAAGTGGCTTGCAGGTGGAACTAGTGTAGCAAGTGGCTTGCAGGTGGAACTAGTATAGCAAGTGGCTTGCAGGTGGAACTAGTATAGCAAGTGGCTTGCAGGTGGAACTAGTATAGCAAGTGGCTTGCAGGTGGAACTAGTGTAGCAAGTGGCTTGCAGGTGGAACTAGTATAGCAAATGGCTTGCAGGTAGAACTAGTGTAGCAAGTGGCTTGCAGGTGTATCTAGTATATAGCAAGTGGCTTGCAGGTGGAACTAGTATAGCAAGTGGCTTGCAGGTAGAACTAGTATAGCAAATGGCTTGCAGGTGGAACTAGTATAGCAAGTAGCTTGCAGGTGGAACTAGTATAGCAAATGGCTTGCAGGTAGAACTAGTGTAGCAAGTGGCTTGCAGGTGGAACTAGTATAGCAAATGGCTTGCAGGTAGAACTAGTGTAGCAAGTGGCTTGCAGGTGTATCTAGTATATAGCAAGTGGCTTGCAGGTGGAACTAGTATAGCAAGTGGCTTGCAGGTAGAACTAGTATAGCAAATGGCTTGCAGGTGGAACTAGTATAGCAAGTGGCTTGCAGGTGTATCTAGTATATAGCAAGTGGCTTGGCCTTGCAGGTGTAACTGTGTCAGGTATACCGACTTATGCACTTACATCCTGTAATCTGTATGCATATTGCATAGGCTAATAAATTCCTACTTTGGGTGTCAACACTGTCAACCCAACGTAGGATCTTCTTATTATTATTAAAAGCCGGATACTCGTATGTCCGGCTGTTTTTTACATTTCTATGGTCCGGTCCGGACGTAGCAATGTTGCATTGCTTACGTGCATATTTTTATGTTTTGTTGAATTTGTGTACTTTGTCTGACTAAATAAATGAATTGATGGAATTGAATTGCTACGTCCGGACATATCCGGCTTTTTGGCCCGCCGCCGCCGTCCGGACTTTTCGCCGTCGAGCACTTTTTTATAAAAATATTTTATTTTAACGAATATTGACATAAAAACATTTTTACAAAAAAAAAACAACCGACTTCCAAAAAAAACACTACAAATTGAAAAATCACTTTAATTTCGGAAGTCGGTGTCTTTGGTTCCGCATTTTCGATTATCGACACCGACTTCCGAAATTAAAGTGATTTTTCAATTTGTAGTGTTTTTTTTTGGGAGTCGGTTGTTTTTTTTTGTAAAAATGTTTTTATTTTTCACTTTTTAGTTGGTCAGTTTGTAATTTATCTAAGTTACAATAGCCTAATGCCAACTGTTCATCACCTGTTACTAAATATTGTTTTTCCGATGCTGGGACGTTAATTGTTGAGGAGTTCTCCCGGTAAGTACCAGAAGAACTCCTCAACAATCACTCACCATACGCATTGTGACGAGCATAAATTGCTTAGCAAACATATTAAAGTAATCGAATCGCAACCCGTGAAATATTTGTCATTGAGTAGTTCCGATGGCCATCTGTGGTCTTCATCATCAGCTCCAAATGACAAAATGACTTTACCAAATGATGATTTCCGAGAGCAAATGCTCAAGTTACTTTAAAAAATACCCAAATCGCTATAGGTTTGCCTATAAAATTTGAGGGTTTCCCTCGATTTCCATGGGATCCTCTCATCAGATTCCAATTTGATGATAATGGGACCACCTCGAGAGTATACCCTTTCAAATAAAAAAAAGAACTTTTGGAATCGGCCCAGCCTTTTTCGAGTAATCGGTGAACATACACAAGGTAGCTACTGTAAACTGTTGAGGAGTTCCCTGAACTGTCCTTCGTCTTCATCATCAGACCCCTAATGACAGTCACAACCCATCTAGGTGTAAAGTTCACAACAATACAAATTAATCAAGCCCAAACACAAGGTAACTGCTGTAGATCGTTGAGGAGTCCCCTCGACTATCTTTCGGCTCCATCATCAGATCGACTCCAGGCCTTCATTAAATTGTAGTGCTTTAAAACACTTAATGAAAAAGTTAACAAACGCACTGGTCGCTCCTACTATTTTCGAATGTTCCCCTCGATTTCACTGGGATGCCATCATCAGATCCTGGTTTCCTTATCATGGGACCACCCTTGGCATATATCCTTTCCAACGAAAAAAGAATAATCGAAATCGGCTCATAAACGACGAAGTTATCCGCGAACACACATAAAAAAAAAATATATATATATATATACGGTCGAATTGAGAAACCTCCTCCTTTTTTGAAGTCGGTTAAAAAGTAAGATTAAAATGTCCGGAATTTTAGCAAATGTGGATTTTTCGTCAGGGCTTTTCAAATTTCGAAATAGTCTAGATCTGCAATAAGACGGACAACGAAGAGATCCTATAAGGGTTCAGTTTTTCTTTTTGAGGTGCGGAACCCTAAAAAATAATAATTTGTGTGCGCGTGCGATGACCTTAAATCTTTTACTTTTCCTCGTAACACGACGTGGCCTTGGCATTGGACGTCGGCCCACCATCTCACAGGTCGGTCGGTGCCTGTGCGTAAGCACATCAAGCTACCCGAAACTGTCAAACCTTATAAATAAATATAATAATAATTTCATTTATTTCAGGTACCATATAACCCGTATCAGAAAGGTCTTTAAATTCAATTATTCAATATTAAATACAAAAAGTAATTTAAAAAAATTAAACCGACTTAATAAAGAAATTAACTCAAAATTATGAAATTAACTTTAATTTCGGAAGTCGGTGTCTTTGGGATCTGTATTTTATTTATAGCTTTAGTTTTTTTGCCACCGACTTCCGAAATTAAAGTTATTTCATAATTTTGAGTTTATTTCTTTTTGAAGTCGATTTAATTTATTTTTTATTTCGTAATTTTTAATTTATGCACTACAATTTGACCAAGGTTTTGAGATGTTTTCACTTTGACACTACAGCTACACCCGTAGCTCGTATCAATAAGCCAGGCCGTCACACTTATTAGTCCATATCTTAAAAATGACTGAATCGATTTTGATGAAACTTGCACTGTTCCCTAAGTTGAAATAAATGTAAGCCAATAAAAAAAATGGTCACCATCCGATTAATGATTACGGAGAAATGCGTGGACAAACATCATACATACGTCTATAAAATTTGGTATTTTTGTTTGGAAGCCCTAATAGATTGTCATATGTGAATATAATGCAATTCCAATAATATTACAAACCTACATAAGTGTCGAATTGATAACCTCCTTTTTTTTGAAGTCGGTAAAAACACGTATCACTAAATACAAACGAATATAATAATATACAATATAAATACAACATCAACACACAAATTAGATAAATCAAATAATACAACAAAATAATAATACAAATAATCTACTCAAATTGACTACAGTAGTCTCTTACGAGCGACACTATATGTAACTTGTCTGTCACAGCGTCTGCAGTGCCGCACATAAGGACAGTCCAACCTATCGGCTATCATACTCAGAACGGTATTGGAGCTGTACCCGCACTCTGCGCACAAGTGACGCGCAGCGCTTCCGCATGGTCGCATGAAACAGTCCGTGTGCGCCCATGCGAACATACCTGAAGCGCTGCAGTAGCGAGGCAGACCCAAAACTGCTCTGAAAGCGTTGTTAAACTGGACGCGGAGGGTGCTATAGCTTTTCTGCGTGTAATTAGCCCACAGGCTGCAGGTGTACATGGACGTGCAATATGCTCGGAAAAGAGTTATTTTCACGCCATCCAATCACCGCGCGAACCTGTAGCACAACATATTAGCTCTTTTAGATAAAGCCCTCCGCTCCCGTTCCAAATCAGCATGATCCCTGAGGTCAGTCGTGACTATACGTCCTAGGTATTTAAACTGATATACCCTGTTTAAGGGTACACTATTCAGACATATAGGTGGTACGTAGTCGGGGCATATAGCACCACCGGCCTCCAAGACCATGTACTGACTTTTCTTAATATTATAAACAAGTCCATGTTTAACAGCGTAATCCTCACATGTCGCTATCAACCTCCGTAGGCCACAAATCGACGAGCTCAGCAGAATCATGTCGTCTGCATAGTTTAAATTGTTGGTACACACGTTTTCTACATGACAGCCGACGTGCTGGTTGCTCAGCGCGACGATCAGCGCATCCGTGTAAAGGTTGAATAACGAGGGTGAGGTCAGTCCGCCCTGCCTTACACCGCATTGTAATCGATATGGCTCCGACACTGCCCCCGACCACCTGACGCTGTTGACTTGGTGCGTATACCAATACTTGAAAATGGTAATGAGTTCTGGTGGTAGGTTGATACTCTCAAGTTTGTCCCACAAGAGATCATACTCCACCAAATCAAAGGCCCTGGACAAGTCGAGAAAACACGCGTATACCAGGGATTTACGGTCATTATAGTATCTGACGGTATGCTTAAGACACAATTAGTACACTTATGCTTTAGCGATACAGTTGAAAATCTATTAAAGAAATTTGACAGATTGTAGTAGGTTGATGTGCTGGCGTCTGTACATCATTCGAGGACAAGTTCAAGGTGCGCACGTGCCCGTCGCGTATCACCGCGAGTCCACTCCCGCCACCATTGTGTTCACACGTCACATCACAGATACGCGCAGAAGGCTCAGTATACAACAAAAAAAGGTAGCGAACATATCGACTCTCACAGTAGATCGCTCAAAAATGGAGTGATGTTATACGAAGTATGCTGAACTATTCAACGGTAATAATGTAGAAAACACCCTACGAGGTGGGACCATCGCCAGTGCACCACGGCTTGCCTCTTGCAACACCCTACGAAGTGGGACCGTCGCCAGTGCACCACGGCTTGCCTCTTGCAACACCCTACGAAGTGGGACCGTCGCCAGTGCACCACGGCTTGCCTCTTGCAACACCCTACGAGGTGGGACCATCGCCAGTGCACCACGGCTTGCCTCTTGCAACACCCTACGAAGTGGGACCGTCGCCAGTGCACCACGGCTTGCCTCTTGCAACACCCTACGAAGTGGGACCGTCGCCAGTGCACCAAGGCTTGCCTCTTGCGCTATCGACATCTTGAGACTCTATTGACTGTAAAGTTACCAGACCAATATGTTTGTTTAAAATTAGGTTTAGAATATGCCTTCCTGTTCTTACCCGACGTATGCCGTGCATCGTTGACGCAAGTCGAGCTAATTCCAAACACTACCTACTCCGTCCATAAGGCATAACTACTATTGTACAGTCACGAGAATAAGTATGTATACACTTGGCTTTATTCAAAGGCGATTTTCTCCTTTATTTTTGAATGAAATTTTATATTATTAGGAACAATAGTATTTTCGAACCCATAGGTTTATGTAAAGTGTCGTATTTCAACGCTACATTCGTTATTTCGTGAAAAAATCGCAATTTAAAGTTGCCAAGTGTTGACATATTAGTGCTCGTGACTGTACATGTACGTATCACGACACGTTGACAGCTGAGAATAATTACGGAAACGTACGCTAATTAGAATTTCAGGAAAATGTATTTTAAACGTTTGACAAGTGGCCGAGCACACATTACTGATTGGATAGTTTTTGTAAAGTGACACTGGTTGAACCTAGCTATCTATATTTTTTTAAACAGAAGCGATGGCCACACAAAGATAAAAAAACGATAATAGGTAGGTATTTATAGGTAGGTCTGTGTGGTGCCGGACTTAAAGAATACCACCACCCCTTACTTCCCGTGGGTGTCGTAAAAGGCGACTAAGGATCGTACCGGAGAATGGGCAGCAGCGTTCTCTATGTATTCACCATCATACCATACTGCGATCGCCAACCCGCCTGCCAAGCGTGGCGATTATGGCAAACCCTCCCAAAATTTTGGGAGGCCTATGTCCAGCAGTGGACGTCTATCGGCTGAAACGACGAGGTAGGTATTTAAGGTATTTTCAGTTTTTGCACTCAACAAGACAGTTCGCTTCCAATTACATACATAACACAAGATGTCGAAAGACAAAAGAAGAAGTCTACTGGGAAGTGTCACTCTGCCAGAGCTTCGTGTGAGAACACGGTTGTACACGTCAAACTTCGTCAATGCGCAGCTGGAACTGTTCATCGTTTTTAGGGTTCCGTACCTCAAAAGGAAAAACGGAAACTTTCTAAGATCATTTCGTTGTCCGTCTGTCTGTCCATCACGCTTTTTTCTGGAACGCTTGGAGTTATCAAGTTGAAATTAATATTAAATACTCAGGGCTGCAAATGCTGCAATCCCTTGAAGCGATGAAAAAAACAAACTTCTAAGTCAAATCAATTAAAAGATACGACCTTTTATGTTCTGAAATCAAAACCTATAGGGTATTTCCTGTTGACCTGGAATCATGAAATTTGGCAAGAAGCAACGTCATGTAGCACAAGTAAAGGCAAAAATCCGAAAACCCTTTTGTAGTTACATTACAAAAAAAAAATATTAAAACTGTTTAAGTACCTACATAGGTATTACTACAAAGTACGAAGCCCTCGGTGCGTGAGTCCGACTCGCACTTGACCGGTTTTTTTTTCATATATCTCGCTCGGCTCTACAAGAAATAGCTGGCGCGTATTATATAGCATAATATGATAGGAAACATGGTGGAGCTGGCGAGGTGTCGGCCATCAGTCACGCAGCTCTAACAAATGCTCAAGTCGTGCCTTTAAGCAGTGTAACGATAAATATGAAGACAGGAGAGCTACACACGCCATGTGATAAAACTAAAAGAGTCGAAAAACATCATGTTTACACTAAATATATACCGAACCGTGAAGAATAACTGCAGCCGAGAACTTAGATTCGTTTTGTTTGCTGAAAACATATCCCAGTTCGGTTTGGTGTTGTTACTGTATGTGTAAGAATTTTCTTTCTTGTAGCGAATTGTTCGGCAGATTGATTCTCATCTGTCGCTACAGACATAGCAAGTGAACTTTTTCTGTTTGTTTCCGGGGTAGAAAATCCTCATGGATGACCTCCGCGGCTCCTGGGGTGGGCGACGCCGGCGGTGTCTGTCTGTCAGACTCTTACTGACTAAAAACCACCCCGGTGTTCCATCTCACACCCGACCGGTGCGGCGCCCGCCACTGCGGGCCTCCTCGGATCGTGAACCCCCCTGGGGGGAGTGAGGTGCTTGACTCCCCCCGCGACGTCTAAGAGGGGCGCAGGTGGAACACTACCCGCCGCCACCTCGGGTCCTGATGTGTGGGGTGACGGACATCCCCGATTCCGCCGCCCCTGGACCCATTTAGGGCGTTTTCCGCCCTCCGCCGACGGCCGGTGCGCCTGCTGCAGGCCGGGTGAGTAGACGATACTCCCTTTCCCTTTCCGCAGCCTCCTTCTGCGAGACGACTGTTTCGCAGAAGGAAACCACCGCGTCCCAGGACTCTTCGCTGCCGACCATCGACTCGACCACGGCCGGCAGCGACAGGTCACTGTCTACTTCTGAGATGAGGGCACGGCGCGGCTCCTCCCAAGCGGCACACTCTGCCAGCGTATGCCACGCCGTGTCCTCCCGGCAGTCGACGCAGTGGTGACACCGGGCCTCCGGCTCCCTGTTTATGCGACACAGGTACTTTCCGAAGCAACCATGCCCTGAGAGCACCTATGTCACCCGAAACGACAGGGAACCGTGTCTCCTCCCGAGCCAGTGCTCGAGTACCGGCCGGACCGCCTCTACGGTGACGAGGCGGTAGGGCGTGAAAGCCTGTCCCATTCCAAGCTGAGACCGACGCAGCTCCATACGGTGCTGCATCAGCTGCTCGCCTCGCGCCCGCGCTTCCTGAATCCTCGGGCCCGCGCTTCCTCGTGCCACAGGTACAACCACGCGAGTACTTTCGCCTCCAGGTCCCAGGGCGGGAAGAAAAGTGAACCTGCGCCAAGTGTTCTCTAGAATACGAAGTGACTGACGTTTGTACTGAGTTCATTAATGTGACTGTGAAACTGAAGGATGGAAGCCATGGAACACAACAAATTTTATAAAATAACTTCAATCACGTGCCCGCTGCCTCTTCCTAACGGAACTGCTTACTCATCTTACTCAACAATAAAACCAACACAATCGCCGAGATTAAGATAAGCTAGTATTTGTGAACACGTACACATCTGCTACACTTTTATAAGTATTCCATAGGGAAACAAAAATGTGGTCCGAAATAAATTCGAAAGCCGTCCTAAATACCACTGGACCCGGTATTTGTGTAAAGAAAACAAACAACAGGTGAACATAAGAAAAACGGCGGTGTTCAGGCCCTCAAAAACCCTAAGCCCGGGTTTCAGACCTTCCAAAGCCCATAAAAGAGGCATTCGCGCGGACCTCAAGGGGATCACAGCGCCGCACCACAGGACAGCTCCAGCAGAGGAACAACTCCCGGGACCGCTTTACACAACTCACTGATTCGACCTGTGAAAAGGTTTAGGGTTGAGAAGCCTAAAAGTAGTTATTTAGGTCACTAGCGTATTCATTAAATGGAGTTAAAATAGAGCACGAAATATGAATACAATTTTGTTCCAATCAAAAACGGTTATCATTAACTTCCAGGTTTCTTTGTAAGTGTATATTATAAAGTTTCAACTTTCAACCACACATGATGATATTATTAAAAATATTATTTCCATTCACAAATGCCTTATTTGTTAAGCGTCACTTTGTTTGCTCAAGTGGTTGCAGCACGTCCAGTTGGCGGCCTGGTCGGACTTGGCCCACTGGCCGCACGGGTCGGCTGGCCGTGTCCTCCGCGCATCGCTCGCAGTACGGCGGCTCTCGGCGCTCGGCGGCTGATCCTAGCTTATCTGCTTACCTGGACAAAGGACGCTTTCTTTGTTTCTTATTACAAATGAGCCGATTACAAAGTTTTGACGAGTAAGGGGGTGTTACGGTGGAGGCTTTCAGTCGAGGGTCGAATTGTGAGTTGTTAGGTTGATTGACGTGATGGACTAGCGTGTCACTTTTATTATGGGTAGGAAATGATCGGTTTATAGGTGTAAGTACATTTGAAAACATAGTATTTTATATTCTTATTTCATCGTATTTTATATTAATAGGTTTTATTTTGGAGCTGTCTCTAAGGATATAAGGTTTCTTTCCTCTAGCCGACCAATATAATTTCAGATTGTCTTGGCCACATATAGTTAAACACTATGTGAGTAAGGCCAGCTTCAGTCGCACCACCATGTTTGTCTGTTAAATGCTAAACAAAGTATCGTTTGATTAATGTTAACATTTACACGACTTCTGCCTACCCAGCCTACCGCCTCGCCGCGAGCGACCTCTGTGTTGCGAGTTGCGACCGAGGACATAACACGACACACTAGTACCGGGTGGAACATACTTATAAGTAAGAAGTTTTGTACATTTCTATGAGTGTACTACTACGTGAGCTCGACAAATGGATGTGCGAATAACACTTGTGCGACAATATTGTACTGCGACTCACCATAGTTCGAATGCACGCTTGTGCGACAAACAGAAGCTCGACATCATTCACGCTAGGCGACATAAAGACACATTAGTATTCATAATCATATGATTCATATGTATATCTGATGACCTTGATAGCTCAGTTAGTTACAGACTCTTAGTAATGTTCCCAGATTCGTTCCCGGGTTACAAAACTTGTTAGCACTTTTAACGATATAATTCAGATTTCATGATTTTCTTCGTGATAGCATGTTTTTTTGTAAATTATAATTACAGATCTGTTAATCACATGTTATAAAGAAAACTTTACAAATAGGCATAATATTCCTAAACAATATATATTCGTTGATGATACGTACACATAATAAAGTATACTTCAGTTATTGGTAACGGGGTTAGTGTATGGGATGTGACTAGCATAGCATCCTTATTATCAGTACCTACGACAGGAAGTTGGATTAATAAATCAACGAGTAAGTTTACTGATTAAAAATATGTATCGTCGTTTCAGCCGATAGACGTCCACTGCTGGACATAGGCCTCCCCCAATTTTGGGAGGGTTTGCCATAATCGCCACGCTTGGCAGGCGGGTTGGCGATCGCAGTATGGTATGATGGTGGAATACATAAAGAACGCTGCTGCCCATTCTTCGGTACGATCCTTAGTCGCCTTTTACGACACCCACGGGAAGTAAGGGGTGGTGGTATTCTTTAAGTCCGGCACCACACAGACCAATATGTATAGTTGTTACTATTTGAATTTAGTGGAAGCTTTGGAACATTTGGGCAAACTGAATATTAAGATTATTAATATAAACATTAATAGATTTGATAAAGCCATATTTTTTAGGTACCGATAGTTGTATGTCGACAGCATTTCATGTCTGAAGACCATCTGAGAAATTATTGACTCTGTCGTAGTTGGAAAACACGGGGAAGTAAGTAGTGTGTATTCGACGTGTTCGTGGTCCTTGAAACATCCAATATTCACTGTACGGAGTTAAGTTATTAGTAAGTTGTAAGCAAACCGTTGCTAGCCGTCAACTAACTTCGCGACTGGATCCCAGTTACTTGCAAACCCTTAGCCGATATTATGGCAACAGCCCAACGTGAATGAAACCCTATCAGAGTATAGATACGATTGACTTCTGTGCGGAGGCTAAAGCAGAAAGTCGTCGGATGAATTAATCCGCCCAATTTAGATCGCTGGTTGTTTGCGGGCGTCGTCGAGCGGCAGCGGCACCGAGCGGCAGTGCATCACTCTCATCATCTGAGCAGAATGTTGTTTGTTGTTTGGGGATAAGCAATCATTCTTTCTGCCAAGTATAGCGTTATATTAATCGCTGACTTAATGAAAAATCACTATATTTTTAGAACGAATATTTATCTGCGAACAGATTTATTTATTTTATCTTATTTTACCACTAGCTGTTACCCGCGACTTCGTCCGCGTGGAATTTAACAAAAAAGTTGTTGTTCAGTTCGCAGAGTTTACGATAACTTATTAATTCTGAATGCCGCGCAAAGAAATCCCTATGCTAATTTTAATGAAATTCTTCTATTTTGCAAAATAAATTGTATTTTACTATGTTTTGTACTTATACGGTGGATACAATGTTATGGAATAAAGGTTGTTGACAATAAAATGGTTCCTTGTCCGTATGTGTACCTACATCTTTTTGAGGCCGACTGTACAAGATTGAAAAATGTAACTATAGGTACTTAAGTAAAACGGAATATCGTTCTTTGCGTAGGTAGGTACTCAATTTGGCACTTAAATCCAATACACATGCACAGACTGCATAAACAGTAAACACACCGGAAAATTAGTAGTAAAATTTTATTCGTCTCTTAAATAAATTGCAAACCACAGTTTTGTATAATTTAGAAGCATTTTTAAAATTTTGTAAATGTAAGGACCATGGATCCGTTTATTATAATATTTTTGTGTTGACTTGGCAGTTGAGAATATGTCATGCTCACTTAAATGTCTCACTGATGGTGGCGCGTGTGTTGGATCATTCAGTTCCAAAGACTATAAATATTCTATTATGTTCGGTTCTCTACAAAACGGTTGAGCTGGATGATGCTGATCCAAGCATCATGTTCGTGAACGGGCGCCGTCGGTTGAGACTGGTCATCTCTTAACTGCTTAACTGCGGCTTATTTTTAATCTTTCATTTTGAAGATTTATTCCGGTGAATTGTTTCTTCATTTGTTTTTTTTACATTGTTCTCACATAATTATGTAGAAGCAACAAGAATAATAAATTTATTGATTTATCAGAGTGTCCGTCCTTAGAGTTTCTTCTCCGAACGATAAGATCTACGTTTTGGTATTGGCAACTAGCTTCAAGTTTCTGACCTAAGTGACGACTATTTAATTTTGACAATTTCAAAAATGCCTGGAAATGGTTTAATTGAAATTGCTTTGAGTTTGAAATTACGCCAGTAATTACTTTCTCACATGGAGCGATGATAGAGGAGTGTATGACATTTACATATCAGCCGGGAGTGTGCCGGTTTGCAGGTGCACAGCGATCCGTCTCAATCGGCACATTCAGAACACCCACGTGCGGGCAACGCATTCTCTCCGCCACCGTCCGCGGCTGTTGTCAGTCTGACATGTCTGACAGCGACGCCGACGTCAGCCAGTGCACTGCGGGAACAGCGAGTGACGGCAGCACATCACGCCACGCGTTTGTCGCTGGGCGAGCAGGAAACTTTCCATAAATCCACAGGAAAAGGAATGAATGATGTGCCAAAAGAGATTCTTGGCAAGAACACGGTGGGTCAACTACTACTCATTAATTATTACAACATTGTACTGTCAAGGTTACCTCGCGCTCGACACCTGGGGCTTGGTCTTGTAGAAAAAGATGTGATGATCTGTGTGATCAAAAGCTGACAGCTGTCCGTACTGTGAGGTCAGTCCTGCAAACTTAACTTATTCAATTCAAATACTTGGTTGTGCGCTGCGGGACTGAGTTACAAGATAAGGACATTATTATCTGTTCAGTTCAGGGTAGTAGGGTAGTCGTATACAGTAATTTGTAAGTATAGTAACGTGTATAGTGTACCTATACTATATAATAGAGCACGTTAGCACGCTGGTTGGAGCGGAGGCTCGGGGCCAGTCCCCCACACGCCGCGCGCCGCCGGGGCCTGCCGCAGACCGCGACACGGGTCCGAAGGGTCCGCAGACCGGAGACTGTACTATGCCCCTCGAGACACACACATAATACGAACCGATGCATATACTCTGTGTAATGTGTTGGTATTTAAACCACTTTGCGTCTTCTTAGAGTTAGATTTCGTTCTTGACTTCTAGTCATCCATCGATTTGGGTTCAATCTCCAAGTTTGATGAGGTGCAATTAAATTTTGGTTTGGTTCATATCATTCAGGCGATCTATTCTGTAAAAATTTCACCATAAAAACTAAGGTAAAGTGAGCTTGAAGTGAGCTGTCATTTCACCTGTAACATTACACCTGTAACATTACACCTGTAACATTACACCTGTAACATTTCACCTGTAACATTACACCTGTAACATTACACCTGTAACATTTCACCTGTAACATTACACCTGTAACATTACACCTGTAACATTTCACCTGTAACATTACACCTGTAACATTACACCTGTAACATTTCACCTGTAACATTTCACCTAAAGTTTGCATGGTGAGATTTTGACAGAATAGGTCAACTGTTGTCTACCTCGCCGTATTCAACTGTGTGTATCTGCTATAAGAAGTCCAAATAATTAGAATACCCACCTGTGTAGTGAGTGAGTTAGTGATAGATCGCCAAGAGTCCCAGACGAGAGGGGACATCAGCGGACGCGCGGAGTTCACAAGATACGCCCACACCACGCGTGCGAGCGAAGAGAGATGAGTGCAGAAGGTTCGCATGGCAATAAGACTCAACAATATTATAAAACAGAGATGTAACGTGTGACCACTCTCAGCATTGGTCTCACCACCTCGCTGCGGGAACAGTTCTATTTTATAAAAAATATATATTTATGTAAGTAGTTTATTTTTTTTATAAATGTAAAATAACATTTTAAAATAAATGGTACCACTGCTCCACTGTTACAACTACTATTATCAAATAAACTTGTGTACGAGTCCGTAGCGTAGCCACTAGCCTCCATTGTTAGTAATCCCGTTGTACAAGTAGAACTTCTGTGCTGTGCCTGCTTACTCTCATTCGCCTACACCTCATGTTCTGCCTAACCCCTGTCGACGTACTACCTGTAGCAACATTACATTGTATTGAACCAATATCTGTTGATTCATTAGTCTGTGACATCATTTCTAATTATTTATTAGCTATATTTATATTATCATAATTGGCAAGGTGAAGCGAATGTTAGATAACACAACGAGTCAAGCCTAAGGGTGTCACGACTGTCACGTGCTCACGTCAACACGGTCGAGCGATACAACATCATTTACTAAAAATTAAAAAAACCCCCGACACAAAAAAATACCTAATAAAATTAAATATAAGCAATTGGAAAAGGATCAAATAATTTAAAAACCCCCAACTTAAAGAATCTAGGTAACGAGACTAAAACAGATAAATTCATATGGCAGTCGGGGGACCTCTTAGAATAGAAGGTGTTCCACAGAACGGTCCCCCGACTGCCATATGAATTTATCTGTTTTAGTCTCGTTACCTAGATTCTTTAAGTTGGGGGTTTTTAAATTATTTGATCCTTTTCCAATTGCTTATATTTAATTTTATTAGGTATTTTTTTGTGTCGGGGGTTTTTTTAATTTTTAATTTAATTTTTTATTTCATGCTTTTTGTAGGGACTCCTTAATTTTTGTATTTCATTTCTATTATTTTCTTGCGTTTTAAGATTCAGGTAATTTGGTGTTTAATCAGGTTTTTTATCCGTCAAAAAATAATTATTAATAATAATAATTATTAATAAGTAATTATTTTACAGATCTAGTTTATAAAATGGGACTGCGACACTATCTGATGTAGAAATACCTACGCTTTTTAAGTAGGATAATGCCATTCGTAATAAAAATAGTCAAACTTAGTGGTCGTAGGTACGAGTCACCACTCCACTTTCCTCATCATTCTAGAGAGCATTAATCAGACAAAAAAATATTTTCAAGTTTATAGTTTTCATTTCGTTAGTTTATTAACTAACGAAATGAAAACTAAAAACTTCCTCATTCCCTTTCAGTATAGTACACATTATTCTACTTGTCAAGCCCTTGCATTTGATACCTATATTGAAGGAGTTGTGAAGAAAAAATATAATTCGCCACTTTGTGGTGGCGGCCATCTTGGATTTGAAATTTGTAATAGCGTATAGTATTCTACTAGTCAAGCCCTTTCATTTGATACCCATATTGAAGGAGTTGTGAAAAAAAAATTAAATCGCCATTTTGTGGTGGCGGCCATCTTGGATTTGAAATTTATCATAGTGTATAGTATTCTACTATTCAAGCCCTTTAATTTGATACCCATATTAAGGGAGTTGTGAAAAAATATGTAGTCCGCCATTTTGTGGCGGCGGCCATCTTGGACCGATTTTCATCAAACATAGCTAAGAACACTCCCGACTAATTCACCTTTCAAACAAAAAAAAACAAAATTAAAATCGGTTCATCCGTTCGGGAGCTACGATGCCACAGACAGACACACACACACACACACACACACACACACACACACACACACGTCAAACTTATAACACCCCGTCGTTTTTGCGTCGGGGGTTAAAAAGCGACATTTATTATAATTTTGGCAATCGTATGGAATCTTAGCTAACAACGTGCCAAGTTTGCCAAGAGCTTGAATAGATCTATGGATATTTTTTTTCACTTTACACACGCGAACAACGCAAGTTTTTGCAACAATAAAAGTATATGATCGACTACAGTAAACAAAATCAGAAAAATATATGATTATTATTTCTCAGGATATAATTTATTTATTTATTTTATTTGAAATGGGTTTGCTCTGGTCTAGGTCAGAGGTGACAGAGACAAAGTCGACGATGAGCTTACCCAGAAGACGCCTGTTCACTCTGACTTTGAAGATAATGCTAGGTAGATAGTGTGTTGAAAACATAATACAATTGATTTGGTACGATAGAAAAAAATCATGAAGATACCTCTGAAAACTTTCTTTTTACAATAATAACCTTACTAATATATATACAATCATTCTGATTTTTTGTCAGATTATTCTACAAGCAACATACTAAAACACTAGTGTTTTAATTTTTTAGTCCAAATAATATATTTTTTGTAATTAAATAATTGCTTCATATTTTGCAATAAATTACCAGCGTTGTGTCATCGCGCTTCTCTTTCTTTTCTATGCAGTCCGACAGTAATCGCGCTTTAGGTCATGTAACATTTTTGGAATTATTCCGTTCTGATCCCCTGAACCCCCCCTCCACCCGCCCCGCCTCGATCCCCTCCTAGATCGTCTTCTGTTTTAATCTGTCTTATCCACTAAAAACTTTCTCATACCGGTTTGAACCGCTTTTTCTTTTGTTTTTGATCCTGAAGGATCGTCAGCAACAAAAATAAGTACAGGGTTCAATGAAGGTACCTACAGTACAAGAAGAATTTGTACAAAAGTAAACTTTTCCACTGACCAATTTGACTGCGCGTCAGGTCTTTACTTTATTCGTCACCATCAGATAATGAGTCGACGTGAGTCCACGACGACGACGCCGCGACGTCACGCAGTGAGCAAGTGAGCAAAAACCTGAATGTACCTACCTATTGTGTGCTAATATACTAACTATTCAATACCTGAGTAGATGTTCAGATAAGATGCAAATCTTTTGTCGAACAATGCTAAGTAATGGCTTGAATGTTATGAGTTTTTTCTATAGAAATGAATGTGTCTTTGAGAAGTATCTCCAAGGAAGTGGTGCCTAGCCTAGCAACGAAACAACTTAAGTTACAATATGTACTTATAAGTATAACTAACATTACTGTAGGAACGTAGGTAGGTATAGTATGTTTGTCTCACGAATCAGCTGAATCGTAACAGCTGTAATACTTTTGTGGTTGCGAATATTGAAGCAACTGTAATACATTTGAAACTATTTAGATTCGATCATAAATCGCCCGATGCGGAATATTCCGCCATTCGTTACAGAATAATAAACGATTGCAGCCAATAAACTCGAGCGTCGCGCTGCCAACGTCAACAGTCAGCTGAAGTGAACAGCGATGCTTTCAAACGAATTGCTTCAACAACATCAAGAGTCAGCTGAAGTGAACAGCGATGCTTTCAAACGAATTGCTTCAACAACATCAAGAGTCAGCTGAAGTGAACAGCGATGCTTTCAAACGAATTGCTTCAACAACATCAACAGCCAGCTGAAGTGAACAGCGATGCTTTCAAACGAATTGCTTCAACAACATCAAGAGTCAGCTGAAGTGAACAGCGATGCTTTCAAACGAATTGCTTCAACAACATCAAGAGTCAGCTGAAGTGAACAGCGATGCTTTCAAACGAATGGCTTCAACAACATCAAGAGTCAGCTGAAGTGAACAGCGATGCTTTCACACGAATTGCTTCAACAACATCAACAGTCAGCTGAAGTGAACAGCGATGCTTTCATACGAATTGCTTCAACAACATCAACAGTCAGCTGAAGTGAACAGCGATGCTTTCATACGAATTGCTTCAACAACATCAACAGTCAGCTGAAGTGAACAGCGCTGCTTTCACACGAATTGCTTCAACAACATCAACAGTCAGCTGAAGTGAACAGCGATGCTTTCAAACGAATTGCTTCAACAACATCAAGAGTCAGCTGAAGCGAACAGCGATGCTTTCACACGAATTGCTTCAACAACATCAACAGTCAGCTGAAGTGAACAGCAATGCTTTCACACGAATTGCATCAACAACATTAACAGTCAGCTGAAGTGAACAGCGCTACTTTCACACGAATTGCTTCAACAACATCAACAGTCAGCTGAAGCGAACAGCTATGATTTCAAACGAATTGCTTCAACAACATCAACAGTCAGCTGAAGTGAACAGCGATGCTTTCAAACGATCGCTTCAACAAAATCAACAGTCAGCTGAAGTGAACAGCGATGCTTTCACACGAATTGCATCAACAACATTAACAGTCAGCTGTAGTGAACAGCGATGCTTTCACACGAATTGCTTCAACAACATCAACAGTCAGCTGAAGTGAACAGCTATGCTTTCAAAGGAATTGCTTCAACAACATCAACAGTCAGCTCAAGTAAACAGCGATGCTTTCAAACGAATTGCTTCAACTACATGTTTCACAATTATGCTAAAACATTTTGTAGGACAGTGGCATCCTTAAATTACTGATTGCGTCATATTTTATTTATGGTTCGGACACACGCGAGCAATTTTAGCATTATTGTTGGAAAGTCAACCTTATTACTTGTTGTTTATGGTTGATATTGAATACCGAGAGTTGTCGTGTCTTGGGCAGACTGTTCGGCGCGGTCGGTTGACGCAAAAGGCACGATTCCAATTACCATGCGAGCATCCGTCGCGCGACGCCGCCACGAGCCGCAGCTCGCAGGCGTAGCTAGGCAGGTGCCAAGCTGACTACCACAGTACCAGTGGGCGCGCGTCGCTCGCTGGAGGTACATGTGGCTAGTCTCGAGTGTTTGTTGGAGCGAGTCTGATTGACGACTATGTTATTATTGTTTTTAAATAATGTTTTTTTTTTATATATATATATAGGAACAGCAAACAGTCACATGTTCATTTGCGTTACGTCTGGAAATTGATTAGTACCTACTTACCTAGTGTACTACATAGTTCATGTATCGTGGTATACCTAAGTATACGATTTAAAGAGTCCTTGAAACGTATGTGATGTACTCTTTAAACAGTTTGACATCGTGGGTTATGTACACAATGGACCTGTGAACGAGCTCGCCCGTCGCTCACTCCTTACTGAAATGGGCAAAATTAACTTTTCTTAATTCACATAACAAATGTAGGTACTTTAAGCCCGAAATACACATGCCTGTAACTTGCACAAAAGTATGCAAGTAGCTGGCATACCAGTATGGTATTCACCATGTATTTACCAATCAGAAGTTGTTATGGCACACGGCATCCAAGCTGATTGGTGAATACCATAATGACATGCAAGCTGCTAGCATACTTTTGTGCCAGCTACTGGCATGTGTATATCCTTAGCATTATGTTCACAATAAATAGCGAAGTGTTAACATAATGCCAGGTTGTAGGTGAACACTTCTCACTTCTACTACGCCGCCGCGCCGTTCTAATGAACGGCGGCGGCGAGTAGAGCTGCGCTTGCGCAAGCAGCAGCGCGCCGCTCCGCGAATAGAGCGGCCATGACACCGTCCGCCCGCCCGTGACCCGCGCCATGCGCCACGCCACGGACACACAACATCTGCGCTCAACAATGTGCGAGATATTTAAAAGAATTTGTAGACGTGAGGCATAAATATTAGAACAGGTATTTGGATTAGGTATTTTTCGATGCGAGTCCGTACCTAATCCAAAGCGTCGAGGATTAGGTATGGCACAAAATATTCGTACACAGTCTACACAGAAGGTATTTTGTACCTTAAAATGTGGGAGTTAAGTTTCAAGTTTAATTAGCACTGCCGCCAGCGCCATCTTTGTAAAATACCACTAGACTAGTTAGTGGGCTCTAGCGATTTATGTCATAACGAATATAGTCGTCGTTAGGTGGCGTTATTTTAAATACTCTCGAAGAAAAATAACAAAACTTTGACGTCTTTTTATTGAAAATAAATGTGTAAAAATCAGAAACTCATGTAATAATATGGGTCAAATGCATGTTAATATAATAATGCTCTGGTTTCTATTCATAGAACACCAGTTTTCATTTCCATGCCATGTTACGGTAACGAAGACAAAAAAATATGTCATTTGAGTTGTTCTCTACAATGAACACTCTTTAAGTATGAAGGGTAATTTTGATCACTACCTTTATTAAACGTTAAAACAAAAGTATTCACGTTAAAGTACCGTTTGCCCATAAAAAAAAACGAAGTTAATTTATTCCACCATTCCACAATTATCAGAAACGGAACGTCCATACTCCATACCGAATATTTCTTACCCAATCCACATACGATACCATAATATCGGTAGGCCAGCGGCTCTACTGAATAAATATTCGGATTAGGTAAATGGATTAGGTATTTTTAAATACTAGGATTAGGTGGATTAGGTATCGTTTTTACCTAATCCGACCCATGTCTAAGAATTTGACGAATTTTATTGATAAGACCAGTTTTCTAATTTAAGAGTTGTATGGTAGGGAGGTAGGAAGTTTAACATCTGCGTAATTACGTCCCTGGGCGGTCGTCGACTCAATCAGTCGTTCATTACCGTCTAGAGCTGAAAAGTTGAAGAATAGGTGTTGGTTGGTAATGATTTCTATGGTTGGTAATGAGTAGATTGCGCGGGTACCTAGTTCATACAGGAAACTAATTCGTGCGTATGCTCAAAAAGTGTGACGACACCGGAGCGACTGAGTCCGGCGACAGGCCGGCGACACGTGAGCTGCATTTTGCCATATAACATTCTAAATGTGTTGATCGGCGAATGTTGTTAGCGTTGCTGTGTCAAAAAATCAAAAAATAAGGATCAAAAAATTTAAGCTCTATTCGAACGATATTTGCCATCGACACGCCAAGAAGAAAAATACAACAATCACTTGCGATTATCTTTTTCAAATTTAAAATAATGTTTTTAAGCATTGTTAGATCGAATGTTTTATTTCAACAACGAGTGGAATAATTTCAGTCGGTTTTAAAACTGTAGAAATTTAGGAAGGAATCGAATCAAAAGCGAACATAAAGTTTACAGATCTGACAAGTCGAACGACTGTAAAATGTTATAATAATGTGTAACACATTTCTGTTGCAATATGAAATGGTCATAATATGGTGCAGTTGGATTGGATTAGGTACACAGCGGATGAGTGCAGAAGGCCAGCTCAATGACCTTCTTCAGCCTGGTATTGTTGGGTACGAGATGACAGTACTGTTTCAGAGAGATATTTGTCCAGCGCAAAAGCCAGCGGGGCCGAAGTTCGTTTCTTGAGAGAGGCCATGGTAGAGCGGACAGATTTGACCTTAAGCCTTGTCTCCCAGTGGGGTGATGACAATTTGGTCTCTTTTAACGCCACCAAAACACAAGCGTGTCTGACCAGACTCCTACTTTTCGGGGTACATCTGTTCCTGTAACAGATCAGCTCGAGCTCCTAGGCATGGAGTTGACGTCTAGTCTCAACTTCGGCGCTACCATCGAGTACAAAGCCCAAACTGCGGCCAAGAAGCTCGGCATCTTAAATAGGGTGAAGCGATACCTACTTTATGCCTGGACAGCTTTTAACCCTATACAAAGCGCAAGTCCGATCCTGCATGGAGTATTGCAGCCACCTTTAGGATGGCTCAGCGAAATACCAACTTGCCGCGCTTGACTCGGTGGAACGCAGAGCTAAGAGGCTCATTGGCGACGTAGAACTGGTGGATGCCAAGCCTCACAGCTTGGCTCATCGCCGCAAGGTTGCCTGCTTGTCGGTCTTCTACAGATTGTACTTCGGTGAGTGCGCCCAAGAACTCCACGACCTCATTCCACCGGCCTCCTTCTACCTTCGGTCATCCAGGCGCACTGCAAGTTACCATCCCTGCCTAATTGCTATTCCACCAATTCGCACTAAGCGTTTCCAAATGTCTTTTATAATGCGCACAGCAAAAGAGTGGAACTCCTTACCTGCGTCTGTGTTTCGAGGACGAGTGCAGAAGGCCCGCTCACGATCTCACACAGAGGATGAGTGCAGAAGGCCAGCTCAGGATCTCACAGAGCGGATGAGTGCAGAAGGCCCGATCATGATCTCACACAGAGGATGAGATGAAGGCCAGCTCAGGATCTCACAGAGCGGATGAATGCATAAGGCCCGATCATGATCTCACACAGAGGATGAGTGCAGAAGGCCAGCTCAGGATCTCACAGAGCGGATGAATGCAGAAGGCCCGATCATGATCTCACACAGAGGATGAGTGCAGAGGCCAGCTCAGGATCTCACACAGCGGATGAATGCAGAAGGCCCGATCATGATCTCACACAGAGGATGAGTGCAGAGGCCAGCTCAGGATCTCACACAGCGGATGAATGCAGAAGACCAGCTCAGAATCTCACAGAGCGGATGAATGCAGAAGGCCCGATCATGATCTCACACAGAGGATGAGTGCAGAAGGCCAGCTCAGGATCTCACACAGCGGATGAATGCAGAAGGCCAGCTCAGGATCTCACAGAGCGGATGAGTGCAGAAGGCCCGCTCATGATCTCACACAGCGGATGAGTGCAGAAGGCCCGCCCAGGATCTATACACCTTGATTTCTGAGGACATACCTACACCAACCACAGAAGATAAGTGGTTTCCATCCATCATTGCTTTGGTGTTGTGAAAACCCCTTGGATATAGCATACATAATTACATATCTAAGAGCCAGGTAAAAAAACGCAAAATAAATGTACCTGGGTAAGTAGCGTGATTGCGTGAAGCTTACTTTCTTCAGTGATCTCTTTACTACGTCACTGGCAGTCTGGCACTGAGCCAACGTTCCCGAAAACTTTCCAATCTTTTCTCCGAACGTTCATAATAATGACCGACTCCAGTCCGTCAGCTGCCACCAGGACCGGCGCAACGACGCGCGACCACGCGCGACTGATGCGTGTTCCTACATGCGTACGGACGGGCGTTATTTATAGCAGTTCGGGGAAATGGCGGCGAATGTGACAGGTGACAGGTTCAGGGCCACGGCCGCCCAATACTAGGTGACGACACTCAGCACTCGGGGACACGTAGTGGCTGTGAGGTACCTACGCACGATCTAAGTCCGTCAGCGTGATCAGTATGGTCCAGCTGGCGGGTTGCCTGCTCTAAGGGTCCGCGCACGCAGCAGAAACATGCTCATTATTGCTCAGGTCTAGTAAATATCTGTGATGCGAAGCGTCAAGCGATTGTACTCGTATATACGATAACTGTCACTGACTCGCCGTGCGCGTACTGACCTTGCTTTTGATTACGGAACGGGCCTTGTAACAAGTTCCTCTAAAATATTATGTACGATATTCATACCTTTTTCCCATCTTTCGCAGTTTCCCATTCCTCTGAAACAATGAACGCATCCATTTATCTGCAAGTTAGGCGGGCGCCATCAATCTAGCCGCCCACTACGAGGGAGGCTGCCTGCCGGAGAAGACGTCATCCGTCATCACAAGCTCACAGATAGGTACATTTATTTAAATTTAACACCGGGGGCGCGCTGGAGGCGGGGCGGGGGGGGTCTGTTCGTATTCATTATCAGGAATCAATTACTATATCTAATTAGTGTACATAAAAGAATCTGTTCAAAAAGAAACAGGAATAACTACAAATGTAAGTGTACATTCACTGCGACTGCCTCGTTGGTTCACGATGGCTAAGCTTGGGATCGTGGGTTCGGTCCCCAGTTTAGGGAAAGAGTTGTTTAGTTTTTCTATTAGAAACGAACTTCGAACTTAATACACCTCTAACAGCTCTTCTGGGGATACAGGCGTTTTGTTATTATGTATGATACAGGCGTATTGTTATGTATGTATGATACAGGCGTATTGTTATGTATGTATGATACAGGCGTTTTGTTATGTATGTATTATACAGCCGTATTGTTATGTATGTATGATACAGGCGTATTGTTATGCATGTATGATACAGGCGTATTGTTATGTATGTATGATACAGACTTATTATTATGTATGTATGATACAGGCGTATTGTTATGTATGTATGATACAGGCGTATTGTTATGTATGTATGCTCAATGTTTTGCAAGGCAGGCAGCTAGCTACGTCAACTTTGACAATGGCCGAATCAACACACAGCATAGCAATCGACTATAGCCGCATTGTACAGTGCATACACAACAGGTAATATTGTAAATATGAACAGACAGAGCGAGCATTTTCCTCAATTTTCCTGTCAACGCCAGCTTCAAAAAGATATTACTCTCATGCAATAAACCGGCGCAGGCGCATGTGGCCAACACTTGCGCCATCTGTGAGCATGCTAGGGTTATTTAAAACTAGACGCAAACCTACTCGCGCTAATGTACATGTATGAAATGTATGGAAGCGAGCATGACTGTTATCAATGCGGTGTGGATTGTGGCAGGTTAAACGAGGAGCACTTTAAGGGAGTGCAGTATATACTCATGGAAATCAGCAACATTTATTATGGTAGTTACCAACTGTGAAATATAAAAAAACATTTTTACAAAAAAAACAACCGACTTCCAAAAAAAACACTACAAATTGAAAAATAACTTTAATTTCGGAAGTCGGTGTCTTTGGTTCCGCATTTTCGTTTATTGACACCGACTTCCGAAATTAAAGTTATTTTTCAATTTGTAGTGTTTTTTTTGGAAGTCGGTTGTTTTTTTTGTAAAAATGTTTTTATTTTTCACTTTTTAGTGGGTCAGTTTGTAATTTATCTAAGTTACAATAGCCTTATGCCAGCTGTTCATCACCTTTTACAAAATATTGCATTTCCCGATGCTGGGACGTTAATTGTTGAGGAGTTCTCTCGGTAAGAACCAGGAAAACTCCTAAACAATCACTGACCATACGCATTGTGACGAGCATAAATTGCTTATCGAATCGCAACCCGTGAAATATTTGTCATTGAGTAGTTCCGATGGCCATCTGTGGTCTTCATCATCGGCTCCACTTTACCAAATGATGATTTCCGAGAGCAAATACTCAAGTTACTTTAAAAAATACCAAAATCTCTATAGGTTTGCCTATAAAATTTGAGGGTTTCCCCCGATTTCCATGGGATCCTCTCATCAAATTCCAACTTGATGATAATGGGACCACCTCGAGAGTATACCCTTTCAAATAAAAAAAGAACTATTGGAATCGGTCCAGCCGTCTTCGAGTAATCGGTGAACATACACAAGGTAGCTACTGTAAACTGTTGAGGAGTTCCCTTAACTGTCCTTCGTCGTCGTCTAATGACAGTTACAACCAATCTAGGTGTAAAGTTCACATCAATACAAATTAATCAAGCCCAAACACAAGGTTACTGCTGTAAATCGTTGAGGAGTCCCCTCGACTGTCTTTCGGCTCCATCATCAGATCGACTCCAGGCCTTCATTAAATTGTAATGCTTTAAAATACTTAATGAAAAAATTAATAAACGCACTAGTCGCTCCTACGATTTTCGATTGTTCCCCTCGATTTCACTGGGATGCCATCATCAGATCCTGGTTTCCTTATCATGGGATCACCCTTGGCATATCTCCTTTCCAACAAAAAAAGAATAATCAAAATCGGTTCATAAACGACGAAGTTATCCGCGAATAAACATAAAAAAATATATACATATACATATATACGGTCGAATTGAGAAACCTCCTCCTTTTTTGAAGTCGGTTAAAAATTAACAAACGCACTAGTCGCTCCTACGATTTTCGATTGTTCCCCTCGATTTCACTGGGATGCCATCATCAGATCCTGGTTTCCTTATCATGGGACCACCCTTGGCATATCTCCTTTCCAACAAAAAAAGAATAATCAAAATCGGTTCATAAACGACGAAGTTATCCGCGAACAAACATAAAAAAAATATACATATATATGTGTATGTATACAGTCGAATTGAGAAACCTCCACCTTTTTTGAAGTCGGTTAAAAAATGAAAACAACTGTTCTCTACATTTCGTCGAGCTAAGCGAACATAAATGTAAGGGACAGGAAACATTTTTCTTCCTCAAACTAAGCTAAATAAAGAAGGTACGGTTTGTAGGTATTAATAGTAAAATTCTGAAAACATTAGAATGAAAAAAGTTTTAGCACTGAGTTCAGATTTCGTGTAACTAAAAAAAAGTTTTTACAAAAAAAAACAACCGACACTGACTTCCGAAATTAAAGTTATTTTTCAATTTTTTCAATTTTTAGTATTATTTTTGGAAGTCGGTTGTTTTTTTTTTGTAAAAAGTTTTTATTTTTCACTTTTTAGTGGGTCCGTTTGTAATTTATCTAAGTTACAATAGCTTAATGTCAACTGTTCATCACTTGTTACAAAATATTGCTTTTCCCGATGTTGGGACGTTAATTGTTGAGAAGGTTCTCCTGGTAAGAACCAGGAGAACTCCTCAACAACCACTCACCATACGCTTTGTGACGAGCATAAATTGCTTAGCAACCATATTAAAGTAATCGAATCGCAACCCGTGAAATATTTGTCATTGAGTAGTTCCAATGGCCATCTGCGGTCTTCTTCATCAGCTCCACTTTACCAAATATTGATTTCCGAGAGCAAATGCTGAAGTTATTTAAAAAAATACCCAAATCGTTATAGCTTTGCCTATAAAATTTGAGGGTTTCCCTCGATTTCCATGGGATCCTCTCATCAGATTCCAATTTGATGATAATGGGACCACCTCGAGAGTAAACCCTTTCAAACAAAAAATAATTTTGAAAATCGGTCCACAATTGGCGGAGTAATCGCGTAACAAACACACACAAAAAAAAAAAAACATACCGTCGAATTGATAACCTCCTCCTTTTTTGAAGTCGGTTAATACATGAGTTCAGATACTGGGCCAGGGGCGCCAGGGCTATTGTGACCAGGCTTACATGTAGACTTGCAGTGCATTGTTAAGTGATATAGAAGTAGTTAGTGGTTTAACAACTGCGCCTGCAGCACCCTACGAGTGATGGAAGTGAACCTTCTTAAAAAATAAAGAACACAGGCGACAGAGAGAGTTATATTTTTCTTCTCTCTCATGTAAAGAAATATGCCAAAGGTGGACGCGTCCTTGAAATTTCAATCTCAATTATCGTCAAATTATAGAATCGCCGTCTAAGAAGTTTCCTTCAAGAATTTATTTCTGCTACAAAGATAAAAAAGATACATAAAATAGCCCTGTGATGCTGTATTACATTACAGGGCTATTTTTTCTCAAGACATTTTTAATCAGGTGCAACTTCTTGGGCTTCATGGTCCCGTTCATTAGCATTGCCTTACTAGGGAACTGGAAAATGTCCATTATCGCTTTAAAGCATTGATGTTCCTGTTTAATCTTGAGATCTATAACATTGTAACTGTGTGTCCTGAGATACAAGCACTGACGGAATGCTTGTATCTGTTGCAGTAGAGTGCGACGGGCCCCAGGGCCCCGGCCCCCGGCCCCCGCATGTGTCCCCCGCCCGCTCCTATCGATCCGCACCGACCTTGGCACTGACGGAGGATATCTATTTATAACCACCCCCACTTGTACCGACGTACGTACAGTTGCACCCCCGCGACCCGCCTGGTTGCGGGAGGGAGGAGGGAGGAGGAAGGAGGAGGGACGGTTCAGTTTTAGTGATTATGAGGACCTCACGACTCGCAAGAAGGGTATAGTATGTCATGCACACGACGACATGAGCTCACGTGAGATTAGTGTCTTGTTAAACCGGTCAGCGGTGCGTAACTATGACGTAACTTCGAAATCGCAAGAAAGATTGGATTGTGCAGTCAGTACACACCTAACCTGAAGATTTTGGGGTCTATTTAGAAACGTATCTAGCTTAAAGTTAAGAATACTTTCAGCTAGCTGTAGGTCAGCTACGTTTATAAAAAAAAGGGGTTTGTATGAATGAAGTAGTAGTACAAAGGTAAAAGAAAAGATTCAAATAGAGCCAATTTTTGTTAAGAACTGTAATTTGGTTTTTGGATTTGTAACACTAAAAACGACTTGGAGGGAAGTCGAGGCTTTGGGTGCGTGAAGAAAAGAATAAATGGCAAAATAAAAAACGCATGCATTCAATATTCGTAAGTTACGTTAGGTAACACAATAAGAAAGTATGAATCTATTGTTTGTGTTTGGGAGGTGCTTGTGCCAGCGAGCGGGTCTTTCAGCTTCGAAGATGATCATGAATGTATTAATACAAAAATCAACATTCTAGTTCACATGCTTTTAGTGCAATAAGAGTAAATTCCACTACTGCTCCGATGACCGACGTGTCAATGTCAAATTACCTACATCCTATTCTTTAATGTAATAGCCAAGCTGATACTAAACAAAATGTAGAAGTGCATATTGACAGCGAGACTTCAGTATAGGTACGTATGACTTGAGCAGAGATGTGCTCCACATCCGACGCCAGACCTTCACAGCTCTACCATCAAAATGTGTACTCATCATCATCATTTCAGCCGAAAGACGTCCACTGCTGGACATAGGCCTCCCCCAAAAAGGGGGGGTTTGCCATAATCGCCACGCTTGGCAGGCGGGTTGGCGATCGCAGTATGGTATGGTGCTGGAGTGCATAGAGAACGCTGCTGCCCATTCTCCGGTACGCCCCTTAGTCGCCTTTTACGACACCCGCGGGAAGTATGGGGTGGTGCTATTCTTTAAGTCCGGCACCACACAGACAAATGAAAAATGTGTACTATGTTATTTGTATTTTGTTAATTAGTATTGCTTAGTGTTTCAAAATATGTGAAGTAATGCTACGAGCTGTAGAGCGCGGCGGCGGCGGCACGGCGGCGGCGCGGCGCGGTATCGTCAGTGTTTCTGTGAAATATGAAATGAAACTCGAATGGGGCCCACTACTAGCTAGTTGTTGCCAGGCTGGGGCGATCGATGCCACCTGCGGGGATGGCGGAGGAGGGGGCTACAGCCCCCATGAACCCCTCGCCCCTCCATTCCGAATATTTCCGAACTCCGACGATGAATGCGGACGGGGAAGAGATTTATTTTTAATTTTTGCGACGTGATGCGAACATAGAATGGTTATTTAGGGATTTATTGTCATAATTATCAGGAGCCATAGCTTCGTCAAGGAGCGAGGGAGGATCGCTGTGCGTCACTAGTGGACACATCCTAGACGTTTATTGGAAAGGTTCGCCAAGGATAGTTATCCTATTCTTCAAAATGTAGGTACTACCTACCGCAGCATTACCTCTGCGGTTAAAACTTTCTTTTCCAATTAATGGCTGGTCATTAAACTTTTTTAAACGGAATTCGAATTTTGACATGACAAGCAAAGATATTTGATAGATAAAAACAATATGTACATATTAATGGAATCCGAGTACTTTATTTCCAAATTGCTGCATTAGTTTGTTGTTAAAAATTGTACAAGCATGCAATGATTCCCGCCAGCGTGCGATGTCCAGCCGTAAGCGTCGCGCCACGCCAGCGTGAAATGTTGAACTTCGCATCATAAGTCGATCACGTCGGGTTGGGATACTTGATTTTGAAAGTTGATGATTCGAGCTGGTATACGAATTTCTTCGAATCTAGTTCGTACTTTTCCTAGTCTCCAGCTATCTGCTCTCTAGGTCCTTTTCCTTTTTCTCTAGTATAACACCCTATTTCATTTGTCGCAGGTTTAGAGCTAGTCAAAGAGGCCTGTTCTGGCCCTTTTCCCGGATATTTACTGGATCATCTATCTGGCTTGTGAGTCTATGGTGTCGCTTTCGTCAGGCTAGCAGCGGAGTATTCCTGTAGGTACTTCGAGTACGGCACGTTTTTTTATTCCACGTCGTTTGGTCGTTACCAATCACCAGCGGTTCTGTTGAAGGCCGCTTTCACCAGAGTCTAGGAAACTACAATATTCATCTAAAATTATAACACTTAGGCGCGTGGACTTTTTTATTTTTTTCCGGACTACTTAGCTAACTCTATTTTAGATTAAATTATTTTTAAAACCTGTGCCAATTAGTGGTAACGACCCTAAAGACCGAATGCAATCGATTCGCTAATTCGTGAACTAGCGATATAAGATTTATACCCGAAGATACTCGAAAATTGATACGCCCTCTGTTTCTCGCGTTCCTATTATAGTTCAATATTCACAATATTGTTCACTAACTGTATTATATTTAGATTTTTTTTAAATTTCGTATTTAATTTTGGTTCTATTTCTACATATAAAAATATACGAGTTTTTATGTAGTGAAGTGCCTCTTTTATTTCGCTACACTGCCATTTACGAGAACCATTGACTCTCCCCGTGCAGATCACTGCGGCTTAGAAGTTACGTTAGGAAATAGTTTCACTTCTTTATTGATAGAAAAACAGCCTTCAGTAGTTAGTTAATATTAAAACATATTAATACCTAAAATAAGTTCAATTGTATAAAATTTTAAAAACCCCCGACACAAAAAAATAATAAAATTAAATGTACGTAATTGGAAAAGGACCAAATAATTTAAAAACCCCCGACTTAAACCGTCTTATTACAAAACGAGATCTAATTTTAGACCTAGCCTAAACCTTCGAGCCAGTTACTCTATTTTGAACTTTATTCCGACAAACGTAAAGTTCTTAATGCAAAATTGACAACTTAGACTCGGGTTTAATGTCAGTTTTTGTAATAAGAACTTTAGCTTCGTTGGATTATAGTTCGAAATTTTAAAATGGCTGGATGGTTTAAACCTGGGTCTAAAGATTAATCTTGTTTTGTAATAAGGCCGATAGAGTCTAGGTAATGAGACTAAAACAGATATTTTTTTGTGTCGGGGGTTTTTTAAATTTAATTTTTTATTTCATGCTTTTTGTAGGGACTCCTTAACTTTTGTATTTCATTTCTTTTATTTTCTTGCGTATTAAGATTATGGTAATTTGGTGTTTAATCAGGTTGTTTATCGGTCAAAAAATAATTATTAATTTAGGTATAGTAGAAGAATAATTTTTAAGACTAAACATATTTTTTTGTTTTATTATGTCCTTTTTCTAGTTCTTCCTTTAGTTATTCAACTTTCGTACAAGTATTTCATAGCTATTAGATATCTTAGGTATTTCAGATCTAGTTTATAAAATGGGACTGCGACACTATCTGATGTAGAAATACCTACGCTTTTTAAGTAGGATAATTTCATTCGTAATAAAAATAGTCAAACTCAATGGTCGTAGGTACCAGTCATCACTCCACTGTCCTCATCATTCTAGAGCATTGATCAGACAAAAAAATATTTTCAAGTTTTTAGTTTTCATTTCGTTAGTTAATATTCCTCATTCCCTTTCATTATAGTGTACATTATTTTACTTGTCAAGACCTTGCATTTGATATATAGGTATTGAAGGTATATATAGGTATTGAAGGAGTTGTGAAAAATATATAATTCGCCATTTTGTGGTGGCGGCCATCTTGGATTTGAAATGTGTAATAGCGTATAGTATTCTACTAGTCAAGCCCTTTCATTTGATACCCATATTGAGGGCGTTGTGAAAAAAAAAATGTAATTCGCCACTTTGTGGTGGCGGCCATCTTGGATTTGAAATTTATTATAGTGAGTATTCTACTATTCAAGCCCTTTCATTTGATACCCATATTAAGGGAGTTGTGAAAAAATATGTAATCCGCCATTTTGTGGCGGCGGCCATCTTGGACCGATTTTCATCAAACATAGCTAAGAACACTCCCGACTAATTCACCGTTCAAACAAAAAAAAAAAACAAAATCAAAATCGGTTCATCCGTTCGGGAGCTACGATGCCACAGACAGACATACACCCCCCCCCACACACACACACACACACACACACCCCCACACACACACACAGACACGACAAACTTATAACACCCCGTTTTTGCGTCGAGGGTTAAAAAGAAGATGTTACAAAAAGCCTTATAAAGTCCTTTCACAGTTCTTTTTCTCCTTCAACGGCAACTGAGCCTATGTCGACTATTCTGCCAGCGTGATGTGGTGACGGCAACGTGATGTGGTGACGGCAACGTGATGTGGTGACGGCAACATGATGTGGTGACGGCAAAGTAGCAAGGTGAGCCGCAGCCATCGAACTTTGATGTGGTGACGGCAACGCAGAAAGGTGAGTCGCAGCCGTCGAACTTTGCACTCCGTGGTAGTTATCTACGAGTTATACGTTAGTAGCTCAAAGGACAAGACAATTTTTGGTATGTGGGTTTTTTATATAATATATAGAACACCACAAACCTATTTGAATATTAGGTCCTTACCTATGAAATTGCCGTTTTGTATGAAAAAATTTAAACGAATTTTTTTCATGTATTTTTTATTTGTATTAATCGAAGTAATCACCCACGCAATCAATGCATCTTTGCCAACGCAGTGGCAGTTTATTGATGCCCTTCTTAAGGAAATCAGCTGGACGGGAGGCAACAAATTATTCAAAGGCATTTTGTACTGCCTCTCGGGTATTGAATTTTTTTCCCGCCAAGAAGTTATCCAAATTCGGGAAAAAGTAGTAGCCTGGAGGCGCAAGGTCTGGTGGGTAGGGCGGATGACGGAGAGCTTCCAACCCCAGTTCTTGCAACTTAGAGACCGTCTGCTGTGCAGTATGTGGTCGCGCGTTGTCGTGCAGGAGCAGCGGAGACGAGCGATTGACCAATGCTGGTTGGAGATGTGCCAGCTTCTCCATCATTGTGTTCAGTTCTTCACAGTACACATCTGCAGTAATGCTCACCCCGTTTGGTAAGAAGCTGTGATGAATCACACCGGCGCTAGATCACCAAACAGTGACCATCACTTTTCTAGGGGTAAGTTTTCGTTTAGGGCATTGTTTAGGTGCTGAACCAGGATCCAACCAACTTGCTGAGCGCTTGCGGTTATCAAACAGAATCCATTTTTCATCGAAGGTAACAATGCGGTTCAAAATTCCTTCATTTGTGTGTCTGTTGAGCAGTGCAAGGCACGTCTCGACGCGTACTTCGCGCTGGCGATCATTGAGTTCGTGGGGCACCCATTTGTCAAGCTTTTTTACCTTGCCAATTTGACGCAAATGGACGAATATTGTTTTGACGCTAACGCCGAAAGCTGCTGCTAATTCAGCCGTAGATTGTGTATCATCAGCTTCCACAATCGCCTTTAATTCGTCACTGTCGACAAAAGTCTTCGGATGACCGCGAGGTTCATTTTTCAGGTCGAAATTTCTAGAACGGAAGCAAGCAAACCAATAACAGGTGGTGCGTTGGTTTGTAGTGTTAGCTCCGTAAACGTCGTTGATGTTGCGTGCCGTTGTGCCGCATTGCTGCCACGACGGTACTCATATTCCATAATTACTCGAATTTTTAACGTATCCATGATGACGAAAAAGATTGAAATGCGATGAAAATGTAACACTAAGTAATCAATAAACAAATGACTACTTTTGGGAAAAAAAATCCATGTTTTTAAAATAAAATTAATTTGAAATTAGAATTCCAAACAAAAATTATTTTGATTTGAAATGACCAGTACTGCAGAACGGCAATTTCATAGGTAAAGACCTATTATATTTACAAAGTTAATATTATTACACACCTAACTACAATTTAATTTCTTTTAAATTTAAAAATAATGATAAAATTTTGATAAGTTTAGGAGAAAATTTAGTCAAGAGGGAATGAAAGTCAGTGGGAAGAGGGATTTTAATTTTGGAAAACTTATTATAGAAGTCAAAGGATTGGGAGTTTAAAAGACTAGAGAAAAAGATATGATCCAGAGTACCATCATCAAGACCGCATTCGCACAGGTCCAAAAACCAAATACAAAATCCTTAGCATTAATCCTTTAAAGTGACTAATCACTTTAAAGGATTAATGCTAAGGATTTTGTATTTGGTACAAAATTATCCAACACCCAAGTTCAATGACTATTACCGCTAAATTAATAAAGTTATCTTAATCGCTATAGTTTTAAAGTTCATGACATGCACTATCATCGTGAATTTTTCCAGATTTTTCAAGCCAGCATGAATGTTGCTTGTTTATAACGGGTAAAGACTTGCATTGAAAAGCAAAATATGTTTTTTTTTTACCTATTCAGAATAAAGAGAGACAGAATCGTACTACATTGTGATAACGGGCTACTACGGAACCCTAAACTGTGCGTGGCCCGACACGCACTTGGCTGGTTTTTTTTTAGAAAATATTGTTTTGCAAAATGTCAATCCATTTAAAGGTTAGTAAACAGGCAGCTGTCGGGCGCTTGCGCGCCGCTCGGATCGCCAACCTATAGGTAGGCACCGGTCTTACGGTCTACCAAGAGTGAGAGATAGAGAGAGTCTCTCATAATCTTGGTGTCGTCGTCACATGAGGATCACGCAGATTAATGTCTGGGATGGACGAACTGATTGACTTGAGCTGAAGCCGTTGTACTTGCGGCTCATTGTGATGAGTTGAACCGGGAAGTCAAGCCGTGTCCGAGAGATGTGGCTCTCGCAGACACGGCTTGACTTCCCAGTTCCCATCTGTGCTGGCCTGCGTGATCAGACGAGCCCCGTGTCATTGCATGCCTACATGTTTTTATCACGTGAACATACATAATTTGTTTGTGCAACCGGGTGTTTTATAACCCTAATAAAATAGTTAATTAATCGCAAATAAACCCGGTGCTTATATTGGACTCGCCGGTTACATGGAGTGTGCGGCGTGGACAACGCGGGACTTGCCGAGTCCAGTCCAAACCAGGTACCTATTTAATACTTTTATTTTCCGGACACAATTCCAAGCCGAGTTGAAACCTTTTTTTTTATTCCGGGGTGGATCCTCATAGATGTCTGCCGCCCTGGGGCGGGCGACGGGGTCTGTCAGACTCTTACTGACTAAAACCACCCCGGTGTTCCATCTCACACCTACGCCAGGGGCCGCGGGAACGTAAGATCCTTCCACAACCCCCGACTGGTGCCGGCCCCGGGCCTCGTCGGGTCAAGGGGGAGTGAGGTGTTTGACTCCCCCCGTGACGTCTAAGAGGGGCGCGCTACGCACCGCCATCGCCACCTCGGGTCCTGATGTGTGGGGGGCGGCGGACGTCCCCGAGTCCGTCGCTCCTGGACCCATTTAGGGGGGCTGGAAGAGGGCGTTGTCCGCCCTCCGCCGACGCCCGGTGCGCCTCCTGCGGGCTGTGTGTGTGGACGAGATCTTCCTCTCCCTTTCCGCAGCCTCCTTCTGCGAGATGACTGTTTCGCAGAAGGAAACCACTGCGTCCCAGGACTCTACGCTGCCGACCATCGACTCGACCACGGCCGGCAGCGACAGGTCACTGCCTACTTCTGAGATGAGGGCACGGCGCGGCTCCTCCCAAGCGGCACACTCTGCCAGCGTATGCCACGCCGTGTCCTCCCGGCAGTCCACGCAGTAGTGACACCGGGCGTCCGGCTCCCTGTTTATGCGACACAGGTACTTCCCGAAGCAACCTTGCCCCGAGAGCACCTGCGTCACCCGAAACGACAGGGAGCCGTGCCGATGCCGGCGGTAGGGCTTGAGAGCCTGTCCCGCCATTCTGCCACCAGGACCTCGCGAAGCTGAGACCGACGCAGCTCCATATGGCGCTGCATCAGCCCTTCCCCTCGCGCCCGCGCTTCCTCGCGCCACCAGTACAGCGACGCGAGTACTTTCGCCTTCAGGTGCCAGGGCGGGGATCCAGCCAGTACGCAAGCCGCCTCGTAGGAGATCGTGCGATATGCGGGTTGAAACCTCAGCTAGCATTTGTGCTAAGTTGAAGTGGTGAACTGGAGCAACAGCAATGTGCCGCCGCTTACTGATTTTCTAGATAGGATTCGAGAGCTGAGACGGGCCTCCCGCACCTATGCCGGGGCTCCTGCACTTATGCCAGCGGGTCTGCGTATCTGTTGACCTCAGATACGGGTCTGATTAATGTCAGAAGGTTGGATTAGTTTCGAAGGAAGTTGAAGTTAAATAAAAGAGGTTTGTCTTGTTAGCGAGAATAGGCTTGAATCCAACTGTAGCATTAAGTTCGTCGCTGTACATGTGTGTGCTTGGAATACTAATTGATAATAAATCCGCAGTCCGCACTGAACAAAGTGCACTAATACTGTTTCACTTCCCGTGTAGGGCATAGCGTGATGTTTGTCCTGGTCGCTCCACTGTGTAAGTATGGTTATTCATTTGAATTCAGAGGTAAATGTAACAATTAAATTGTGATAGGTAGGTACACACTTCAGAAGTAGGTAGCTGCACCTCACGGGGACGCTATGGCGGCGAAGCCAGCCGATCACTTCTGTAGAAATCTCACCGTGACAATGTAGGTGAGCGTCAATCTAGGGATTGGCAGCTAATTTTTGAGATGGTGCAGTAAGGGCAGCTGCTTTACCCGCTGTAGCTACAGGAAGTCGGTGCTAGGACTGCACGATTGCTACGAGACGTTCCCAACATTTTGGAGAAATTTTGATTTGCATTCGCAGATTTCGAAAAAAATGTAAAATCAGCAGGAACATGGGCATCATCATCATCTGCCTAGCCATTTCCCAACTATGTTGGGGTCGGCTTCTAGTCTAACCGGATGCACTGAATAACAGCAGGAACATGGGCATCATCATCATCTGCCTAGCCATTTCCCAACTATGTTGGGGTCGGCTTCTAGTCTAACCGGATGCACTGAATACCAGCAGGAACATGGGCATTATCATCATCTGCCTAGCTTTTTCCCAACTATGTTGGGGTCGGCTTCCAGTCTAACCGGATGCAGCTGAATACCAGCAGAAACATTGGCAATTTTCAAAAAATCCTTTTTTACGCCAATAAGTAGATCTTGTTTCGTATAAGGAACAAAATCTTCTGTGGGACCAACTGAGGTTTGAGTACTAGAAGAGTCAGAAATCGCAAAAAACTTTCTCCGTACAATTCGCAGGGAATGAGACTTCAACTTACTTTTTTACCATCGATAAACTAGCAGCTACAAAGTTATAGAAAAACAAAAAACAATAACTTCTACTTACTACTAAATCTTACTTCTAATTAACACCTTGGAATTAAAAACTTGAAATTTTACATTTAGACTCACCTAGAAATTTTTATTTTTGTGCTCTAAGATATGAGGTGCTCAAAAACCATTTTGAGCACCTCATATCTTAGAGCACAAAAATAAAAATTTATAACGGCCACCAGGCCGTTTTGACGTAGGCGTAGGTTCACTCTGTTTACTTCAGACCGGGCAGCAGGTGACAATGTGCTAGGATGAATTCCATAGAGAATCGTGGTAAAAATCCACGACAACATCTAAATCAAGTTATGGATCGTGTAATCGTGTACCACTCTAAAGCAACTTTGATTCTTATAAGTAACAGGATTGATTGGCATAAAAAAAGTTTTTGCGAAAATTGCCCATTTTTTTTTATCTGGAAATGCAAATCAAAATTTCTCTTAAGGACGTCTTTACGTATCTGACAAAAATAAGCCGTTTTTCGGTGCATTTTGCGGCAAAATGAGACGAAACCAAATGTAACTAATAATTACCACAGATAGATTACTCTTTCATCTCCAAATGGTAGCCATTTTTTATTCGAAAATGTTGGTTTATAATATAGTAAAAAATAATTTCCGTTGCCTCTTCACACAAAATCGACGATATCGTGCTGTCTTTGGGGTCATTTTTCTTCTGTTTAATAACATAAACATATTTATTTTAAAATATTTTATGTAAGCAGACATGTTCAACTCAAAAAGGTAGCCAAAAGAACTATCAAAATGTTAAAAATAAGCTCAGAAAAAAATAAAAATCGGAGTCTATTTTTTCACATATTTAGCTGTAATACGTGAATCTTATTGGATTGAAATAAGGGTTATTTTACTGGTCACTGTCTCGGTTTATTGCACAAAAATTTGTAATGAAATATTAGTCTGCGCTCGGCCGCCGTTGTGAGTGGACTCTGTGTCGGTTGTAAGCAGCAGCTTGTGCTAAAAGAAGATCGCTGTACGGATACAAAATATTTGACACACAAAACTTGATACTTCACGCATTCTGTATGTACCTATTACCCAAGGAAAGATTTGATTCACAGTCTTATAATTTTTCTAGAAGTAAGTAGGGTTTATAAATTCATATTTCGTTCCGGACTTGCTGGAGTGACCTGCACAGCAGGTGTACTTCGAAGACTATTCCGGTCTGATCCCCTGAAGACTTACAATATTTCATGATGGGTGTCAATTTCGTGGTTTTCGAGGGTGCTGAAACCGATGGTGAGGTCCAAATGAGAATCCAAGATGGCGGATGTGAAAAATGTTACAATTTTTCATGATGGGTGTCAATTTCGTGGTTTTCGAGGGTGCTGAAACCGACGGTGGAGTCAAAATAAAAATCCAAGATGGCGGATGTGACAAATGTTACAATTTTTCATGATGGGTGTCAATTTCGTGGTTTTCGAGGGTGCTGAAACCGATGGTTGGGTCAAAATAAAAATCCAAGATGGCGGATGTGAAAAATTTTATAATTTTTCATGATGGGTGTCAATTTCGTGGTTTTCGAGGGTGCTGAAACCGATGGTGGGGTCAAAATAAAAATCCAAGATGGCGGATGTGAAAAATGTTACAATTTTTCATGATGGGTGTCAATTTCGTGGTTTTCGAGGGTGCTGAAACCGATGGTGGGGTCAAAATAAAAATCCAAGATGGCGGATGTGAAAAATGTTACAATTTTTCATGATGGGTGTCAATTTCGTGATTTTCGAGGGTGCTGAAACCGATGGTGGGGTCAAAATAAAAATCCAAGATGGCTGATGTGAAAAATGTTACAATTTTTCATGATGGGTGTCAATTTCGTGGTTTTCGAGGGTGCTGAAACCGACGGTGGGGTCAAAATGAAAATCTAAGATGGCGGATGTGAAAAATGTTACAATTTTTCATGATGGGTGTCAATTTCGTGGTTTTCGAGGGTGCTGAAACCGACGGTGGGGTCAAAATGAAAATCTAAGATGGCGGATGTGAAAAATGTTACAATTTTTCATGATGGGTGTCAATTTCGTGGTTTTCGAGGGTGCTAAAACCGACGGTGGGGTCAAAATGAAAATCCAAGATGGCGGATGTGAAAAATGTTACAATTTTTCATGATGGGTGTCAATTTCGTGGTTTTCGAGGGTGCTGAAACCGACGGTGGGGTCAAAATGAAAATCTAAGATGGCGGATGTGAAAAATGTTACAATTTTTCATGATGGGTGTCAATTTCGTGGTTTTCGAGGGTGCTGAAACCGATGGTGGGGTCAAAATAAAAATCCAACCATCGGTTTCAGCACCCTCGAAAACCACGAAATTGACACCCATCATGAAAAATTGTAACATTTTTCACATCCGCCATCTTGGATTCTCATTTTGACCTCATCATCGGTTTCAGCACCCTCGAAAACCACGAAATTGACACCCATCATGAAAATATTGTAACACTTTTCACATCCGCCATCTTGGATTTTCATTTTGACCTCACCATCGGTTTCAGCACCCTCGAAAACCACGAAATTGACACACATCATGAAAAATTGTAACATTTTTCACATCTGCCATCTGTAAAATTATTAAAAAGGGTTCAAACCGGGTGCGGTGACTTGACAAAGACGAAAATGTCGTTGTTCCTCAATACTAACATACACGTATCTGTTATAATAAGAAATTACGAACTTATGTATTTCAATAAACCCTGTACTTATTTTTGTTGCTGACGATCCTTCAGGATCAAAAACAAAAGAAAAAGCGGTTCAAACCGGTATGAGAAAGTTTTTAGTGGATAAGACAGAGATTAAAACAGAAGACGATCTAGGAGGGGACCGAGGCGGGGGGGGGGGTGGAGGGGGGGGTTCAGGGGATCAGAACGGAATAATTCGAGCTGAGTCAGGTGTGCCGAGTATGGGCTCGTTTTCTTAGTTATGTTGAGACCTTACCTCCGGACTTGATGGAGTGACCTGCAGGTGTACTTCGAAGACTCCTACTGGAACTAACAGCCGAGCAGATCTAGGTGTGCCGAGTATGGGCTCGTTTTCTTAGTTATGTTGAGACCTTACCTCCGGACTTGATGGAGTGACCTGCAGGTGTACTCCGAAGACTGCTACTGGAACTAATAGCCGAGCTGAGCTAGGTGTGCCGAGTATGGGCTCGTTTTCTTAGTTATGTTGAGACCTTACCTCCGGACTTGATGGAGTGACCTGCAGGTGTACTTCGAAGACTGCTACTGGAACTAATAGCCGAGCTGATCTAGGTGTGCCGAGTATGGGCTCGTTTTCTTAGTTATGTTGAGACCTTACCTCCGGACTTGATGGAGTGACCTGCAGGTGTACCTCGAAGACTGCTACTGGAACTAATAGCCGAGCTGAGCTAGGTGTGCCAAGTTTGGGCTTCTTTTGTTAGTTTTGTTGAGACCTTAAGAATAGGTAGGCAGGCACTAAGCCGGGTCTAGTCTAGGCAGATGCGGTCACTAATCGGAAACATAAAAAAATAAGTACTTATCTAAAAAAAAGATTACAGCCGCCATCTTGGATTTTCATTTTGACTTTGTTTTCGGCTCCAGCACCCTCGAAAACTATGAAAACGACACCCATGATAAAAAATATAAAAAATATTACAGCCGCCATCTTGGATTTTCATTTTGACCGCACTATCTGCTTTAGCGCCCTTGAAAACCATAAATACGACACCCATGATAAAAATAAAAAATAAATTACAGCCGCCATCTTAGATTTTCATTTTGACCTAATTATTGGCTCCAACACCCTCGAAAACCATGAAAACGACACCCATGATGAAAAATATAAAAAAAAATACAGCCGCCATCTTGGATTTTCATTTTGACCTCACTATCGGCTTTAGCGCCCTTGAAAACCATAAAAACGACCACCCATGATAAAAAAATTAAAGCCGCCATCTTGGATTTTCATTTGGACATCACTATCGGTTTTAGCACCCTTGAAAACCATAAAAACGACACCCATGATGAAAAATTTAAAAAAACTACAACCGCCATCTTGGATTTTCATTTTTATCTCACTATCGGCGATCTCAATATCCGTCACTTTGCACGGCCAAAAATGTAATTGACAGGCTTATGGTGATTTATCGAGGTAGCCACTGCTAATATGCCTTTATGCAATGCACGACACTGCTTAGTACGTTATCCTAATTGCGTAACACACTTGGAATGGCAATCCATTCCGATTTGACAGTTCAACAATATCCATTGCGTTGTTTTTGTTTTACGAATTTTTTAAATATTTATGAAGCAACTAGCTGTGCCCCGCGGTTTCACCCGCATAAGTTTCGATCCCGTGGGAATATCGGATAAAAAGTAGCCTATATGTGTCAGCTACAAAATTTTAAAGCCGACCCCAACATAGTTGGGAAAAGGCTAGGCAGATGATGATGACCTCTATACAAAATTTTATCAAAATTGGTGAAGTCGTTTGAGCGTGAAGAACAAACATATAAACATACACACACACTCACAAACTTTCGCTTTTATAATATTAGCGTGATGAATATTGTAGCATTTGTACTGTTTGCCTTGTAGGGTGTGTGCCAAATACACGTATTTTCTTTCCAGTTTTCGAGAACCTACTTGCATTTGATACCATAGAAAATTTATTATATAAAATACGAAATAAACCGAATAAAACAAGCTTGTTTTATATTTGTTTTCAATAAGCTCGTCCGCAAATTGTTAATACATAGGTACTTTGGCAACTTGTACTTGATTAATCACTGTCCAGTGAAATTAAGTAAATAGCATTCTACTTATATGAACACTTCACAGTACCTACAAACTGTTTGAAAACAAATCACCGTAAATTTAAAAAAAACACACGGCAAAAATAAAATAAAATTAGGCTCAAGTATCAAGTCGTGTCAATTTACTCATAATTTCACCGCTTCGCGCATGTCGCTGTGTGTGTGAGCCGTGCACGTGTAGTAGTAAGACTCAATACCTAAAATTGAAGCGCGTCATTTCGTAAACGCGTCCTTAAGTTAAGGGATTTCTCTAAGACCGTTTTTCTGCGGGCTCAAAAATCCACCCTGTATACAGGAAAAGTTTTTAACCAGTGCGCAAATTTTGACATAATAAACTTGAATATATTTTAATAAACACGTATTTTTTATTTTGATATGTTTCAATAGTAAAAAATTAAGTTAACGCTTACGAGACTTGTTTACTCAGAAATTTATTTTATGGACGTCGCTTGCAAGTCCGTCGACCGGTCGCCCGATTCACGCCGCGCGTCGACCGGTCGCCTGACGCGCCAGCTGGTATCAGAAGTACTCACGCGCGCGCGCTTGCTCTAGCGACGGCGGATTATTGACCCCAGTTTAGCGCTACAATTTTTTAAGTTTAGACTGTGTAAAGTTATTTGTAAACGTAATTTTTCGTAAATTCCAATTTATCCTTCATACTTTCATGGGCTTAGGACCATCAAAATGCAGAACTTTTTCAAGGCATAAACGTGCACGTTTAAATAAGTAAGCATTTAGTTTGTTTAGGACACTAACACCACTTTTTACTTCAATGAAAGCGTTAATTATTTTTTCTTTCAAGTCATCTAGGCTCTGAGCCTCTTCTACATACAGCCGGCATTTCACTTGTTTCATACACCTTGGTTTGCTGCTAAAATTGTCCTCTCATTAGGGACCGTGGGATTGAGGATCCTTTGGGCTCGCATACGAGGTACGCTCTCCCTTTCGTATCTTCTTCGTGCTGCTCGTAAATTTTCATTGCTTAACAAATACACTCGCACCATTTCATAATACTCGCGGTGAGTAAAATGAGACATTGTCACTACGCTAGTCTAGTCTAGTACGCGGCACGCGCGCAGGGACGGCGAAGGGACATCCGACCTCCGCTTCCGCAAGTGACGTACTGCATGTGCATGCGTTTTGTTTATCAAACGCCGGCGCCGCGCCACATGCCCCCGCACCCCCGCCCCGTCTCGTGCGCTGGGCGTCCAGCGGCCGGCGGGCGGCCTTCGCGTTTTCATTCATGCTCATTCATAGTATTACTATTAAATTATATCCATGTCTTGCTTATTTCAAATTGGGACAAAGCGGAAAAATGAAAAAAAAAAAAGTCATAAACTAAAAATGGAAATGTGTTCTATTGCTTACACTGAGCCACCAAAAAAAATTTGCGCACTGGTTAAAAACTTTTCCTGTATAATACAGGAAAAGTTTTTAACCAGTGCGCAAATTTTGACATAATAAACTTGAATATATTTTAATAAACACGTATTTTTTGTTTTGATATGTTTCAATAGTAAAAAATTAAGTTAACGCTTACGAGACTTGTTTACTCAGAAATTTATTTTATGGACGTCGCTTGCCAGTCCGTCGACCGGTCGCCCGATTCACGCCGCGCGTCGACCGGTCGCCTGACGCGCCAGCTGCTATCAGAAGTACTCACGCGCGCTCGCGGATTATTGACCCCAGTTTAGCGCTACAATTTTTTAAGTTTAGACTGGGTAAAGTTATTTGTAAACGTAATTTTTCGTAAATTCCAAATTATCCTTCATACTTTCATGGGCTTAGGACCATCAAAATGCAGAAAATAAATCATAATAAGTAAGAAAGTAATACGTTTTAGTCCATTCAAAATAAAACATTTAGGTATGATAGGTACTTAGACATGATACAATTTGCGTCAATGTCTAATCAAAGAGAACCTAAGACACTAAGATTGTTTATAATTTCTACTTACCTCTACATTTTATTAATCACAATAATTTTAGGTATTGTTCGAAGTGACCTCCTCCCTTTTCAAGGCATAAACGTGCACGTTTAAATAAGTAAGCATTTAGTTTGTTTAGGACACTAACACCACTTTTTACTTCATTGAAAGCGTTAATTATTTTTTCTTTCAAGTCATCTAGGCTCTGAGCCTCTTCTACATACACCTGGGGCGTTTCACTTGTTTCATACACCTTGGTTTGGGCTCGCATACGAGGTACGCTCTCCCTTTCGTATCTTCGTCGTGCTGCTCGTAAATTTTCATTAATTAACAAATACACTCGCACCATTTCATAATACTCGCGGTGAGTAAAATGAGACATTGTCACTACGCTAGTCTAGTACGCGGCACGCGCGCAGAGACGGCGAAGGGACATCCGACCTCCGCTTCCGCAAGTGACGTACTGCATGTGTGCATGCGTTTTGTTTATCAAACGCCGGCGCCGCGCCGCATGCCCCCGCACCCCCGTCTCGTGCGCTGGGCCTTCGCGTTTTCATTCATGCTCATTCATAGTATTACTATTAAATTATATCCATGTCTTGCTTATTTCAAATTGGGACAAAGTGGAAAAATGAAAAAAAAAAGTCATAAACTAAAAATGGAAATGTGTTCTATTGCTTACACTGAGCCACCAAAAAAAATTTGCGCACTGGTTAAAAACTTTTCCTGTATTATGTAAATATTATATTGTTTGAAAATTAAAAGTAAGTATTTACTGACATCACAGCCTACGATCAAGACGCCTCCAACGATACCTACATTTGTCAAAATATTATAATAAGTAGTTTAGAAGTTATGAGGGAACAAATGAATATACATACAGAGCGGTCAAAATAATAGAGGGTTGTTATTTTGACCGGTATGTAATTTTGCTTGGCCGTAGTCGGTAAAAATATTGCTTGTCTATGCTTGTGTCTTTTATGTATCTACTATGTACCTACTCCAAAAAAAAAAAACTAAATAGTGTCAAAAATAAAAAAACCAAATTATGTAAGTATATTAAAAAAGTGTAAAATAAAAATGAAACAGAAAGTCCCATTCGAGGCCAAAAGGCTCGTATCTCAGCATGATGCCGCGACTTTTAAAAAATTAATGTCTCGCGCTGGTATTCTGATAGGGCCACAGACTAAAAAGAGAAGTTAGCTTAATAGGGCCGTAGTCTATGACTGGGCCCGAGCCGGAACTGCCCGAGCCGGGACTGTCCGGGCCGGGATTGCCCGGTAGGCTAGTAGGGTCCTACTATTAATAAACTTTCAATGAGGGATTTTCTTTTTCTTTTTTTTTAACGCTTCCCTAGTCGCTGGATAGATGGCGCTGAACTTGGTAAGTTACTGCAAGGAACGGAAGTCACATAATTTTTTTATTAATTCACTTAGATGTAATTTTGAGATCGTAAAACGAAAGCAAACGAAACTGTCACTCAACGAGCGTATATGACGTGACGCAATGTTTTTTTTTTCCAAGCGTTTTGCCTTTGGCATCTAGTAACGTAGTCAGTTCAACGCCATCTTCAGGTTTCTTGGAAACTATGTTTTTTTTTTAATACTGAAAAGAAAAACCTCTCATTACATTTACAGTGTTCATTGGATTTTTTTCGTCAGCCAACAGTAAGTATTGTGGAAAAATAATTGTACGGTAAGTCATGGCCTATGTTTATTGTTTTGTTTTATTATTGTAGAAGAAGCTCAACAATAAATCAAACGACTATAGTCGGACTTTTAATTAGCTGCAGTCTTAGATTAAAAAATGTCCAGATTCCGTGTTCGAAACAAAACACAACGTTTTAAGTGAATAATCAACAAAATCATCAATAAAACGCTCTAAGTTCATAAAGCTGTAGGAATTACTTTTTCTGTTTTTTTTTGTTCTTACACCTTTATGAAGTTGGAGGGTTGTATTGGTGATTTTGATGATTATAATTCTGTAACTACATACGTCTTACAGCCGCGAATAATATTTTAATCAACATACAACCTAGCACTGGCCTGCAAATTGCAAAAAACGTAAGAAATTTTGAATTTCGCGGGCTGGTTGGAGCATTCCCCTTAAGTGTTGGCGTCTTTTTGTTTTTTCGCGGCCGTCAACCACATCTTGTTTTTCTAGTACCTACTTACAGAATAGTGTAACAAACGAAACCTATTTGACATGCATATCTCTAAACTTAGTCCGAAATGAGTTACTAAGAAGTATAATTTTACTGTTTTGATATTCTATAATATTCTATATTCTAAAAATACTCGTGAAATAATATCAATTCTTACAATAAACATGTCCCAATTACCATCTTATTTCCAAAACTGGCAACATAAAGACCTCCCCGAATACTTGAATCATAATAATAATCTTTTAAATTGAAATATTTTCTGCAAACCTTTGCCAAGTAACGAAAGCTGTGGTGGGATTTCAAATTCAAATTAATACAGTTATTTTTTTTGTCCGTAGGTATTAAGGCCACAAAAAATCCATGTCCTTTGCCTTATTATTTAGATTTCTGTGGGCTGGACCGATTTGACTATTTTTAGGGTTCCGTACCAAAATGGTAAAAAGGAGCCCTTATAGTGAGACATAGTCTGTCTGTCTGTCTGTCTGTCACAGCTGAATATCTCAAGAACTGCTATCAACTTGAAACTTGGAATAATTTTAGATGACGTTTGCCCAACTATTTTGCAAATAAGAAAGAAATAAAAATATATGTATATTTTTTGCAACAGGGACTGAAAGGGGGTCTGAAAAATTCGAAGTGGAGCTACTAGGGCATGTGGGGTATCATATGAAAAAGCGCAGTTTGCACATTCTCATTTTTTTTAGGCCGCTTAGTTTTCGACTTTTGATGAAAAATGTAAAAAATACCGTTTTCCCTCCCCCTTATCTCCGAAGTTTGCAAAGAGAAAAATCTGAATTTTTTCTATGTGATAGAAGTTTATGTAAAGATTACAGGAAAAATAAAACGAAGTCTCTAAATAGCACACTTTTTCAGAAATCACCAACAAAAGTTACATTAGTTCCACTATCGGTCAAGAATTAGCGCTGACATAAAACTGCAATATTCTACACCGCAGTGCACAGTGTTAAAATTCTCTGACGAATGTAGGCTTCACCAATGAAAATTGAAAAACATATGATGGTGCGGAACCCTCGGTGCGCGAGTCGGACTCGCTCTTACTCGGTTTTTCTATATGATTTTTGTATGAACTGTTGAAGTATAACGTTTGTCGTGTCAGCTAGTTTGAAATAAAGAGTGTCGCAAGATAAACTATACATAAGTTTTGTTTGTTGCGGAAGAGAAGGAGAGGCATGTCACTGCAGCTACTTTCACGCGCTGCTGCCAGCTGCCGCTTCACCGTGTCCACGCGTGCAGCAGCTGTGATTGGCATCAGCACTCTCTACCAGTACTACCTAGAACGGTTTAATGACCGGAATTTAAATTAATTCCAGGTGAGACTTTGGATTCTGAGAGCCAGAAACCAAATGAGCATCTTATATCGTTAAGGGACTATGATTTTGTGGGCGAGGACCAGAGGCTGTCGGCACTGCTGGCGGAGCGCATGGCCGTGCTGCAGGCGCCGCTGAATCTGTCGGATCTGGAGGCCGGCGGCCCAGCGCCCGAGCCCGCGGGGGCCGGGCCCTTCCAACCCAAGCCTGACTATCTGCACTCAAACATCAGGCTTCCCCAACAGTAAGTAGTTCGTATTCGACCTGTTTGTATGTAGCTCGTACACAGGGTCAACTTACAGCTGGCGAGACTTGGCAGGCATCACGTGATACGTACTCATCTATATACACACATCAAAAGTGTCTAGGGATCAAGCATTTTTATGCGGATTTCTTGAGATTGAGATGTGGCTTTGTAATAAATTTATGATTTTATAAATTTATATGGATCCTTTTTGGTGCATTTCATAATTTGAATCAGGAACTGTGAATCAAATTCGAGTAAAAGATGAAAATCAGCTGTCAATATTTTCCCTATAAAAACATACAACGCATTGAAGACATTATTAGTGCTACTGTTTCCCTACTACTGATTAAAACCAACGTTATTATGGAGCGGCGACGTCATTTAAGCAGGGAAGAAATGCTCAGAGCCGTGGGAATGATAGAAGCTGGTTCCCGGCAACGTACTGTGGCTTTAGCTCTGAATACAAGTCAGAGTGTTATCAGTCGACTTTGGACACGTTACCGAAGCACTGGTACCGTGGCTGAGCGCCATGGAGGACGGTATCGCTGCACCACACGGAGACAAGACCGATACATTCAAATCTTAACTCGAAGAGCTCCAACAATAACCGCCATGATGTTAGCCGTGAGGCTTCATCACTCTTCAGGGAACTTAATTAGCGACCAAACAGTCAGAAACCGCTTGCATGAAGTGAACCTTCATTCCCGAAGACCGCTACGGCGGTACCACCTATAGCAATGCACAATCGTAGGATTCGATATCAATGGGCTCTTGAACACAGAAATTGGGCAGAAGAACAATGGCGTTTCGTGTGCTTTTCTGATGAGTCTCGTTTTGGTATGAGACCGGATACAAGACGTATACGACACTGGAGAACCCCTGGACGCCAACAGCGATTAAAATCCTGCCAGGAAGTCCATCCTTATAGTGGTGGAACCATCATGGTATGGGCGGGTATTTGGATCGGCGGAAGAACTGAGTTGATTTGGATCAGAGGCAACCTCAACGCTCAAATTTATGCTGAAACGATTGTATCAGACGTCATCGTTCCTCTACAAGTGCAAATCGGTCCCTTATTTCAGTTAATGCATGATAATGCACGACCGCACACCGCAAGAGTTGTAAGACAGACTCTCGCCGCAGCTAACATCAATGTCCTGCCCTGGCCTGCTCAGTCGCCAGACTTGAACCCGATTGAGCATGCATGGGATATGCTACAGAGAAGAGCTCTGCCGAATATGGAGGGTATCCAGTCGCAAGAAGACCTTTTTTTGTTGTTGCAACGAACATGGGCGGCCATTCCACAGCGTGATTTGGATGAACTCATTTTGAGTATGCCAAACCGATGTTCTTGTGTTGTTAGTGTTCGCGGTAGAAACACGGATTATTAATTGTTTAAGTTACCCAATAAAATTTTAAAGAAAACTGTTATTTCAGTCTTTTTTTCGAACTTTTGTGTTAGTGGTTCAAATGTCAAAAATCCCTTTATTAGGAAAATGGCAAATTTCTTTATTAATGCAAAGGTGACTTGGTTTATCGTTACTGTGACAAACGAAAACACTTTATTTGATGAATCCTTAAAGAAAATTTTAATTAATATCAATCAGGAGAAAAGTTATTGCAAAAATATATGTTGATCCCTAGACACTTTTGATGTGTGTACTTTCGGAAAGTTTCAGTAGGATATTATACGATATTGATTAGGTTATCGTTCTTATGTCGTAAGTGAAATATATTAACGATTTTCTTCTCACACTTCTCACACTACCTGCTGATTGAACTTAAGAGCAGTTTTACACAATAATATAAAGGTCTTCGCATACACGTACCTACCTACTACTTTTAAAGGATTGTACATTTAAATTCGTTTTTATTATTTTCGTGACTGTATCTTTGCAATGTTGGAATAAAATAGCTAATTGGGCACAATACAGGGTCAACGTGAGCATGGACTACGCCGAGAATTTCAACACAAGTGATTGGCTCCTCGAAGTGAACGCGTCATTGCTGGACCCGGCACCCGGACCCGGCGGGCCACCAGCCCCCGGGTACGTCAGGGCCCCGGCCTCTGGAACCGGCTGGGCTCCCGCCCCCGGACCCCGCCGCGACTTCCGCCGTCAAACATACAGGGACCAATCTAAACTACAATACAACCAGAAGATACTGGATATCATGAAGCAATGTATCTACAATGCGCAACTTAAAATGATAGAACTAGATCCCCTCGTGAATAAGTACGAGCGCGACCCCCGGTTCCGCATAGCGTTCATCTTCAACCGGCTGGACGAGTGGCTGCACGACATTCGCACCGTGGTCTACGCCATAGTACGGTACCGCTACTACCCGCGGCGCGTCAAGCGGCTCATCTGGTACTACGAGCACGCGCTGCGGCTCAACATCGACATCACGTACAGCGTCGAGGCCCTGGTGCACCTGCACCACTCATACATGACGAGCGTTGCGAAGATCATGCCGCTTGGGGAGCGTTTTGATATTCATAAGTTGAGACACCAACAAAGGAAGTTAAAAAGAATGAAAGAACTCGGGCTTACTACGCAGCCTCAAGGCGCTCAAAAGGTTTCCACGACTCAAAAGTCTAAAGTCCAGGAATATTATTAAAATTTATTACAAGTCTTTTTATACCATAAACAGGGTGGATTTTTGAGACGGGGCAGTGAAACTGTAGTTAAGTATAGGAAAACTTTCCTAGCAGACGTTTTGAGTGATTCTCCGTCTAAAAAATCTACCCTGTCGAAGCACACCCTTCAAGGAAGTAGCTGTTTACCACAACTCACAACCATTATAAAAAACTAGATCGAACCACACCTTTTCAATTTCAATTTCCGTTTCACCAATAGTGTCTCCTCCTTGCAATGACGAACAGCACGCAAAATGTCTATTTAAAATCGCTAATGTGTTTTTACGGTATTTTGTTTCGTACATCTCGTCTACTATTCACAATCGTATCGTTATTTATCATAATTATTTAAAAACTCTTAAAAAAGGAATGTGTAGCAATATTAAGATCAACTTCTCATTAGCTCATCATCTACTCAGTCGAAGTCCTTGTTGCCTTCAGTTTTGGATGCCGCCTGTTCAGTTTCCCACGCATCTTCAACTTTTAGGAGTGCGTCCAAGACTTGTCTCTTGACGGAAGACTGGAATTTTCTTGGCAACCGCTTGGTGCTTTGGCAGACACTTGCGAAGAACAGATCTAGAGAGTCATGGTCAGTGCTGGGCTGGTGGCTCGGATCCCACACCTCGGGCTCACGCTCCTGATCCGACGCTATCTCTGAATCGTCCATTTTGATACCACTTTTTTCTGACCGTTGACTTCTAGAAATAAAGACGTAAGCGTTAGGAGGGTTTAGTTTAGCACTGAGGTGCAAACAAGAGATGTAAAGAGATGTTGGATGACTAAATATCGCAAGAATATTGAAAGTTCACATCAACATGCACCACTCACCGCCTAATGGTCATATATGGCAGCACGAAGGCCATTCGGCCCTGGAAGCGCCACTTCTTGCAGGGCAGGCCTGCCTTGGTGGTGGCGCCAGTTTTGCTGCGCTTTAGTGCCTGTCGCATGGAGTCGCGCAGGATCTTCCATTCGCGCTTCAGCACCTCGCCTGATAAACAACACAGCTTTGAATTAACTGAATGGGCCTGACATCCCGGTCTGGGGTTTAGACACAGAGACAGTGGAGATTATTCTGTCACCATTCATATAAAGAAAACCCTTCAAAATTCCCTCAAATTATGTCATTCTAATTGCGTGTCCGTTATTCAAAACAAAAATCAAAAGCATCACAAAATTGAACTTTACGGGGCTTAAGGACTTTTAGACGTCAAAAATGTATGGTGACATTTTAAAACAGTTGCTAATTATTATTAAGCAATGTTTATAAATAAAGCCCTAAATCATCAGACACATCTTCAGCACAGAAAACAAATACCAGAAGTCAGTAGGGTCCCAACTAGCAATTTTCTCTTGCGGATATGCTGATTTAAGAACTAAGATGTTACAGCACACTGACTGTGTCTAGACTATGACAGTACATCTTATAAAAGCATGATTTAAGGCGTTTTGTACTAAAAGAATATAAACACTTAGTACGTGCTCTTATTTATGTGTATAAAGAATCGTTGTAACACATTTATCAGCACAGTTGTCTTACAAATGCATTTTTAAAGAGCAATTGCTCTTGAATATTATTTGCACTTATAAAATCATCTTAAAAGTACATTCTTTCTTAGTAGAGTCTGCATTGACTGTTTTATAACACTTATGACCTTAATAAACTTTTGCATAAAACTACTATAAAGCCAAGTTGTAAATGTCTTCTCTGAGTCAAATTAAAGAGAAGACGACTAATAGTAGAACTCTATCAGAATATTTTGTCTTTTAAAAGACTTGTGAACACTTTATTAAGAATGTCGGCCATTATATTCGTGTAAACAACGCTAAGTGTTTATAACAGTTAAGCATGTAGTTTGAAAATGGGAAAGATTTAAAAGAAGTGGAGCTTAGGAATAAAATTAAACAAAAACAAAAATATTTTAAAACACACTCACTTAATAGTAGGTACCCATTTACCCATCCATTAGATACATATTATATACTTATGCATGTTTGGCTCACCTAACTTTATACCTACCACAAAATGGTAATTTATATGCCATGGTTTTAAAAGGAACCCTAAATTTATTAAATGGCTGCAAGTAGGTACGTTATGTAAGTGCTCAATAAGACCAAAAGGTTTAAAATTAACTTAGGTAGTGTGAAATAAGACATTTTAGTATTAAGCTTATCTTAGAGAAGAGTAATTGGTCTTATCAATCTCTAATGGCGTCAGTTTTTATTTTTACAATTAATTAATATTTTTAAAATAATACCTATTCTAAATACATAAAGAAGTGGGCCTGTGAAAATATTTCACTTTATTCCAAAAAACATTCCAAATAATGTACACCGCAAGTTATTTAAGTTCATAGACACATAACTATCAAGCAAATGAAATTAATGATTACAGGAAATAAAAATACTTTTAATACAGATGATATACATGAGCTGACAACTTTTTTTTTATTCCATCAGCGCTCGCGCACACTCATTCGGCCGTTGTGATAAATACTCCTTTATTGAGCTTCCAGAGAGCAGTATAAGGGAAATTACACTTATAAGGGCAGTCGTAAGAGCGCTCTAAGTCCTATTTTCCCTCAAACCATGCCATTATAAAACCATTATAAGTTATTTTGGTATTACAAGAGCAGTAACAAGATTATTGTTAGTGTAAAGTAATCTTCAATAAGAGCGTTATAAGTTGACTCTAAGTAAGAATTCTCTTATAAAGTGCGCCTAAATCGACACTTACAGTTGTTTGTAAGTGTGCAAAAAGAGTAAAAAAATATAGGTCTTGGGACACTTGTAAGTTAAAATTTTGCTAGTTGGGGTGGGTCAACACGACTACAAAACGAGAAGAGTCGCACCGGTCCACAGTATGATAAATGCCTCAAAAAAGTTTTAGTTTTAATATTAGTAAATATTTCTATTAGTCGAAAGTATGAACAATTTTGAATGCGAGAGTAGAACTCCCGGATCTTAAATATACTTTAAAACAAAGTTATAATTTTTAATAGATTCTTTTGGATTTCCAGAAAAACGCAATAAGTAATAAACGATGTGATGTAAATATTTGAACATTTGATTTTGAAGTTTATTGACACTATATGCAAGGTATTATACATAAGGCGAAACAGAAAAGATTACTCTATAAAAGAAAAATAAATATGCCTGATTTTATCTTTATTCCTTTTCAGGGTTCCGTAGTTCCTACAAGGAACCCTTATAGTTTCGTTATGTCCGTCTGTCTGTCTGTCTGTCTGTCCGAGGTTTTGCTAAGAGACCGTTAGTACTAGAAAGCTGTAATTTTGTAGGAGTGCGTATATCAATATTATGCCGATAAAGTGGTAAAATAAAATTTGGAAAATATTTTTTTTAGGGTAGCTCCCCTACATGTGAAGTGGGGATGAATATTTTTTTCGTCGTCTACCCCATCGTGTGGGATATCGATGAATAGGTCTTCTAATATTACTTGGAGGTTGCTAAAATTATTTTTCGATTTAATGCTCCATTAACGAAATATTAAACGTTAAAGTGCAAATTTTTGTTCTAGTAGCCCCCCCCCCCCTCTAAAACCTAAACTGCTGGCTTGAAAAATCTGGAAAAATTCACGATGATAGTGCATTTCATGAACTTTAAAACTATAGCGATTAAGATAACTTTATTAGTTTAGCGGTAATAGTCGTTAAACTTGGGTGTTGGATAATTTTGTACCAAATACAAAATCCTTAGCATTAATCCTTTAAAGTGAATAAGATGAAGTAGTTGCTTGATTATAACGGGTAAAGACTTGCATTGAAAAACAAAATATGTTTTTTTTTAATTTTTATTATTCAGAATAAAGAACAACAGAATCGTACTACATTGTGATAACGAGCTACTACGGAACCCTACACTGTGCGTGGCCCGAAACGCACTTGGCCTGTTTTATTTTTTCCCTCCGACATCTTTTGTCAGTAGCACCTAATATTTATCTTAAATTAATATTCTTCAGAACTGTACTATAAACAGTAAAAAAAATCTGATGCAAATGTATCAGGAAATCGAAGATATGATGATTCTATGGTTTTCAAATTTTTCTCTCATAAATAGGGTTGTTACTCTCAGAACACAAAAAATACAATAAATAATTTCTGTTAAGACTATAACTTGACGAGGGCGGATCCCTTCCCTATACTACATTTACCCCTTCATCAGAAAAATATAAATTATGTAAATGTATAAAAAATATTTTTATTTCAAACGACAAATATACACGTGAAACAAAATAACCTTTACGAAGTATACCTACAAGCAGCCACTAAGAGCAATTTTTGAATTTCACAATATTATTTTATGCCGAGAAAACTTTTTATGCCATTAACTTACCATAGGTACCTCAATCCTCTGTCTCGTAATACTTACTTCATTTTAAGAATTAAACATTTTTTAATGTTTTTGCTTTCAGATTTAAGATTTGTGAAAATCCTAACAACAAAAAATCGAAAGTCGAGAAATCCGAATTCCTTCGTGTTAGGCATCTGATATTTTACAGGCAGGTTATCATAACACTAAACAATAATGTGTGTGAAAATACAATGCCAATACTTTATAAAACCTGCGCAAAAAATAATTTCAAAATTACAGAAATAATTACGTAGCTTGCTTTAAAAAACATATAAAAAATATTTTTTTGTATCTAAAAATAGCAGATAATTGGCTTTATCACATACTATAATTAAAACATAAAAATGTTTTATACATAATAAGTTATAATAATTCTTTTGATTTCTATGGATGGATAACCAGAATAAAATATTGAAAAAAATATAGCTCTGGTTCTAAGCAGAATTGGTTTCTGAGAGTTCTACTCTAGCATTCAAAACAGTGTATGTATACTATCGATTAGAAGAATAAAAAGGGATGTCCGTTTTTCGAGGCATTTATCATACTGTGCATTCGCAAAAATGTGAAGTATATACGGTGTCCCACTGGGAAGTGTTTTGGGACCTCCCCTGTTTACGTCATAATATATTATTGACTTGCAACAGAACAACCTATAAGCCTCTTTGCCGATGACAGTTTAGTGACCATTGTGTGTAAAAATTGAGACCATATAAATCTGACATTTATAACTCACTAATTGCAAATGAATAATAAATAGAATGGTTAAATTATAATAATTCAAAATTTTTAATTAAGACGAAAATCATGAACTTTAGTCAACACTTCCTAGTATGGGGTTAAGAAAACACAGATTTTAGTAAGTTGATTAATGGTAATCAATAAAAACTGTTGCCTGCTACATGGTGGAGACCACGTAAATGTAAGGTCACATGTGATTCTGGATCAAGTGAACGTGCGTCTTCCCCCGGTGCGGGCAACAGTTTTGGTCATAGGGTTACGTTTTTTCTTTATGAGGTACCTACGGAAGTTCAAAAACAAAATAAAATTGAGTAGTATATATTTAAAGATTTTTTTGAGTTCCGTTAAAAAAAACGAGCCTACTGAGGTTCTGGATTGACTGTTTTTTTATTTTATCCATAGACAAATTAGTTGTTAGTACCTATACATAGCAGCGTTATCAAGCATTATTTACCTGGTCCTAGTGCCTAAATACATAAAATGTTAGTAAGTTGTATGTATCTTTACCTGCTTAAGTCTAGTACCTACTTAGGTAGGTACTTGTACATACTTCGTCGTTTCAGCCGATAGACGTCCACTGCTGAACACAGGCCTCCCCCAATTTTGGGAGGGTTTGTCATAATCGCCACGCTTGGCAGGCGGGTTGGCGATCGCAGTATGGTACGATGGTGGAATACATAGAGAACGCTGCTGCCCATTCTTCGTTACGATCCTTAGTCGCCTTTTACGACACCCACGGGAAGTAAGTACACAACGTGGTTAGGACCCTACGTTGTATACATACTTACTAAAACAATTTTTTTTTATTAAACTATGGATTAGAATAGAATAGAAAACCTACTCTTTATTATGTAGGTAAGTACACCGTTTAATATTACAGAAATAAATGTGGAAATTTTACAAGGGTTGACACAATGGGTGGTCATATCGCTTAAAGCCAAAAAATCCATCCATGTCCATCAAAAGCAAAAAGTGCGGCTTCCGCCCACGTCCGATGATCGGTCACCGATTTTTGTGGGTGAAAAATAGAACTACTGATGGCAATAGTGCAACGCACACGTCCTACTAAAAGTCGGTCAGAAATAGAATCGGTGCATTCCGACCGATCCGATTATTCGGTGAAAATGGAACGTTCGGAAATGTACCGATAGTCGGCCGCATGCACTTGCTAGGGAAGGAGTAAGGACGTTGTGTTGAAGACAAAGTGACGGACGTGTATGTTGAGTCGGTCACAAAATCGGTCATAAAAATCGGCCCGATTATCGGTGCTACAAAAAGTCTGACACGCACCACGTCGCGACTCGACGCGACACGCGCGATCGCGTTGTCCCCTTAATTAGCCGGCTACCCGAGATGGAATTCATTAGACTTGCTAATTAAATAAAAACTGGCCAAGTGCGAGTCGGACTCGCACACGAAGGGTTCCGTACCACAAGGCAAAAATATTTATTTTATTTTAATTTTATTATTTATTATTAAAGTTAAAATACAACTGAGTATTTTGTGAATATTTCAAGGGCCTACCTATTACCATTTTTGATATCGAGCAAAAAAGGGCAAAAAAATCGCGTTTGTTGTATGGGAGCCCCCCTTAAATATTTATTTTATTTTGTTTTTAGTATTTGTTGTTATAGCGGCAACAGAAATACATCATCTGTGAAAATTTCAACTGTCTAGCTATCGCGGTTCTTGAGATACAGCCTGGTGACAGACAGACAGACAGACGGACAGACGGACAGACGGACAGACGGACAGACGGACAGACGGACAGACGGACAGACGGACAGACGGACAGACGGATAGACGGACAGACGGACAGACAGCGAAGTCTTAGTAATAGGGTCCCGTTTTTACCCTTTGGGTACGGAACCCTAAAAAGGACATGATTTTCCGGTTAAGGTACGAAAGTGAACGAAGCTGCACTCCAAACAAGGCTTAAATCGCGCGGTTCCTTGTCGATGCTTTAAATCGTGAAAATGATATAGTTCGTAATCGTAACACGCGTGTAGTAGCGCAGCGGCATGCGGCATGACGTCACAATATCAAGTAGTGTGCACGGTACGTACTGTTGGCGCCGAGGCGCTCGGAGATCTCCAGCCAGCAGCGGTCCCGCACGTCGATGTCTCGGTGGTTCTCATGTTGCGTGTCGTACAACACTGGATACTTCTTCACTTCGTCTATCAAACGCTCCCTATAGTTTCTCGAATTCATCTAAATTCTAAAGATATTTTTTCACCGAGCGATATAAACGCGGCCACCCCAAGCGACGCCAAAGCTATACTGCGAGAGAGAAAGCGATATGCGGCGTTGCGCTCGGGTGAAGTTAAACAGCCACATAGCTCATCGCGCTCGGTGTGCGCCGTGGCTATAACGTGCTCCGTGCTCCGTGGAGTCGCTCAGTAGTCGCCAGTCGGCGCGCGGTGCGCGGTGCGCGGTGGGGTGAGCGCGACCCGTGTGTGAATGAAACGCGACGTGGGCACTGTAGGCACTAGCCAGGCGCTAACTGATATTGAACAACGCATAATTATTAGTATGTTGTGTAGGTACTTATATCCTTCTTAGCTATAATCGTGGCTTTTCGATGAACGGGGTACCTAATAGCGTAACGCACTATCAGTATCAATGGGTTTCATTTAGTGGCCGACCGAGGGTTCGGTTTCGGCCAGTTTTGGCAAAAAATTAGGTTTCAGCCGCAGTTTTGATTTCGGCCAAAAACAGTTAGTTTCGATTTCGTAGGTACTGGGCACATCAAGCTACTACAATCTGTCAAATGTCTTTAAAAGATTTTCAACTTTATCGCTAAAGCTTACGGTTCAAAGTTGATTGGAAAAATTTTACAGTTTCGGGTAGCTTGATGTACTGGCGTCTGTCCAAAACCAAAATAATAAAGTGTTTCCTTTCTGGAAGATTGATACAAGCTCTATGGGCAACAGCATCATTTATGCATCTTAGTGACTGCGTTCGGTCATAATAGCAAAATAGCAAAATAGCACGTTTCAGCGATTACTTGACACGACTTAAAAATTGCGTTTTCTAACGCTTTTATCTCCGCAAAACAATACAGCATGTATTGTTTTGCGGAGAGAAAAGCATTGTCGCTAAGTAAATCTAGATTCCGAAAAGCGATTAAATTGCTGATTGATAATGCTAAAATTACCTATGCGGTGTTAAGAGTAGGTAACAAAACTACAAAGAAAAATGATGGCTCGCAGAAAATAATATTATTATACCTATAGAGCGGATTCCATCAAACTTTTATCTTAGCTAGAATAAAAATAAAAAAAATAAAAAATAAAAATTTTATTCAAGTATAAAGTAAACTAAAAATAGGATTTACATTAATTACAATCGAGGAAAATTAAATTCTAACTGTAATATAGACCTGCCTGATCTAGGTTTATGAAAAGTCTAATAAGTCTTATCCTGAGAATAAATTTTGATTTTTTCCACGGATAAAAAAAAAGACTTGATGATATTGAAATCACTAACTTTTTCTTAACTGCAAAGGTTTCGGTTTCGGTTTCGGCTGAAACTTGAAGAGGAGCCGAAGGTTCTGTTAGGTATGGTTTTAGTTTAGGCTGAAAATCGTGTTTCGGTCGGACACTAGTTTAATTCTGACAATTCAACAACATTCCCTGCGTTATTTACGTTGTTGTAAGTGACATATCCTTATTATCAAAAAAAAATGTATTTTTACGTAATTTAGACCACATTTCTAGTAGACTTAGTGTTTCTTTTTTATCATAGTAATTAGCTTAAATCGTTAGAAGAGCGTTAATGAAGGTAGAAGTTTTTTTTTTATAAATAGCATCATCATTGTTTTTATAAAATCAGTACTTCCGTGTAATTCGTGACGCTTACTTGAAAAAGTTTTGCTACCCCCTTTACACATAAAACTGGGGATGATGAAACAATTTGTGAAGGCGCTGAACAAAGAAGGTTTTAAAATATATCCACACCAAATTTTTCCACTACTAACTAATCTCTGTCTGAAGCTAAACTGAAAGAAGGTATTTTCGTTGGTCCGGAAATAAGAAACTTGATGACAGTTTACGATGAAAAATTGAGTGAAATTGAGTCTTTTAAGGAAGTAGTGTGACATTTTCGAGGAAACCACAAAACTCCAAATTATGAGAAAATTGTGGAGAAAATGATTGAAAATTTCGGAAAAGTGGGTTGTTCGATGAGCATTAAACTTCATTTCCTTAATTCCCATTTGGACTACTTTCCTGATAACTTGGGAGCTGTAAGTGAAGAACAAGGCGAAGAGATCTGAAAGAGATGGAATGTCGCTATCAGGGAAAGTGGAATACAAGAATTAGAATGATGGCAGACTATTGTTGGCTGTTAAAGCGAGATGATCCAAGTCGGAATTTCAAGAGAAAATCTCACAATCGGAGCTTCGGTGACAAAAAAGCAATATACCTCTCACAAAAGTGTTTACTATTTTTAATTTGTTTATTACTATCCCTCAAATGTATTTTTAATGTTTTAAAGTCATGTTATTGTTTCTTAATTGTAATAAAAAAAAATACTTAAGGGGGAAGCGCTAAGGTAGCCCGCGAAGTTCAAATTATCTTACGTTTTTTGCAATTTGCTGGTCAGTACCTATTAAGTTGTACGTTGATTAAAATATGATTTGCGGCCGTTACAAATATGTATTTTCAGAATTATATTCATTACAATCAGTAATACAACTTGTTATGTTAAATCCCCAAATGTCAAGATTTCATGAAATAGTCATTCTTGGGGATTACTAATTGGTCTTAGAGAGCTGTGTTGATGACTTTTATGATTATAATTCTGTAAATACATATTTGTTACGGCTACGAATCATATTTTAATCAACGTACAATTTAAGCAAATTGCAAAAAACGTAAAAAAAATGAATTTCGCGGGCTACCCTGGCGCTTTCGCCTTACCTTACTTTTAAGTTACCTTTTTTTTTTCGAAATGAATCAATGGAATTTTGCAGGAATTTTTCAAAAAAACTAAGGGTAAGTAATAGGAAAATTCCGAGTGCATATTCGTAACCTACGCACCAAAATACCCCAATATCAGCATTCAAATGCAAAAGAGGAAAAGAAGAGTTAAAATTTGCAGACCTGTGTAACCTTTTTTACCCGACTGCGTCAGAAGGAGGGTTATGTATGTATGTATGTATATTTCTTTGGCACGCTCTGTAGCCTAAACGGCTAGATCGATTTCAGCTTGAGAGGTGCCGTTAGATTCGTCTTAATTGTGAGAGTGACACTGGGTATATCAAAATTGAAAAAAAGTTTAAATGGCCGATTTATGGCGCAATATGTCTTCAAAAAAAAATTTTTTTTTCAAAACCTATCGAGTGGGGTATCAAAATAAAGGGTTTTAAAAGGTGATTACAAAAATATATATAACTTATATGGTTAAAAGTAATTCGAAGTGACAAAACGTAAAAAACAAGTACCAAGAACTAAATCGTTTGCGAAATCTTTCACATTTGTAAACTAAAAAGCTGGAAATAAAAAAAATAATAAAAAAAATAAAAAAACCCGACTGCGAAACTGAAAAGCTACAAACAAGCCCATTTTAAATTAAATAAAAGTTGGAAGCAGGCGGGACCCATACCATTTTTATCATATTTTCAAATTCAAATGGGTCCCGCCTGCTTCCAACTTTTATTTAATTTAAAATGGGCTTGTTTGTAGCTTTTCAGTTTCGCAGTCGGGTTTTTTTATTTTTTAAATTATTACCTAATAAGTAGTAGGTATTTTTATTCTTTGGTATTAAGTACCTACTTACTCCAACATAACATTAGCGATTTTAACATCGTATTTTTACAATAGGTCTGTACCGTTAACTATTCGGTAACAAATCAAATAGCACTGTGTAAACTAAGTACCTACCTATGTAAGTAGGTATAATTGTATAATGATAAGGAGTTCAGTCGTACGGATAGCAATTATTATGAACGGAACGCGCGCGACGTCATGCCGATACGGCCTCACCCACACGCGCGCGAGTAATCTCGGGCGCGCACACACACAGCGGCTATAAGCCGGCTACAGACCTCCGCCGCGCGCCGCAGTCAGGCCGCTGCCGCGCCGCTGTCGTGTCGGGTCGCGGGCGTACGTTACGTCACACTTACTACACCACAAACGTTAATCAATTTACAACAGTGTTTAGAAGACTCTTTGAAGATTATCAACAACTGCTCGGCCGCACATTATTATCATTGAGTAGCACGTGGCGCGTGCGCTTTCTTTAGCCAATTACTCCAGCGACATGGAACGCCATGACGACAAATCGGTGTGGTCGCAGCCGCTCGGCACTTCCGCTGACTTGGCCGTACAGGTTTCCATTGCGAAACTGAAGAAACCTAGTCACTGCAGCGTCATGAACTGCCACAACAATTCTGTTCATAATCCTGATTTGGGATATTTTAGGATTCCAAGCAATAGTGAGAGGTAAATATGATTTGAGATTGACACCGCCATCTATGTTTTACAGCCGGCACTAACTCGGTGTTACCGCATTGTATGAGTAGGTACTATTTTGCATCGATTCGAAAGAATTTTTTTGATTATTTAGATTCTACATGCGAGGGGCCCGTGGCTAAATAATAACAGCCGCACAGGTCGATCGATCAGGTTAAGCTACGCTTGCCGCGGTTGGTATGTGGATGGGTGACCATCTTTACATACCGAGACCCCTCCGTCCTCCATGCCTCGGAAAGCACGTTAAGCAGTTGATGCCGGCTGTCATTCGTAGATCTTTGACAGTCGTTACGGGTAGACAGAAGTCTGACAACCAGTCTTACCAAGGGGTATCGTATTATCCAGTAAATGGGTTGTGGGGGTCAAATAGGCAGTTGCTCCATGTAATATACTGGTAGGTATTCAGCTGCATCCGGTTAGACTGGAAGCCGACCCCAACATAGCTGGGAAAAGGCTAGGCAGATGATTAGCTAATACATGCGAATGCTAGTTGCAATCAAATTAGGAATCTATGTAAAGGTTTATGTAAAGGTTTTGTCAATAAGCGTCTCGCGCTTTATTTCATAGTAAACTAAATTAATGATAAGTACCTGTACCTACTTTTTAGTGCATTTACTAAAACTGACAGCGTCTTTGTTATATTTTAACCAACATTAAGAAGGAGGTGCTCAACTCCAACATCGGTAAATACGTAGGTACCTTGTACCTACCCGCCGCGCGCCGCGCGCCGCGCCACGTGACACAACTGGGCCAAGTGGGCCATTCATGGATGATGATAATTGATACCGTTTTAAAAAATAACATATTTCAGGTATGTAGAGTATGTGCCAAGGTACAGCAGTCAGTAGGTACTTACAGACCTACCTACCTACCCACCCACCAAGTTTATTGCAAATTGAACAGTTTATAAGTACAGTTCGTTTTTGTCCCATTTTAGCAAATAAGGATTTGGATTTTTTTAGATAAATTTAAATATATTGCCGATAGGTAATGTGAGCAGATAAGTAGGTAGAAGTTCTGCAGATGAAATACCATGCCACCTGCAGATTTGATCGGCTGATTTTGACACTTTGACAGGATAGAACGGCTGGACGTATTCCTAATATAGTTAACATCAAGTCTGAAATCGCTAACCCGTCTTGAGCAAGCTCTGTGATCAATGCTCCTGCCTTGTTTGTATGAGAAGAGAAGAGCCGACGCGACGCGCGGCGTGGGGGGCGGGCTGTAGTGGGATTGTGTTGTGGGATTGTTGTGGGTCCTACAGTCCCACTACAGCCTTATTTTTCACTTTTAAGTTATACTTAACCCACACAAATTCGTATAACACTACTTGCTTAAATATCAGTGGCAGGAGGTTATTATAACATCATCATCAATACTTATAAACTAAGTGACAAAAATATGTATTATTGAAGCTTACTCAAAAACTACCCAAGCAAAGTTAATAAAAAATTATATGGGACCATCCCTGAGGCATCCATTAAAAAAATATCTTTCAAAATCGATTTACAATTGCCAGAGATATCTCGCATAACATACCTAATATAGAAAAACAATTTCGTTTACTTAAATTTTTATTACCAGTCATTTTGGTTTAAAAACAAACTACTGAACCGATTTTGATGAAATTTCTATGGGGCCAATCTGAAAGTATATCCTTTCAAATAAAAAAAAACAATTTTGCATAAGGACCAGCGTTCTGAGGTTCTTGAGGTCCTCGTGAGGTCCTTTTTTTGAAGTCGGTTAAAAGACAATGAGCACCGCATTCAATTCAGTACCTACCTAATAAGCAACCCAATTTTTTTCATCAAATCATCCAACCTGAGGAATGCCATTTTTAAAATATCATCTTCTGGCTAGCCTTTTCCTAACAATGTTGGGGTCGGCTTCCAGTCTAACCGGGTGCAACTGAATACCATTATTTTACATTGAGCGATTGCCTATCTGACCTTTACAACCCAGTTACTGGGTAATACGATACCCCTTGGTAAGACTGGTTGTCAGACTTTCGGGCTTCTGACTACCCATAACGACTGTCAAAGATCCACGAATGACAGCCGGGATCAACGGCTTCGCGTGCTTTCCGTGAACGGAGGGGTCTCGGTATGTAAAGATGGTCACCCATCCACAGACCAACCGCGGCAAGCGAAGCTTAACCTGATCGATCGACCTGTGCGGCTGTTATTATTTAGCCCCGTACGGGCCCCTCTTCCTTTTTAGGGTTCCGTAGCCAAATGGCAAAAACGGAACCCTTATAGATTCGTCATGTCTGTCTGTCTGTCTGTCTGTCCGTCTGTCTGTCTGTCTGTCTGTCTGTCCGTCCGTATGTCACAGCCACTTTTCTCTGAAACTATAAGAACTATACTGTTGAAACTTGGTAAGCAGATGTATTCTGTGAACCGCATTAAGATTTTCACACAAAAATAGAAAAAAAACAATAAATTTTAGGGTTCCCCATACTTAGAACCGAAACTCAAAATTTTTTTTTCATCAAACCCATACGTGTGGGGTATCAATGGGTAGGTCTTCAAAAATGATATTGAGGTTTCTAATATCATTTTTTTCTAAACTGAATAGTTTGCGCGAGAGACACTTCCAAAGTGGTAAAATGTGTGTCCCCCCCCCTGTAACTTCTAAAATAAAAGAAAGATAAAACTAAAAAAAATATATGATGTACATTACCATGTAAACTACCACCGAAAATTGGTTTGAACGAGATCTAGTAAGTAGTTTTTTTTTAATACGTCATAAATCGTAAACCGCAATTTACCATTCATTCAATCAACTCAAAAATAAAAATAAACATTTAATTTCATAGACATAAACCTTACGCATAAACCCGGATGTTACGGAACCCTCGGTGAGCGAGTCCGACTCGCTCTTGCCCGGTTTTAAAAAATATATGTATTGTAATTAAAAAAAAAATACACTTTGGAGAGAAGAACAACATTTGTTGACTCGCATACGACTTCGACTGGCGGGAAATGGAGTAATTGCACCATTCTTCTACAGGATAGGGTGCTCCTGCTGATGTTACAGTGACATTTTTTTGGTCCATCAATCAAATGAATCAGTTAGCGCCACAAGCCATGCAGGACGAAATACAATCACAACTTACAATTATTCCAAGACAATAAATCACAAAGTTTACGACTCCGGGTGGAATCTCGAAATGTAATAAATGATCACCCATCCACGAACCGACCTCGCCAAGCGTGGCTAAACCCTTGATCGACCCGTGCGGCTGTTACTGAGGGCCATTATTACTTAACTATGAACCCCTCCTCAAACACATTTACTTAATTTCCATTTTTTTAAAACATGAATTTGGAATTGTGCCACTTTCGTTTTCAGGGGCGAGATTTTTTTCCAGAAACTGACCTGTATATTAATGTACTTACGTCCTTTGTTCAAGGGCTGCAACGTGGCTAGAGAAATTACGACATACATACAAGAACAAATCAAAGAAGGTACTGGTTTGTGAGAGACACTTCGAGGCCCGCTATGTGAACAGGAACAACGCGGAGCGCACGCGCCTATTGATGCACGCGGTGCCCACGCTGTTTCTGCCCAACGCCGAGACGCTCACGTGCACGCCCGACGTCGCCGACGACGCCGGCGCGGGCCGCCGTGCCGCGCTTGCAAGCGGTTGCGCCGTACAGGCAGACGACCGCACCGAACAGGCAGGTGGCCGCGCCGCACTCTCAGGTCGCTGCGCCGTACACGCAGGCTACCGCGACGACGGCGCGGAAGCCAGCGACGCGCACGCATGCGGCCGCGACGTGAGAAAGCCGGTCAAAGCTAAACAAACGACGCGTGCGCGTGTTTCAACGAAGAAAGCTATAAAACGCATCGAAGCCTTTGTAAATAGAAAACAACAACAACCTAGAAATTCTAACATACATATCGCAGAAATTATAGCACTATATAAACGATTTAGCACGAGAAGGGACGGCGGGAAATTTACAGATGAGTTCAAGTTTTTTGCCTTAAAGCTGTATTGTTCAAGTCCGAACACCTATAGAGCTATGCAATCACTTTTATGTCTACCCACGATTTCTACGCTGTATCGATACTACATTCCATCATCGACCAATGTTTGTGAGAATTTAATGATAGCTTTAAAGATCAAAGTTGATACCATGACTGCCCAACAGAAGGAATGTGCCGTGTGCATCGGAACTATGGACGCAAAGGAATATCTCCATTACGATGCTAAAAAAGACCAATTGATCGGTTTCCATGATGTCGATGGCACTCAAAGGCTGGAGCCAGCTAAGAAAGCTCTTGTTGTTATGGTGCGCGGTATATATCACAACTGGAAGCAAGCGATTTCTTATTCGTTTTTGGCGCAACATCAAGGCTATGAAGATGTAAGAGCGTATATTTTAAAGATCATAACCAAAATGTTTATAATTGGACTTACGGTTCGCGTGCTGATATCTGATGTCGAGACGGATTTTATTGGTTTATCGAAAGCGAAAAAAATCAATTCTAAGGCTCCCTTCTTCCACATAAGCGTTTATAAAATTTATTACATGTATGATCCAGCGCATTTAATGAAGAACGTGCGAGAATTCTTGACTACTAATAATTTTTACTTTAACGGAAAGATCGCTAAGTGGGAACACATAACTGCATGCTACGACCATGAATGTCAGAAACCTTTAAGACTTGCACCTCAACTGACTATTTACCACATCATACATACGCATCTGCAATCCGAAAAAGATAAAGTTCAATTAGCAGCGGAAGTGTTCAGTAAGCAGACAGCTGCTGCCGTGTCCACGTACGCACAGCTGAACGTCATCGACGAGCCAGTCGACGGCACCGTCGAGTGGATCCTCCTCATGAACAAATTGTTTAACCTGCTAAACTTCACGTCCTACATTCGTAACGATGAGGCGACCGCTCCGTTCAGCGGCCAGGACGCGCAGCTTGAGTTCATAGACGAAATATCAACAATATTAGGAGACTTGCGTTTGGTTGACGTACACAGAGGTTCCAATACCACGAATAACGCCAAAATAATAAGTAGACTAAGAGCAACCCTTAAAGTCATTGTGTCATTACACAGGGATTTAGATATAATATACCCCAACAAGTTTCCGGCATTGCTGAGCCGAGACTGTCTAGACTCGTTCTTTGACACAGTTCATAAAGCGCATGGCCCATGCCTACCCACCTGCAGGCAAATACAATTAGCAATAAGTAGCAAGACACCGATATTCAACATTTTTCAAAGCAATAAAAGCAAAGAAACAGATTGTCTAGAATTCTTTCTGAAGGACGCAATAGAATTCAGTGCAATTGTAATGGTGTTCGAACCAGCGCAGCCAAAAGGTTTAACCGCTTGCTTGGAGTCTACTGCGGATATGGATTTAAATGCTGTGGAACTGTTCAAAGACTACCCGCTGCAGCACCTGGCGGCGTACCTGCTGTACGAGGGCTACCAGCGCCACAGCGACTGCGAGGCCACCAAGAGCTACGCGTTCGAGAACGCCGACAGCATCACTGTTATACTAACTATTAAAAATACTCGTAAGAACCAGAAGGAGAACACGGTGGTGGTCATGGTCCCCACGGAATTTGTAGAATTCATTGAATCTATGGAAATGACGCTGAAATTATACTTTGAAACTGAATATCAGCGAAACGTACTAACGGGCCTTATGGAACATTTGTTTTCAGAAAATGTTACGTTTTCGATGCCCTGCGAGTGTTTCCCTTTAGATTACGTGAAAAGTTTGTACATGAGATATAGATTTAATTTGATACTAAAGTACAACAATAACGAATTTGAAAAAACTACGGAAGAGTGCAGAAAGTATTTTGTGGTCAATGATCTGTAAACTTGTAAACGACAGTCATGTTCCTAGTTTAAAATAAACATTTGCAAGACTTTGTTTCTGTTACCTTCATTCTGTTAGTAAAAATGTTGATTTTTTGCATAGCTATTCATAACCATTCGATACGTTTCCGTACCGAATCAAACATCAATCATTGTTATCCAAGGAGTACTTTACGGAGGACGCTGCGTAATGCCGTGCAGTGTGCCAATCGCCTAAATGCTGTTCAAAATGTTGACAGTTTAAACCAAATAGACGACCACTATTCTTCCTACGGCTATTTGCGGTCGGACCCGGCAAATCAGGTTACCGAAAATGTGTAATTTTCGAGAGCCTGTCGAATGGTTGTGAATAGTTATGCTGCTCCTTTTTCTTCAGTTTAGTTATTTTAGCACGACTTTTATTTAACTGCACATCCTCCGAAGTCTGGAAGGTACTGAACAAATACATCGGCGAAGCTGTTATTAATTTATTGGACAACAGGAAGGCATAAACAATAATAGTAAAACAATTAAATTTCACCAACCGATCTCAGAAGTATCAACATCGGCCAGTAGGCCGTGTCTGGCCGGCTATCAGATCTCAATCCTATCCTATCCATTGTATCCTAGCCATTTGCCATAATTATCAACTTTCATTCAAACACAATCAATGCAATCTGTCTTTTCACTGGTCTGCTTTTTTACAGCCATCCACAATTTAATCACAGGAACCACTTTCTATCACAGGCACTACTTTCTATCACAGGCATTACTTTCTATCACAGACACTACTTTCTATCACAGGCACTACTTTCTATTATAGGTACTTTCTATCACAGGCACTACTTTCTATCACAGGCACTACTTTCTATCACAAGCACTACTATCTATAACAGGCACTACTTTCTATTATAGGTACTTTCTATCACAGGCACTACTTTCTATCACAGGCACTACTTTCTATCACAAGCACTACTATCTATAACAGGCACTACTTTCTATTATAGGTACTTTCTATCACAGGCACTCTTTCGTGGCACCACACATCGGTATATATGTTACCTCTTTCTTAACATTCTCGTCTCTGCTGCATACAGCTAAGTGCTTTTTGTTAATTTTATTTAAAGCCTGTCATTTCGTTCACTCAAAAAAAGAAAAACCTTGTCGACTTGCGGACTACCAGGGGGCCTAAAAAGGCCACTTTGGCAGAATCATAAAAGGATAACAGAATGGACAGTTAACTGTTAAGTTAATCGTATCAAATCCCATTGGTGAAGCATTTTTCAGTATTTTTTTTGTCTGTGCTAAAATACCAATCAATCCAATCCAAATCCAATCCCAATCTCTTTGATTGTACCTAAGTAGCGCAGCGAAAAAAAAGAAAAACACGGACTGTCTTCGCCATTTTATAATTCCTTTTATGATTCTCCAAAGTGGCCTTTTTAGGCCCCCTGCTCCCATTCTAGATCACATTATTTGTTTATTTAATTTGAATCACAATGTCAGCACTACTCGGCCGCGTGTAAGAGATTGTGTTTCATGTATCAGCCTCCTTATTACTATTGGAATCTCAATAGAAAAAAAAAAGCCGGGCAAGAGCGAGGCGGTCTTGCGCTTTTAAATTTTCATCGGCGAGGCCTATATTCAGAAAATTTTAACACTGTGCACTGCGGTGTAAAATATTGCAGTTTTATGTCAGCGCCATCTCTCGATAGTGGAACTAATGTAACTTTTGTTGATGATTTCTGAAAGTGTGCTATTTAGAGACTTCGTTTTATTTTTCCTGTAATCTTTGCATAAACTTCTATCACATAGAATTATTTCAGATTTTTCTCTTTGCAAAATTCGGAGATAAGGGGGGGAACGGTATTTTTCGAAAATTTCAAAAGTCGAAAACTGTGCGGCTTAGAAAAAAAGAAAAAATCTTTGAGAATGTGCAAACTGCGTTCTTTCATTGTATATGATACCCCACATGCCCTAGTAGCCCCACTTCGAATTTTTCAGACCCCCTTTCAGTCCCTGTTGCAAAAAATATACATATATTTTTGTTCCTTTCTAATTTGCAGAATAGTTGGGCAAACGTCATCTAAAACTATTCTAAATTTGAAGTTGATAGCATTAGTAGTTCTTGAGATATCCAGGTGTGACAGACAGACAGACAGACAGACCAAGTCTCACCTTATGGGTTCCTTTTTACCATTTTGGTACGGAACCCTAATGATGTCCTTATTGTACCCGAGTTCACACCGAGGGCGTTCTATTTCACCTTTCTGCGGTATAAAAGAAAACTCAACACTAGAGTAATTTAACTACTAGTGCAACTACTAAAGCAATCTTTTAAAAAATTAGGTTTACGTTCGTCGTCATTATTTTCAGCCTCATTTATAAAAATCTCGCTAATCACTGAACTATTTAGCAAAATAATGAATTAGCTCTTATCTTCACCAGTTGCCCTAATACGATATTTATTATACACCCTACATAACTATTTTCTCGTTATAAAAAAATCGTAAAACTTCTTTGTATGATACAATGACGAAATAGAATCATAATTAGCTCGATTAGCAGACGAAATGGTGATAGAGTGCTTACAGTTGTGTATATCTATTAGTGGAGGGCAGGACGCCGTGGCTCTCACGTTGTGTATATCTATTAGTTGAGGACAGGACGCCGTGGCTCACGTTGTATCTATACATATAATAAAATTGTAGAAAAGTGGTGTCTGTACAATGGAAATATATTAAAAAAAAGTAGCAGGGGTTGTTATTATATCGATGCCGAACCCGAAATTGTAATTAAATTTTTTTTTGTCTGTTTGTCTGCTGTGTTTGTGCACGCTAATATCAGAAACGGCTTATTCGATTTAGATGCGGTTTTCACTAATATATTGTAGTAAGCTTCACTTAACATTTAGTGTTACTAGCTTCACTTACCCTTTCCGTTACACCTTGTATAAAGCGCGCTGAGAGCCGCGCCGCTGCCATAATTCCGATCCAGCCTGTCCCTAGCTGCCCTCTCCCAGCGACGCCCTAAGCCGAGGTCCGTACCCCACAGGGGGTGCCCTTAGCGTGTAGTCGCTTAGTTTTTAAGTTTATATTGTGTAGTCAAGTTGTGTATTATGCCCTGGCTGGAGGCCTTAATTTATTGAGGCATCCACAGGAAAGCCAGGTTAAGCAGTCGACAACCCCTCAGGTTGAACTGCGAGATGACCATTTCAAAAGAAAACGCGCCGCTGCCATAAGGATTCAGTTATTCGTAGCGAACGCACGTATCCTGGAGAGTATAGGCGAATAGTTGGAATCGATTATTGCGATTCACTTGAATACTGACTGTTTGCATATTTCATTTATTTATATTTTAGGATTTGTAGGTTAGGTTCTTTTTCTTAATTTTCTTTAAAATTTTGTAAGTATTTGGTATAGGTTAGGCGGTTCTTTCCTTGATTTTTGGGTATTTACTTATCTTAATTTTTATTTAGGGTTTTGTAAATAAATATTGTAAGCATTTATTATTGGTTGGGCATTTCTTTCCCTGATTTTCGGTATAATACATACTTATCTTAATTTGTATTTAGGGTTTGTATATAAATATTGATGAATTTATTGAATAGATGAGAGGGTAGACCTCGAAATGTCAACATCGACTCAGTGATCTTGTGTAAATAAAAAATATTATATCAGCTTATTCCGCTTAAAACAGTGTAAATTCATAAAAAAGCAAATTGTGAAACACATGAACAATTGTTATCAGCTCAAGAACCGCAATAGTTCGTGTGAAATTCCAATAAAAAGTTAGTAACGACGGATTCTACCCCAACCAAAATTTCACGAAAATACGGAAGAAAATACTCAAACACCGCAGGAAAAAGGTCAGTCAGCATGGAAACACACTGAAAGTGCTATTTAAGTGAAAATTGGGACTAATTTTGCGGAATATAACCCCAAAAGTAAATTATAATACCAAGTCACTGCAGTTGCGGAAAATTAGCGCCACCTAACGTTGAGTGGCTGAACTACCAGAAGATCTGCAGATAAGTACAGCCAAGTACTTGCACTACTCACCAATAGAGGGCGCTGTACTAAAAAATGGAAGAAGTCATAAAAGCACTACAAAACATACAAAGTGACTTAGCACAGCAAAAGCATGACATGAAGAATATGGAAGAAAATATTAAGGAAGCCATAAATAAAAAAAAAGTTATTTAAAAAAATAAAAAAACCCGACTGCGGTAAAAAACTGAAAAGCTAAAAACAAGCCCATTTTAAATTAAATAAAAGTTGGAAGCAGGCGGGACCCATTTGAATTTGAAAATATAATAAAAATGATATGGGTCGGCCTGCTTCCAACTTTTATTTAATTTAAAATGGGCTTGTTTTTAGCTTTTCAGTTTTTTACCGCAGTCGGGTTTTTTTATTTTTTTAAATAACTTTTTTTATTTCCAGCTTTTTAGTTGACAAAATAAATGTGAAAGATTTCGCAGACGATTTAGCTCTTGGTACGTGTTTTTTACGATTTGTCACTTCGAATTACATTTAACCATATAAGTTGGATATATTTTTGTAATCACCTTTAAAAACCCTTTATTTTGATACCCCACTCGATAGGTATCGAGAAAAATAAATTTTTTTGAAGACATAATATTGCGCCAAAAATCGGCCATTTTATATTTTTTCCATTTTGATATACCCAGTGACACTCGCGCTACCAAGACAAATCTAAAGACGTATAATTTATCAAAATCCGTTCATTCGTTTAGAAGTTACGAGGGAACAAAGAAACGGACATACATACATACATACATACATACATACATACATACATACATACATACAGGTCAAACACATAACCCTCCTTTTGGGCTTCGCCGCAGTCGGGTAAAAATATAGATGAGAAATTTAACCGTATCGAAATAAAAACAAATATGTTAGAAAGTAAAATTGAACAGCAACAAAAACAAATAGACTTCATTGATAGACAATTAAGGAAGAAAAATATACTATTCTTTGGTATTGAAGAAAGAGAAGGGCACTATGAAGACTTACTTAATTTAATCCTAGACATAATTAATACAAAAATGGAAGTACAATGCCAGAAATGGGAAATAGAAACTGTAACAAGAAGAGGAAAGAAAAACGGACAAATTAGACCAGTGGTGGTAACAATCACAACAACAAGTAGGAAAATAGAGCTTCTCCGCAAGAAAAAATCACTTCAAAACACAAATATTTATATTAAAGAGGACTACTCTCCCGCTGTTATCCAAAAACGGAAAGAACTCCAAGAAGAATGCAAACGTGAGTGGGAGTCCGGAAAAAAAGTAGCTTTGCGTTATGATAAAATTGTCACACTACGTCCTAAAAACGTAATAAACCAAGCATCTACAGAGAAAAACTCAAGTAAGAGATTTATGTCAGAGTCACCTGAGGGGAAAAAAGATCAAGAGGTCAGCGATAGTCATGGAAAAATTACCCAAGTACATAAGAAAAATAAATCGCAAAGCATAATAAGCTACTTGCGTCCGTCACAGTTGAATCCCACTGCTCGAGCCTCAACAAATAATGTCCAGGAAACCCCAAAAAACTGAATCACGCCCCTCCTTCTCTTTTAAGTATCATGCAAGAAGACTCTTTCAACAATTACCAAGAGCCTACAAATGTAACAACATCTCCCAATACGGCTGGTCCCCGCGGGAAGATTAGACCAAAACCCTCCAACCGATTTAAGAATCAGAATCAAAATCAAACATACAAAAATCAAAATCGAACATACAGAAATCAAAACCAAACATATCAAAACTCAAAAATAGAGCAAAGTACTACTTATATTTGCTCATGGAACGTGAGATCGCTAGTAAACGAGACAAGACTTATAGAATTGCGACATAGCTTAACAAAGTTCAAATGGGATGTTATTGGCTTAGCTGAAGTAAAGAAAGAAGGAAAAGAAATACTTGAAACCGAAAGCTACATCATGATATACTATGGCGAAAAAAGTGGAAGAAATGGCGTCGGCTTTCTCGTTAATAAAGATCTGAAAACTAATATAATCGATATCAGAAGTATATCGGATAGAGTCATGAGATTAGATATACTCCTTAATAATAGAACAGTCCATCTGATTCAATGCTATACACCAACAGAAAGCGCAACTTCAGAAGACCTAGAAATATTCTATAAACATCTACAGTTTGCATTGGAAGGTACAGGAAACAATACAATAGTTATGGGAGATTTTAACTCCAAAATTGGTAAATTCACAGCGGAAGATAAGAAAGTTATGGGTCCATGGGGCTTCGGAGACAGAAACGAACGAGGAGATATATTAATACAATTTTGTTTTGAAAACCAGCTCTACATAGCAAACACACACTTTAAGAAAAATCCTAAACAAAAATGGACTTGGATATCACCGAATGGAAAAGTGCGAAATGAAATAGACTTTATCCTAGTCAAAAATATAAAAGATATTTCAAATGTGCAGGTTGTGAACACCACCTTTCCTACAGATCACAGATTAATTAGAGTGGCCATGTTACAAAACTGCAATAAAACTAAGTCACGGAGAGACTACAGCTGCAAAGTTCATAGACTAAACCCCCTAGAGTTAGAGTCATTGAAAAATATATTTGCGGACCGTATAGGCAACTTTCAATTCGATGATATGGAATTAGCATATGGAAAACTAATAAAAATAATAAAAGAATCTGTAAAAGAACTACCTAAAATAAAAAACAAAGACATAACTCCACTATCAGCGTATGTAGAGAAACTTATCAATGAAAGAAACAGACTGAAGAATAAAGAAAACAAAACACGCCCTGAGAAAAAACATCTCAGCGCACTCTATAAACTTATAAATAAACAAATACAACGAGATTACAAGGCACATCGATACAATATAATAGAAGAAGAGTTACAAAAGAGAGCATCAGTCAAAAGGGCACAAGTAAAACTGAACACATCTAAACCGTGGATTATGTCTCTGAAAAACAAAGAAAACAAAACAATATCAAATAGGGATTGCATCATTGGGACTGCTACACAGTTCTACAGGGAGCTTTATGGAAACGAGAAAAGTAATCAGAGTACTAGACCAGAGCCATCCGCACCTCTAAGTGTCGTACCATCTATCATAGAGAGTGAAGTTCGCTGTGCAATCCAACACCTGAAATCAGCTAAAAGCCCAGGCGATGATGGAATAACAAATGATATATTGAAAGCGATTATTGACCCGCTAGTACCAATACTGGCATCCTTTTTCAATAACATACTGACATTCAACAAACTACCAAAAGAATGGGGAATATCGATTATAACTCTGTTATACAAAAAAGGCGATCCGACAGACTTAGGAAATTATAGGCCAATAAGTTTGCAACAAACAGTATACAAAGTGTTTGCCACAGTACTATTAAATCGAATCTCAAGGACATTAGACAGCAACCAACCCCGAGAACAAGCCGGCTTCAGAAGAACATATTCAACCATAGACCACATCTTCACCTTGACACAACTTATCGAGAAATACTCTGAATATGGCAAAAACTCTATGTAGCGTTTATAGACTACTGCAAAGCGTTTGATTCAATACAACACGAACCCCTGTGGGTAGCACTGAAGACGCAGGGAGTCGAAAACCGATACATAGAGATACTGAAAGAGATCTATAAAAACAGCAAGGCGGTGGTTAAGCTGGAAGGCAAAGGAGAGCCATTTGATATCCGAAGAGGCGTAAAACAGGGTGATCCGATCTCACCTAATTTATTTACTGCGCTCTTAGAATATATCTTCAGACAATTAAACTGGGAAAACAAAAGCATCAACGTAAACGGCGAATACCTAAGTAACTTACGCTTTGCAGATTTTTTTTTTTTTTTTTTTTTTTCCTTTTTATTAAGAACAGATTTCTTAATAAATGATTACAATCTAGCCTAAAAGACTAATAAGCAATTTAACTCTAACTTATTATTATACGGTAAAGATTTTGTTAAAACTAAGAATAGCGTCCTTTAGCACTTTTATACAAGTCCATAGCACTTTCTTAGAGTCTGGTATTGATAAAAACACTTTGTTCATGTGTTATATGCATAGCACAGCAATGATCACTATTATACACTAACTTTAAACACTACACTAACTCAAAAGGTTTTGTTCTCTTTAGTCTACGCACTAGGTCCGTGTTGTCTAACAGCTGGATTGCCTCAACATTCACATGTCGGTGAAGTCTGTGTTCGTGGGCTTCAGCAAATTTTTGAATGATGGTGGTGACGAGTTCTATTTTAAGGTCACGGTGGAGGTCGTCATTTCTGATGTACCAAGGTGCTTTTACAGCATCCCTGAGTACTTTATTCTGGAATTGTTGTATTATTTTGAGGTTGCTCCGTTTAGTACAGCCCCAGAGTTGGATACCATACGTCCAAATTGGCATCAGAATATGCTTATAGAGTATAATCTTATTATGTATTGATAAACAGGATTTCCTTCCGAGTAACCAATACATACTTTTATAGCGTATGTCGAGTTCCTGTCTTTTCTTTTTGACATGAGCTTTCCATCGCAACTTAGCGTCGAGGGTTATGCCAAGATATTTGGCTGTATTAGCATAAGGCACTTGCGTACCGTTTATGTAGATTGGGTGGTAGTCGCACTGTTTGTTTGTGAAGTCAACGTGAATTGATTTTGACTCATTCAGTTTGATCTTCCATTTTTGTGTCCAGTCATAAACTTTGTTCACAGCAAGTTGAACTTTTTCTACTGCTTCTTTGTGATTCGATCCAGTAGCCATAATAGCAGTATCATCAGCAAAGGTCGCAATGGTGTTGTTATCTAGCTCTGGGATGTCACATGTGTACAACAAGTATAAGATTGGGCCTAGCACACTTCCTTGAGGTACCCCAGCTTTTATCGCTTTTAGCTCGGATTTGCATCTTCTTGTCTTATTCTAAACATTCTATTAGTTAAATACGACTCCAGAATATCTGCAAATTCTGGAGGCAACATACATCTAAGTTTGAATATTAGGCCATCATGCCAAACTTTGTCAAAAGCTTGCGCGACATCGATTGTTTTCGAGCGTTTTTTCAATGACGTTTGTTATTCTGTGTACCTGGTCTACTGTAGAGTGTTTTTCTCTGAAACCAAATTGATGATTTGGGATAAGATCTTTTTCTTCTATTATTGGTTTTAATCGTTTTAGCAATAGTTTTTCAAATAGTTTTGATAACACTGGCAACAAGGAAATAGGTCTATATGATGACGCTTCATGGGGCGGTTTCCCAGGCTTCGCAATCATAATTACTTCAGCTACCTTCCACAGCTCAGGTACATATTTCAGAATAAACGCAGCATTGATAATTTTGGTCAGCTTTACTATGGCTTTGCGCGGGAGGTGTTTAAGAATTTCACCTGTTATGAGGTCATAGCCCGGCGATTTTTTTGAACTAATATTATTTTGAATTTCTCTCATAACTTCTTTAGGAGTCACAAGCTTAATTTCTTGATTTTGCACTAACTTTTCACACTCAAGTATATCTGTACAGTTATCATTGGGTTGAAAAGTATTTTGTAAGTGTTGAGCAAACCTTAACGCTTTTTGGTCATTACTTATAGCCCATTTTCCGTCAGTATCTCTAATAGGCGGTATTTGTTTAGTTGGCCTTTTTAGGTTCCTTGTCGCTTTCCAAAGAGAGTAATCCGTTGATTTGTCATTGGTTAACTGCAGAAGGTTGGTGTTTAGGGATTCATCCTCGAATTGTATAATTTTTCTCTTTAATCGCTTAGTCAGATTATTTAATAGTGTTTTTTCCCGTGGACACCTTGTTTGCTGCCACTGCTTTCTTTGTTTTCTTTTCTCAGATAGTAAATCCACAATTTCCTTAGGATAGATATAACCCTTATATTTGCGTTTTATTTGTGGTGTATTGTTCCACGCACATTGTTGGATATCAACAACATATTTGTTTACTTCTGAGTCAAGCTGATCTTGCGTTTTTATCGGAGTTCTTAGGTCGATAATATTATCTAGATCAAGTTTAAAACTTACCCAGTCTGTTGACTTATTAACCAGGGATATCTGGCTTTCTTTTAGTAAAATTTTTTGACTAAGTCTTAGTACTATCGAGGAGTGGTCAGAGTTCATATGAAAACCTTCCTCCACAGCAACGTAATTAACGGATATGTTTTTGCATATGAAAAAGTCTATAAGATCTGGTATTTTCTGGAGGTCAGAGGGCCAGTATGTTGGCTTCCCTGTGCTCATAACTTCACAATGTGTTTCTTTAACTGCACTTAAAAGCTGCCTTCCTTTTGTTGTTGTAAGTCTCGATCCCCATTGCGTGTGCTTGGCATTAAAATCACCGCCTAGGATGAATCTTTGACCTAACATTTCAAAGAAATGTAAATACCGCTCTTTTCTTATCATGTGCCTTGGAGGACAGTATACAGCAGCTATAGACACATGACAAAATTTGGTTTTAACAGATATTACCACAGCTTGGATATCTAGCTCTTCATACTTGCACTGCTCGTAATGACTAATATTTTCTTTGATTATGATAGCGCTACCTCCTCTAGCGGAGTTGTCAGGGTGGAGCGAGTTGTACACCATATATCCTCTAAATTTGATAAAAGATTGTTTAGTGAAGTGCGTTTCGGATATCAAACACACGTCTATATTTTCTGTATCTAGGACCGCCTGTAACTCATTCTGATGTTTGAGGAGCCCATTGGAGTTCCACGCCATTATTTTAAGAGTGTTATTCATTTTTGATTATTTGAAACTGCTGTTTTGCTGCTGGATTCTAGCTTTTCTAATCTCTTATCAAATGTAGTGAGGCACTTTAGTATCTGGTCGATTTTATCCTCCAGGTTCGAAGATCCTCGCTTTGCTGCTTGCGCATAAGAACAAATATTAGTTCCTTGTGTGGGTTTTGGAGTTGCTTGTATCTTTGCTTTCTGTGCTTGTTTCTCATGTCTAATCGTAGGAAACTGTTGCGACGTTGTCACATCAAGTTTCTTCTTAATATTTTTGTTTTTTATGAGTTGCATCTCTTTAGCTACTTCACACCCTCTGTAGTTTGCAGGGTGGGGTAGACCACAGTGGACGCATTTTGGCTTATCTTGCGGGGATTTGGTACAGTCGGCTGTGAGATGCTTCCCAGTACATTTCACACACCTTGGCTCCCTTTTACAGTATTTATGGGTATGCCCATATGCCTGGCACCTCTTACATTGAGGAATAAGTTTTGGATTTTTTAGTGGGTGTATTTCAATTTTGCACCCTAATATGTATTTAATGCCATAGATTTTGTTGACATCTTCATCGTTATGGAAAGATAAAACGAACATATTGAGTGGTTCTTTACTCTTCCAGCTCAATTTGTTGTCAACCTTTTCTATTTTTAGCCCTTGCGTTGTAAGATCATCTTTAATGCGATCTGGCTGACAAGAAGAATGTAATTTTTTCACCACAACTCTTATTGGTCTAGCCTGTTTATTCTCATATGAGTGCCAGTGGTAGCTTTTTTCAGACAAAATCTTGGCAATTGCTCTATAAGAGTTTTCTGTTTTTGCGTTGACTTTCACGCAATCCCCATTCATCATTTTGGCGGTGAATGATTCAGCTGGTTGAGTTTCAGTTAGCAAGTCGTAGAACGTTTGATAATTCTTGACTCCCTCTATAATGATTGGCGGCGGTGGAGGCACTTTTTTGACTGGCGGCTCTTTCGCATGTTTTTGTTGCTGGGCGCTTGTTCCAGGTTGTTGTTGAGGAGAAAGAGAGATGTTAAGCTTCCTTTTTTTCCTGCTTTTGGCCCTGATCCACTCAGTTTCTTTGGCGAGTTCGTCCTCGTCAGTACAATACTCAACGTTATCATTTTCGGGTTGAGCAAATTTAATGTTGCTCTTAGCCAAGTTCTTGGACTCACAACGTTCTTGACCCTTGGAGCATTGATTTTCTTGGTCGCAGTTTTCAAGTTGTTGCTGGAGGCTTTGTACCTGAACCTTTAGGTCATTAACAAGGACTTCCAGCTTTTCTCTCGCTGATTTTTCTCGGAGATAACAGTCATATAACTGCCTCTCCAAATCAGTCTTAATTTTAACCGTTGTTGCACACATTGTATAGGTAAGTTAAAACTTTATCTATAATATAATTACTTAATTGCACTTGTTTACACTATAATTAGTAACAAGGTCATCGCGGAGGCCTTGACAAACCGATTCGCTCTTCCGTGATGACGGCGTTTTCGCTACGCCAGCGAATTACTCTAAAGTAGAGCACGCGCTCGCGAATTGCACACGTCCGTTCTCGATGGAAGCTAAACACGGAACGATGATATAGTACACTTTGCAGATGATATAGTATTAATATCTGAAAATCACAAGGACTTTGAACATATGTTAAATACCCTAGACATAGAAAGTAGAAAGTGTGGACTGCAAATGAACACACAGAAGACATTTGCCATGACAAATAGCGAAAAAATACCCATTAAAACTGAATCACATCATATAACTTATGTGGATGAGTATATATACCTAGGACAAAACGTATCATTCCAAAAACAAACATCTCATGAAGTAGAACGCCGTATAAAGAAAGCTTGGAATAAATACTGGTCACTGAAGGAAGTATTCAAAAGTAAACTACCAATGCATCTAAAAAGGAAAGCGATGGACTCCGTTGTTATGCCCACACTATTGTACGGATGCCAAACTTGGTCGTTTACCAAAGACATCATACAAAAGATCAACGTGTTCCAAAGAGCGGCGGAACGAAGTATGCTGGGTATAAAGCTGAAGGATAGGAAGAAAAACACATACATTAGATCCATAACAAAGGTAACGGACGCCGTCGAGCTAGCAAGCAGACTGAAATGGCGATGGGCTGGACATATAGCTAGAGTTACGGATAATAGATGGAGTGAAAGGATATTGCATTGGTATCCCTATGAAGCTAAACGCCGACGCGGCCGACCCAGGCGACGCTGGAGTGACGATATCTACCAAGTAGCCGGATCTACATGGACTCGCCAAGCGCAAGACAGACAGCAATGGAAAGAGTTGGAGGAGGCCTATACCCAGAAATGGGTACCCCAATAATATACTTGTATCACTAATGTGACACAGTATTCCGAATAAAACCGGAATTAAACTAATATAATGAATAACTAGAAAAGTCAATGTTACAAAATGTGTTATTGGAATATTATTAAAAATGTAATTTAATCAATTATAAATAAAGTATGAATTTAAAATAATATCTGAATAATAATACAAAAATAAATAATATACTTAAAGTAAATTAATAAAAAATAAAAATATATATATATATAATTATTGTTTAAAAACTAAATATAATTTAAATCTTAAATGTAAGTCTAATAAAAGGTCAAATAAAAGGTAAGGTATGTAAATAATAATTAACCGAATAAACTTGTAGAATGTAATTAGAATTTAATATTAATTAGTATTGTAATGTGCATGGAAATATTATGGAATTATGTATTTGTATTTTGGAAATTAAAGGCTTTATTATTATTCCGTTTATTCATTTAAATTCCTTATTTATTACATTTTTAAATATTTGAAAATAAAAAATAACTATAAAAAAACATTTAAAAATATAAAAAACAGTGATCCGCCGGTGTCGGGAGCAGGGTCCAAGCTACCGGAGGTTAGGGCTCCAGAGACAGGAACCTCCTCACAATGCGAGCCGTATCGAGGAGTACTGCCTTCTGAATCAGGCCCTTGATCCAACCACCTAACGAGAGCCTCGATAGATGTTGATCGAGGCTTTCGGCCATCAGTCCATTGGCTGATACGACAATCGGCACAATGATAGCCGAGCTCACATTCCACATGTCAACAACCTCGTGTGCTAAGTCGAGATATTTAATTTCTTTCTCTTTCTCAGCTTTCACGAGGTTCCCGTCATGTGGAATGGTAACATCGACAATCATTGTGCGGCGCGCTAATCGATCTATCACCACTATATCAGGCTTATTGGCAACAATAGTCCTGTCAGTAATGATAGACCGATCCCAGTACAACGTGACATGGTCATTTTCAAGAACTGGGTCGGGCACATACTTGTAATACGGTACCTCAGAATCCACAAGCTTATATTTCAAAGCAAGTTGCTGGTGAATAATCCTGGCCACTTGGTTATGCCTGTGCAAGTACTCGCCGTTAGCCAGACGAGAACAACCAGAGATAATATGTCTGATAGACTCACCCGGACGGTGGCATGCCCGACACACGTCAACCGTCCCGTCCTTCATAATATGTCTCCGGTAGTTATTCGTTAAGATAACTTCGTCCATAATTGCACAGACAAAACCTTCAGTTTCCCCGAAAAGGTCACCAAAACGTAGCCAGGATACGGACGCTATGAAATCTACACCGGGCTCATGAAGAGCCCGATAGAAGCGCCCGTGAAGCTCCTTGCTTTGCCATACCTTCTTGCGGTCATCAGTAGAAAGTACTACAGGTTTGCGCCAGTTCTCTTTAGCCATTGAGAGCGGGGTGAGCCCCTTGTCCACTGCGACCACATCACGGTGCATACCCACTTCGGCTTTTAAAAAATATTCCCTGAGACTGCACACCTCGCGGTTGTGGAGGGTCTTCGCATTTAAAAAGCCTCGACCCCCGCACTTCCGCGGGATATACAGTCTCATCACCGATGATCGTGGGTGATGCATCCGGTTTGCGGTCAGTAGTGTACGGACTCTTCTATCCAGGGCGTCGAGTTCGGTCTGAGTCAATTTGAGTATGCCGAAAGAGTACATCAAAACCGGCATGACCCAACCGTTGAAGGCGCGCACCTTATTTCCGCCCGAAAGAAGACTAATTAATACCTTCTTCAGGCGACAAAAGAAGCGCTCCTTCAACGATTGCTTCATGTCAGCATCGTTGATGCCTAACGCTTCCGACATACCCAAATACATATAGCTTTCGGATGAGGAGAGGGATCTGAGGCTTATGGAATCCGAGAGTTGAATTCCCTCGGATTCCATAATCTCCCCTCGCTTTACATGCATGACTGCACATTTGTCGACACCAAATTGCATCCTGATGGCGCTACTGAAAGTTTCAGTTACCTTCAGTAGCTCCATCAGACGCAACTTGTTGGGAGCAAAGAGTTTCAAATCATCCATGTAAAGGAGGTGAGATATGACCTGACCACCTCTCCTCAACCGATAGCCTAGACCTGAATCCTCCAGTAATGTACTTAGAGGATTCAGGGCTAAGCAGAACCAAAGTGGACTCAAACTGTCGCCCTGAAATATTCCCCGTTTAATCCATACAGGTTCATCATTTCCCTGGATCTGTCGACATCCTGGATAACGAAGGACCGTCTTCCATTGCCCCATACACGACTCAAGGAAGGTGCGTAGAGTTGCATCTATTTTGTACAACTCCAGCACCCTCATGAGCCATGTATGTGGCACCGAGTCGTAGGCCTTCTTGTAATCTATCCAACATGTCGACAGATCCTTGCGGGATCGACGAACCTGTTGGCTAATGGCCATGTCTATGAGGAGTAGCTCCTTAGTTCCGCGGGACCCATTCCTACATCCATTTTGAGAGGCAGACATAATCGAGTTAATCTCAATGTGCGTATTAATTTTCGCTCTCAAAATGGATGTAAGAAGTTTATAAACCGTCGACAAACACGTAATCGGTCTATAATTCTTGGGTTCCGCGGGACTACCTGATTTATGGAGCAGGTGGGTAACGCCTGTTGTTAGAAACGGCGGTAGCGACCCAGACTCTAAGGATGACTGGAACTGAGATGCCAGGCAAGTGTGTGAACTAATTAGCCATTTCAGCCAAAAGTTGTGCAGTCCGTCCGGTCCCGGTGATTTCCAATTCGGTAACGGACGGACCGCTCTGGCAACGTCTGATGGCGTAATTAGTACTTTTTCCATTTGTGGTATAGATTCACACACTCGCTCGACATCCTGCATCCAGCCAGCCTCAGTGTGACAGACGGGCACTGACCAGATGCTGCACCAGAATGCACTTGTGGCGGCATCATCCGGGCGGCATACGTCTGTCACATTTTGTTCAGGTCGCTCCCAAGCTCTATACACCCACCTTTCATCGCTCTGGAACATGCGATTCTGCGTGTATCGATCCACCCGCCGTTTATACCGCCGAATTCGGCTCGCCCATGCACAAACTTTCTGCTTCAGGAAGTCGATGCGCTCTGTGAGACGGGACATGTATTCTCGAGGGCTGATTCCAGTCCCCGAGAATGCCCGCCTTACAAAGCGCATCACTCGTGGTCGTGTATTGCCCTCCCTGAAGCAGTATAGTTTGCCGATGAGTACCCTGGCCCCATCGATACGACGCTCGATCCTGCGCTGCCAGGCTGGTACGGCTGGTTTTGGTCGAGTAGCTCCGTCACAACTTGGAAATTTGACGTTAGCTAAACGACATGCCGCCACAGCCGCACAGTACAGGATTGAGTGTGTATCAACGAGATCTCTCGAAGAAATTCTTGAGCTGCGAGTCCAAGGCACACACCAGCGCCCTATTTTTTTTGTGCATGGGTAACCGTGGTAAACGGGGCCTAAGTTCGGTTGGAGTGGACCTATACTCGCGTAATGCATCCTCCAGTGCGCTCCTCAGTCGGACGTTGCACTGGCTACTTACTGTGTCAACCCTATCATCCTCTTCTTCAACATGATGGAACCGCGGCGGGATGGCATCAACGGTTGATGCTTGTGCCGCAGTTTGTGCCGAAGTCGTGACGATATGGTTGCTCAGTACCTCTGAGCGCAGCCTATCAAGTGCGATATCGTCCAACCTATGATTGCGTTGGATGACCCGCACCTGATCCGACAGTCGTTGGGCCGAAACGTTGACGGTTGGTTCCAGTTCCTGGAACAGAGACAGCATCCTATCGCGGTACGCAGTGAGGTTAATTCCCCCCTCTGTAGACCCGTAATATGCGCGCATGACGTTCTCGTTCATAGACTGAGTCCATCTCATGCGCTGCACACAACCACCGGTAGCGGGGACCCGACTCGGGGCCGGATGGCCCCTAAGTCCCAAGCTGTTCGGCGGCCGGCCTCTCCCCTGCCGACGTACGGGTGTTGGCGACGTCGGCGGGGAAAAATATTCGTCGCTCGAGCTCGACGCAACTGCCACGGCCGGTGTCACAGCACTCTCGATGGGGCTGGGTTCCGGCGGTGGCGGGGCGGAGCTGAGCGACGAGTCCGGAGGTGGTAGACGTGCACGGCGAGCTGCTAATCTCGTCAACATTCTTTTTATAACAATATTGTCCCTTTCATAGTTTTATTTAACGGGGGTGACATGACAGATGTCACCTCCCCGGTTCGGCAGTTTTTGATGTAGTTTATGATCTTTCATTGTATTTTTAGATAATTTTTGACTATTTCGATTTTGGTTTCGCATTAAATACAAAAATGATAAATATGACTGTGGTACTGCTTCTAAGAATTAAAAATCTGAATATTATAAAAAGATGACAAGATGTTACGTGTTGACGTTTTTGGTGTTGCTAGCTTATTATTATCTCCTTTATTTCATCGTATGTACATATAAATTATATTTTTAAATATTAGAATATAAAAACATAAAAACATTTAAAAATATAAAAAATAGTAGCCCACCGGTATCGGGAACAGGGTCCAAGCTACCGGCGGTCAGGGCTCCAGAGAGAGAAACCTCCTGACAATGCGAGCCGTGTCCAAAAGTACTGCTTTCTGGATCAAGCCCTTGATCCAGCTGCCCAACGAGAGCCTCCTCAGGTGTTGGTCGAGGCTCTTGGCTATTAGCCCATTGGCTGTCACGACTATCGGCACAATGATCGCTGATTCCACATCCCACATGTCGACAACCTCGCGAGCCAAGTCAAGATACTTGATTTGTTTATCTTTCTCGGCTTTCACGAGGTTCTCATCATGCGGGACTGTTATGTCAACAATCATTGCGCGCCGCTCTGATCGATCCACCACCACTATATCAGGCTTATTGGCAACAATAGTCCTGTCAGTGATGATGGATCGATCCCAATATAATGAGATATTACCATTTTCGAGAACTGGGTCGGGCACATACCTGTAGTATGGCACCTCCGATTCCACAAGGCTGTATTTCAGAACAAGTTGCTGATGGATTATCCTGGCTACAAGGTTGTGTCTATGCAAGTACTCTCCGTTAGCTAGACGAGAACACCCGGAGATAATATGCCTGATTGATTCTCCCGGCCGGTGGCATGCCCGACAGATGTCAACCGTGCCGTCTTTCACAATAAATCTCCGGTAATTGTTCGTCATCATCACTTCGTCCATAACTGCACAGACAAAACCTTCGGTTTCTCCAAAGAGGTCACCAAAACGCAGCCAGGCTACGGACGCTAGTAAATCGACATCGGGTCCATGTAGGGCCCGGAAAAAGCGTCCGTGAAGCTCCTTACTCTGCCATACCTCCATGCGATCATTAGTGTCAAGCACTACTGGCTTGCGCCAGTTCTCTTTAGCCAAGGAGAGCGGGGTGAGGCCCTTGTCCACGGCGACTACATCTCGATGCATCCCCACGTCGGTTTCTAGGAAATATTCCCTGAGACTGCATATCTCGCGATTGTGGAGGGTCTTAGCGTTTAAAAACCCTCGACCTCCACACTTTCGCGGGATATACAGCCTCATTACCGATGATCGTGGGTGATGCATTCGATTTGCAGTTAGCAGCGTACGGACCCTCCTATCCAGGGCGTCGAGTTCGGTTTGAGTCCATTTGAGTATGCCGAAAGAGTACATCAAAACCGGCATGACCCAACCGTTGAAGGCGCGCACCTTGTTTCCGCCTGATAGAAGACTATTAAGTACTTTTTTCAGGCGGCCAAAGAAGCGCTCTTTCAACGATTGCTTCATGTCAGTAACATTGATGCCTAACGCTTCCGACATACCCAAATACTTATAGGTTTCGGATGCGGAGAGGGCTCTAAGGTTTGTGGAATCCGAGAGTTGGGTTCCCACGGATTCAACAATCTCCCCTCGCTTTACATGCATGACCGCACATTTGTCCACACCAAATTCCATCCTGATGGCGCTACTGAAAGTTTGAGTTACTTTCAATAGCTCCATCAGTTGCAAATTGTTGGGGGCAAAGAGTTTTAGGTCATCCATGTAGAGGAGGCGCGATATAACCTGACCACCTCTCCTCAGCCGATAGCCTAGACCTGAATCCTCCAGCAGTGTGCTTAGAGGATTCAAGGCTAAGCAGAACCAAAGCGGACTCAAACTATCACCCTGAAATATGCCTCGCTCGATCCTTATCGGTTCGCTATTCCTCTGAATATTTCGACATCCTGGATAGCGAAGGACAGTCCTCCATTGCCCCATACACGACATCAGGAAGGTGCGCAGAGTTGCATCAATTTTGTACAACTCCAACACCCTCATGAGCCATGTATGTGGCACCGAGTCATAGGCCTTCTTATAATCTATCCAACATGTCGACAGATCCTTTCGGGAACGACGAACCTGTTGGCTAATGGCCATATCAATGAGGAGTAGCTCCTTAGTACCACGGGACCCGTTCTTACATCCATTTTGGGAGACAGACATGATGGAGTTAGTGTTTATATGTTTGTCAATTTTAGCTCTCAAAATGGATGTAAGAACTTTATAGACCGTCGGTAAACACGTGATCGGTCTATAATTTTTGGGTTCCGTGGTGCTACCTGATTTATGGAGCAGATGGGTAATTCCTGTCGTTAGGAACTGGGGTAGCGAACCAGACTCCAAAGCAGTCTGGAACTGAGATGCCAAGCGAGCGTGCGACCTTAAAAACCATTTTATCCAAAAGTTATGCAGCCCGTCCGGCCCTGGAGACTTCCAGTTAGGCAACGGACGGACTGCACGAGCTATATCTTGGGGGCAGATGGTGATAGCCCCCATTTCTGGTATTGGGTCGCAGGCTCGCTCGACTTCCCGAGCCCAATCACCTTCGGTGTGACTGACAGGCACCGACCAGATACTGCGCCAGAAGGAACACATGGCTTCATCATCTGGCAGACACGTGTCAGCCACACTTTGGTCCGGTCGCTCCCAGCTCCTATAAACCCATCTTTCATCACTCTGGAAGGTGCGATTCTGAGTGTATCGCTCTACTCGCCGCTTATACCGACGAATACGGTTCGCCCATGCATACACTTTCTGCTTCAGGAAGTCGATGCGCTCCGTGACACAAGACATATAGTCTTGAGGACTGATATCAGTCCCCAAGAATGCCCGTCTCACAAAGCGCATCACTCTAGGGCGAGTATTGCCCTCCCTGAAGCAGATTAGTTTGCCAATGAGCGCTCTGGCCCCACCAATACGGCGTTCAATTCTGCACTGCCAAGCTGGTATGGCTGGTTTCGGTCGTGTAGCTCTAGAGTCATTGGCAAATTTGACGTGAGCTACACGACATACCGCTACAGCCGCGCAGTACAGAATCGAATGAGTATTGGTGAGGTCTTCGCAGTCATCAAAATAGTTTGACAACTGCGAATCCAGAGCCGCCACCAGCGCCCTATTTTTGTTATGCATGGGCAAACGAGGTAAGCGTGGCCTATGTTCGGGCGACATGAAGCGATATTCCCGAATCGCATCCTCCAAAGCACTCCTCAATTCCTCATTACATTGGGTACTTACGTTTGTAGCCCTGTCATTACTCCCCTCGTCAGCATGATTGGTATTACACTGCGGTAGTAGTACAGCAGTCTGCGGCTGGGGGGCGATGACATGGCTACTCTGCATTTCATTTCGCAGGCGATCAAGTACAGTGTCATCCAACATATGATTACGCTGGATGACACGCACCTGATCCGAAAGTCGTTGTGCCGAAACGTTGACAGCTGGCTCAAGCACCTGAAAAAGAGAGAGCATCCGAACACGGTACGCGGTCAGATTGTTTCCCCCCTCTGTAGCCCCATAGTATGAGCGCATGACATTTTCATTGATGGATCGTGTCCATCTCATGCGCTGCACACTTCCGCCGGGAGCTGGGACCCTATCAGAGACCGGTGGGCCTCGAGGTCCTAAACCGTCCGGCGGCCGGCGTCCTCCCCGTCGACGAGCAGGTGGTGGCGTCGTGGGCGGAGAGAAATACTCGTCGCTCGAGCTCGACGCAACTGCCACGGCCGGTGTCGTCACAGCGCTCACAGTGAGACTGGGTACCGGCGGCGGCGAGGCGGAGCTGAGCGAAGAGTCCGGAGGTGGTAGGCGTGCTTTACGTAAGGCTGACCTTGTCAACATATTTTCGTTTTATTTGTTTGATTTTACCGGAGGTGACATGACAGATGTCACCTCCGGTTCGGCAGTTTTTGACGAAACATTGAAATATTGTTCATGGTATTTTTCCTATTGTTATTAATTTAAATTGTATTGAAATGGTATTTGGGTTTTGGTTATAGGATTTCACAATAAAACTGCTTCTAAAATTTAATTAAACTGTAAATTATCAGAACGAATTGATTTGTTGACGTTGCTGCGTTGGTGTTGCCAGCTATTATTATTATTATTATTCCGTTCATTTATTTAGCTACCTTACTTTATTACATTTTCAAATATTTCTTAAAATATAAAAAATAGGTATAAAAAACATTTAAAAATATAAAAAAATAGTTGTCCGCCGGTGTCGGGAGCAGGGTCCAAGCCACCGGTGGTTAGGGCTCCAGAGACAGGAACCTCCTCACAATGCGAGCCGTATCAAGGAGTACTGCCTTCTGGATCAGGCCCTTGATCCAACCGCCTAACGAGAGCCTCGATAGATGTTGATCGAGGCTTTCGGCCATCAGCCCATTGGCTGATACGACAATCGGCACAATGATAGCCGAGCTCACATTCCACATGTCAACAACCTCGTGTGCTAAGTCGAGATATTTGATTTGCTTCTCTTTCTCAGCTTTCACGAGGTTCCCGTCATGTGGAATGGTAACATCGACAATCATTGTGCGGCGCGCTAATCGATCTATCACCACTATATCAGGCTTATTGGCAACAATAGTCCTGTCAGTAATGATAGACCGATCCCAGTACAATGTGACATGGTTATTTTCAAGAACTGGGTCGGGCACATACTTGTAATACGGTACCTCAGAATCCACAAGTTTATATTTCAAAGCAAGTTGCTGGTGAATAATCCTAGCTACTTGGTTATGCCTGTGCAAGTACTCGCCGTTAGCTAGACGAGAACAACCAGAGATAATATGTCTGATAGACTCACCCGGACGGTGGCATGCCCGACACACGTCAACCGTCCCGTCCCTCATAATATGTCTCCGGTAGTTATTCGTTAAGATAACTTCGTCCATAATTGCACAGACAAAACCTTCAGTTTCCCCGAAAAGGTCACCAAAACGTAGCCAGGATATGGACGCTAAGAAGTCTACACCGGGCTCATGAAGAGCCTGATAGAAGCGCCCGTGAAGCTCCTTGCTTTGCCATACCTTCTTGCGGTCATCAGTAGAAAGTACTACAGGTTTGCGCCAGTTCTCTTTAGCTATGGAGAGCGGGGTGCGCCCCTTGTCCACTGCAACCACATCACGGTGCATACCCACTTCGGCTTTTACAAAATATTCCCTGAGACTGCACACCTCGCGGTTGTGGAGGGTCTTCGCATTTAAAAAGCCTCGACCCCCGCTCTTCCGCGGGATATACAGTCTCATCACCGATGATCGTGGGTGATGCATCCGGTTTGCAGTCAGTAGTGTACGGACTCTTCTATCCAGGGCGTCGAGTTCAGTCTGAGTCCATTTAAGTATGCCGAAAGAGTACATCAAAACCGGCATGACCCAACCGTTGAAGGCGCGCACCTTATTTCCGCCCGAAAGAAGACTAATTAATACCTTCTTCAGGCGACAAAAGAAGCGCTCCTTCAACGATTGCTTCATGTCAGCATCGTTGATGCCTAACGCTTCCGACATACCCAAATACTTATAGCTTTCGGATGAGGAGAGGGATCTGAGGCTTATGGAATCCGAGAGTTGAATTCCCTCGGATTCCATAATCTCCCCTCGCTTTACATGCATGACTGCACATTTGTCGACACCAAATTCCATCCTGATGGCGCTACTGAAAGTTTCTGTTACCTTCAGTAGCTCCATCAGACGCAATTTGTTGGGGGCAAAGAGTTTCAAATCATCCATGTAAAGGAGGTGAGATATGACCTGACCATCTCTCCTCAACCGATAGCCTAGACCTGAATCCTCCAGTAGTGTACTTAGAGGATTCAGGGCTAAGCAGAACCAAAGTGGACTCAAACTGTCGCCCTGAAATATTCCCCGTTTAATCCATACAGGCTCATCATTTCCCTGGATCTGTCGACATCCTGGATAACGAAGGACTGTCTTCCATTGCCTCATACACGACTCAAGGAAGGTGCGTAGAGTTGCATCTATCTTGTACAACTCCAGCACCTTCATGAGCCATGTATGTGGCACCGAGTCGTAGGCCTTCTTGTAATCTATCCAACATGTCGACAGATCCTTGCGGGATCGACGAACCTGTTGGCTAATGGCCATGTCTATGAGGAGTAGCTCCTTAGTACCGCGGGACCCATTCCTACATCCATTTTGAGAGGCAGACATAATCGAATTACTCTCAATGTGCGTATTAATTTTCGCTCTCAAAATGGATGTAAGAAGTTTATAAACCGCCGATAAACAAGTAATCGGTCTATAATTCTTGGGTTCCGCGGGACTACCTGATTTATGGAGCAGGTGGGTAACGCCTGTTGTTAGAAACTGCGGTAGCGACCCAGACTCTAAGGATGACTGGAATTGAGATGCCAGGCAAGTGTGTGAACTAATTAGCCATTTCAGCCCAAAGTTGTGCAGTCCGTCCGGTCCCGGTGATTTCCAATTCGGTAACGGACGGACCGCTTTGGCAACGTCTGGATGGCGTAATTAGCACTGTTTCCATTTCTGGTACAGATTCACACACTCGCTCGACATCCCGCATCCAGCCAGCCTCAGTGTGACAGACGGGGACCGACCAGATGCTGCACCAGAATGCACTTGTGGTGGCATCATCCGGGCGGTATACATCTGTCACATTTTGTTCAGGTCGCTCCCAAGCTCTATACACCCACCTTTCATCGCTCTGGAACATGCGATTCTGCGTGTATCGATCCACCCGCCGTTTATACCGTCGAATTCGGCTCGCCCATGCACAAACTTTCTGCTTCAGGAAGTCGATGCGCTCTGTGACACGGGATATGTATTCTCGAGGGCTGATTCCAGTCCCCGAGAATGCCCGCCTTACAAAGCACATCACTCGTGGTCGTGTATTGCCCTCCCTGAAGCAGTATAGTTTGCCGATGAGTACCCTGGTCCCATCGATACGACGCTCGATCCTGCGCTGCCAGGCTGGTACGGCTGATTTTGGTCGAGTAGCTCCGTCACAACTTGGAAATTTTACGTTAGCTAAACGACATGCCGCCACAGCCGCACAGTACAGGATCGAGTGTGTATCAACGAGATCCTCGCTGCTCTCGAAGAAATTCTTGAGCTGCGAGTCCAAGGCACACACCAGCGCCCTATTTTTTTTGTGCATGGGTAATCGTGGTAAACGTGGCCTGAGTTCGGTAGGAGTGGACCTATACTCGCATAATGCATCCTCCAGTGCGCTCCTCAGTCGGACGTTGCACTGGCTACTTACTGTGTCAACCCTATCATCCTCTTCTTCAACATGATTGGACCGCGGCGGAATGGCATCAACAGTTGACGCTTGTGCCGCAGTTTGTGCCGAAGTCGAGACGATATGGTTGCTCAGTACCTCTGAGCGCAGCCTATCAAGTGCGATATCGTCCAACCTATGATTGCGTTGGATGACCCGCACCTGATCCGACAGTCGTTGGGCCGAAACGTTGACGGTTGGTTCCAGTTCCTGGAACAGAGACAGCATCCTATCGCGGTACGCAGTGAGGTTAATTCCCCCCTCTGTAGACCTGTAATATGCGCGCATGACGTTCTCGTTCATAGACTGAGTCCATCTCATGCGCTGCACACAACCACCGGTAGCGGGGACCCGACTCGGGGCCGGATGGCCCCTAAGTCCCAAGCTGTTCGGTGGCCGGCCTCTTCCCTGCCAGCGTACGGGTGTTGGCGACGTCGGCGGGGAAAAATATTCGTCGCTCGAGCTCGACGCAACTGCCACGGCCGGTGTCACAGCACTCACGATGGGGCTGGATTCCGGAGGTGGCGGGGCGGAGCTGAGCGACGAGTCCGGAGGTGGTAGGCGTGCACGGCGAGCTGCTAATCTCGTCAACATTTTTTCATAAAATTATTGTCTTTTTCATGTTTTTCTATAGTTATCGGGGGTGACATGCTTGACAGATGTCACCTCCGATTCGGCAGTTTTTGATGTCGGTTTATGTTTCTATTCATTGTATTTTTTAAATTATATTTTGATTTTTTCGATTTTTGATTCACATTGAATACAAAAATTATAAATATGACTGTGGTAGGAGCTTCTAAAAATTAAAAATATGAAAAATATAGAGATGACAATATATTACGTGTTGACGTTGTTGGTGTTGCTAGCATTATTATTATTATTATTATTATATTATTATTATTATTATATTATTATTATTATTATTTCTTTTATTTCACTAAATACATATAAATTATATTTTTAAATATTAGTATAAAAAATATAAAAACATTTAAAAATATAAAAAATAGTAGCCCACCGGTATCGGGAACAGGGTCCAAGCTACCGGCGGTCAGGGCTCCAGAGAGAGGAACCTACTAACAATGCGGGCCGTGTCCAGAAGTACCGCTCTCTGAATCAAGCCCTTGATCCAGCTGCCCAACGAGAGCCTCCTTAGATGTTGGTCGAGGCTCTTGGCTATTAACCCATTGGCTGTCACGACTATCGGCACAATGATCGCCGTGTCCACATCCCACATGTCGACAACCTCGCGAGCCAAGTCAAGATACTTGATCTGTTTATCTTTCTCGGCTTTCACGAGGTTCTCATCATGCGGGACGGTTATGTCAACAATCATTGCGCGCCGCTCTGATCGATCCACCACCACTATATCAGGCTTATTGGCAACAATAGTCCTGTCAGTGATGATGGATCGATCCCAGTACAATGTGATATTACCATTTTCGAGAACTGGGTCGGGCACATACCTGTAGTACGGCACCTCCGATTCCACAAGGTTGTATTTCAAAGCAAGCTGCTGATGGATTATCCTGGCTACAAGGTTGTGTCTATGCAAGTACTCTCCGTTAGCCAGACGAGAACACCCGGAGATAATATGTCTGATTGATTCACCCGGCCGGTGGCATGCCCGACAGATGTCAACCGTGCCGTCTTTGACAATAAATCTCCGGTAATTGTTCGTCATCATAACTTCGTCCATAATTGCACAAACAAAACCTTCGGTTTCTCCAAAGAGGTTACCGAAACGCAGCCAGGCTACGGACGCTTGTAGATCTACATCGGGTCCACGTAGGGCCCGCAGAAAGCGTCCGTGAAGCTCCTTACTCTGCCATACCTCTATGCGATCATTAGTGTCAAGCACTACTGGTTTGCGCCAGTTCTCTTTAGCCAAGGAGAGCGGGGTAAGGCCCTTGTCCACTATGACTACATCTCGATGCATCCCCACGTCGGTTTCTAGGAAATATTCCCTGAGACTGCATATCTCGCGATTGTGGAGCGTCTTAGCGTTTAAAAACCCTCGACCTCCACATTTTCGCGGGATATACAGCCTCATTACCGATGACCGTGGGTGATGCATTCGATTTGCAGTCAGCAGTGTACGGACCCTCCTATCCAGGGCGTCGAGTTCGGTCTGAGTCCATTTGAGTATGCCGAAAGAGTACATCAAAACTGGCATGACCCAACCGTTGAAGGCGCGCACCTTGTTTCCGCCTGATAGAAGACTATTAAGTACTTTTTTCAGGCGGCCAAAGAAGCGCTCCTTCACCGATTGCTTCATGTCAGTAACATTGATCCCTAACGCTTCCGACATACCCAAATACTTATAGGTTTCGGATGCGGAGAGGGCTCTAAGGTTTGTGGAATCCAAGAGTTGGGTTCCCACGGATTCCACAATCTCCCCTCGCTTTACATGCATGACCGCACATTTGTCGACACCAAATACCATCCTGATGGCGCTACTGAAAGTTTCTGTTACCTTCAGTAGCTCCATCAGACGCAATTTGTTGGGGGCAAAGAGTTTCAAATCATCCATGTAAAGGAGGTGAGATATGACCTGACCATCTCTCCTCAACCGATAGCCTAGACCTGAATCCTCCAGTAGTGTACTTAGAGGATTCAGGGCTAAGCAGAACCAAAGTGGACTCAAACTGTCGCCCTGAAATATTCCCCGTTTAATCCATACAGGCTCATCATTTCCCTGGATCTGTCGACATCCTGGATAACGAAGGACTGTCTTCCATTGCCTCATACACGACTCAAGGAAGGTGCGTAGAGTTGCATCTATCTTGTACAACTCCAGCACCTTCATGAGCCATGTATGTGGCACCGAGTCGTAGGCCTTCTTGTAATCTATCCAACATGTCGACAGATCCTTGCGGGATCGACGAACCTGTTGGCTAATGGCCATGTCTATGAGGAGTAGCTCCTTAGTACCGCGGGACCCATTCCTACATCCATTTTGAGAGGCAGACATAATCGAATTACTCTCAATGTGCGTATTAATTTTCGCTCTCAAAATGGATGTAAGAAGTTTATAAACCGCCGATAAACAAGTAATCGGTCTATAATTCTTGGGTTCCGCGGGACTACCTGATTTATGGAGCAGGTGGGTAACGCCTGTTGTTAGAAACTGCGGTAGCGACCCAGACTCTAAGGATGACTGGAATTGAGATGCCAGGCAAGTGTGTGAACTAATTAGCCATTTCAGCCCAAAGTTGTGCAGTCCGTCCGGTCCCGGTGATTTCCAATTCGGTAACGGACGGACCGCTTTGGCAACGTCTGATGGCGTAATTAGCACTGTTTCCATTTGTGGTATAGATTCACACACTCGCTCGACATCCTGCATCCAGCCAGCCTCAGTGTGACAGACGGGCACTGACCAGATGCTGCACCAGAATGCACTTGTGGCGGCATCATCCGGGCGGCATACGTCTGTCACATTTTGTTCAGGTCGCTCCCAAGCTCTATACACCCACCTTTCATCGCTCTGGAACATGCGATTCTGCGTGTATCGATCCACCCGCCGTTTATACCGCCGAATTCGGCTCGCCCATGCACAAACTTTCTGCTTCAGGAAGTCGATGCGCTCTGTGAGACGGGACATGTATTCTCGAGGGCTGATTCCAGTCCCCGAGAATGCCCGCCTTACAAAGCGCATCACTCGTGGTCGTGTATTGCCCTCCCTGAAGCAGTATAGTTTGCCGATGAGTACCCTGGTCCCATCGATACGACGCTCGATCCTGCGCTGCCAGGCTGGTACGGCTGATTTTGGTCGAGTAGCTCCGTCACAACTTGGAAATTTTACGTTAGCTAAACGACATGCCGCCACAGCCGCACAGTACAGGATCGAGTGTGTATCAACGAGATCCTCGCTGCTCTCGAAGAAATTCTTGAGCTGCGAGTCCAAGGCACACACCAGCGCCCTATTTTTTTTGTGCATGGGTAATCGTGGTAAACGTGGCCTGAGTTCGGTAGGAGTGGACCTATACTCGCATAATGCATCCTCCAGTGCGCTCCTCAGTCGGACGTTGCACTGGCTACTTACTGTGTCAACCCTATCATCCTCTTCTTCAACATGATTGGACCGCGGCGGAATGGCATCAACAGTTGACGCTTGTGCCGCAGTTTGTGCCGAAGTCGAGACGATATGGTTGCTCAGTACCTCTGAGCGCAGCCTATCAAGTGCGATATCGTCCAACCTATGATTGCGTTGGATGACCCGCACCTGATCCGACAGTCGTTGGGCCGAAACGTTGACGGTTGGTTCCAGTTCCTGGAACAGAGACAGCATCCTATCGCGGTACGCAGTGAGGTTAATTCCCCCCTCTGTAGACCTGTAATATGCGCGCATGACGTTCTCGTTCATAGACTGAGTCCATCTCATGCGCTGCACACAACCACCGGTAGCGGGGACCCGACTCGGGGCCGGATGGCCCCTAAGTCCCAAGCTGTTCGGTGGCCGGCCTCTTCCCTGCCAGCGTACGGGTGTTGGCGACGTCGGCGGGGAAAAATATTCGTCGCTCGAGCTCGACGCAACTGCCACGGCCGGTGTCACAGCACTCACGATGGGGCTGGATTCCGGAGGTGGCGGGGCGGAGCTGAGCGACGAGTCCGGAGGTGGTAGGCGTGCACGGCGAGCTGCTAATCTCGTCAACATTTTTTCATAAAATTATTGTCTTTTTCATGTTTTTCTATAGTTATCGGGGGTGACATGCTTGACAGATGTCACCTCCGATTCGGCAGTTTTTGATGTCGGTTTATGTTTCTATTCATTGTATTCTTTAAATTATATTTTGATTTTTTCGATTTTTGATTCACATTGAATACAAAAATTATAAATATGACTGTGGTAGGAGCTTCTAAAAATTAAAAATATGAAAAATATAGAGATGACAATATATTACGTGTTGACGTTGTTGGTGTTGCTAGCATTATTATTATTATTATTATTATTATTATATTATTATTATTATTATATTATTATTATTATTATTTCTTTTATTTCACTAAATACATATAAATTATATTTTTAAATATTAGTATAAAAAATATAAAAACATTTAAAAATATAAAAAATAGTAGCCCACCGGTATCGGGAACAGGGTCCAAGCTACCGGCGGTCAGGGCTCCAGAGAGAGGAACCTCCTAACAATGCGGGCCGTGTCCAGAAGTACCGCTCTCTGAATCAAGCCCTTGATCCAGCTGCCCAACGAGAGCCTCCTTAGATGTTGGTCGAGGCTCTTGGCTATTAACCCATTGGCTGTCACGACTATCGGCACAATGATCGCCGTGTCCACATCCCACATGTCGACAACCTCGCGAGCCAAGTCAAGATACTTGATCTGTTTATCTTTCTCGGCTTTCACGAGGTTCTCATCATGCGGGACGGTTATGTCAACAATCATTGCGCGCCGCTCTGATCGATCCACCACCACTATATCAGGCTTATTGGCAACAATAGTCCTGTCAGTGATGATGGATCGATCCCAGTACAATGTGATATTACCATTTTCGAGAACTGGGTCGGGCACATACCTGTAGTACGGCACCTCCGATTCCACAAGGTTGTATTTCAAAGCAAGCTGCTGATGGATTATCCTGGCTACAAGGTTGTGTCTATGCAAGTACTCTCCGTTAGCCAGACGAGAACACCCGGAGATAATATGTCTGATTGATTCACCCGGCCGGTGGCATGCCCGACAGATGTCAACCGTGCCGTCTTTGACAATAAATCTCCGGTAATTGTTCGTCATCATAACTTCGTCCATAATTGCACAAACAAAACCTTCGGTTTCTCCAAAGAGGTTACCGAAACGCAGCCAGGCTACGGACGCTTGTAGATCTACATCGGGTCCACGTAGGGCCCGCAGAAAGCGTCCGTGAAGCTCCTTACTCTGCCATACCTCCATGCGATCATTAGTGTCAAGCACTACTGGTTTGCGCCAGTTCTCTTTAGCCAAGGAGAGCGGGGTAAGGCCCTTGTCCACTATGACTACATCTCGATGCATCCCCACGTCGGTTTCTAGGAAATATTCCCTGAGACTGCATATCTCGCGATTGTGGAGCGTCTTAGCGTTTAAAAACCCTCGACCTCCACATTTTCGCGGGATATACAGCCTCATTACCGATGACCGTGGGTGATGCATTCGATTTGCAGTCAGCAGTGTACGGACCCTCCTATCCAGGGCGTCGAGTTCGGTCTGAGTCCATTTGAGTATGCCGAAAGAGTACATCAAAACTGGCATGACCCAACCGTTGAAGGCGCGCACCTTGTTTCCGCCTGATAGAAGACTATTAAGTACTTTTTTCAGGCGGCCAAAGAAGCGCTCCTTCACCGATTGCTTCATGTCAGTAACATTGATCCCTAACGCTTCCGACATACCCAAATACTTATAGGTTTCGGATGCGGAGAGGGCTCTAAGGTTTGTGGAATCCAAGAGTTGGGTTCCCACGGATTCCACAATCTCCCCTCGCTTTACATGCATGACCGCACATTTGTCCACACCAAATTCCATCCTGATGGCGCTACTGAAAGTTTCAGTAATTTTCAGTAGCTCCATCAGTTGCAATGTGTTGGGGGCAAAAAGTTTTAGGTCATCCATGTAAAGGAGGTGAGATATAACCTGACCACCTCTCCTCAGCCGATAGCCTAGACCTGAATCCTCCAGCAGTGTGCTTAGAGGATTCAAGGCTAAGCAGAACCAAAGCGGACTCAAACTGTCGCCCTGAAATATGCCTCGCTCAATCCTTATCGGTTCGCTATTCCTCTGAATATTTCGACATCCTGGATAGCGAAGGACCGTCCTCCATTGCCCCATACACGACATCAGGAAGGTGCGTAGAGTTGTATCTACTTTATACAACTCTAACACCCTCATGAGCCATGTATGTGGCACCGAGTCATAGGCCTTCTTATAATCTATCCAACATGTCGACAGATCCTTTCGGAAACGACGAACCTGTTGGCTAATGGCCATATCAATGAGGAGTAGCTCCTTAGTACCGCGGGACCCATTCCTACATCCATTTTGAGAGGCAGACATGATGGAGTTGGTGTCTATATGTTTGTTAATTTTAGTCCTCAAAATGGATGTAAGAACTTTATAGACCGTCGGTAAACACGTGATCGGCCTATAATTTTTGGGTTCCGCGGTGCTACCTGATTTATGGAGCAGGTGGGTAATTCCTGTCGTTAGGAATTGGGGTAGCGAACCAGACTCCAAAGCAGTCTGGAACTGAGATGCCAAGCGAGCGTGCGACCTTGGAAACCATTTGATCCAAAAGTTCTGCAGCCCGTCCGGCCCGGGAGACTTCCAGTTAGGCAACGGACGGACTGCACGAGCTACATCTTGGGGGCAGATGGTGATAGCCCCCATTTCTGGTATTGGGTCGCAGGCTCGCTCGACTTCCCGAGCCCAATCACCTTCGGTGTGACTGACAGGCACCGACCAGATGCTGCGCCAGAAGGAACACATGGCATCATCATCTGGTAGGCACGTCTCAGCCACACCTTGGTCCGGTCGTTCCCAACCCCTATAAACCCACCTTTCATCGCTCTGGAAGGTGCGATTCTGAGTGTATCGCTCTACTCGCCGCCTATACCGACGAATACGGTTTGCCCATGCATACACTTTCTGCTTCAGGAAGTCGATGCGCTCTGTGACACAAGACATATAGTCTTGAGGACTGATATCAGTCCCCGAGAACGCCCGCCTCACAAAGCGCATCACTCTAGGGCGAGTATTGCCCTCCCTGAAGCAGATTAGTTTGCCGATGAGCGTCCTGGCCCCACCAATACGGCGTTCAATTCTGCACTGCCAAGCTGGTACGGCTTGTTTCGGTCGTGTAGCTCTAGAATCGTTGGCAAATTTGACGTGAGCTACACGACATGCCGCTACAGCCGCGCAGTACAGAATCGAATGAGTATCGATGAGGTCTTCGCAGGTATCAAAATATTTTGATAACTGCGAATACAGGGCCGCCACCAGCGCCCTATTTTTGTTATGCATGGGCAAACGAGGTAAGCGTGGCCTATGTTCGGGCGACATGAAGCGATATTCCTGAATCGCATCCTCCAAAGCACTCCTTAATTCCTCATTGCACTGGGTACTTACATTTATAGCCCTATCATTACTCCCCTCGTCAGTATGACTTATATTAGGCTGCGGTAATATTACAGCGGTCTGCGACTGGGGGGCGATGACATGGCTACTCTGCATTTCACTTCGCAGGCGATCAAGTACAGTGTCATCTAACATATGATTACGCTGGATGACCCGCACCTGATCCGACAGTCGTTGCGCCGAAACGTTGACAGCTGGTTCAAGCACCTGAAAAAGAGAGAGCATCCGAACACGGTACGCGGTCAGAATGTTTCCCCCCTCTGTAGCCCCATAGTATGAGCGCATGACATTTTCATTGATGGATTGTGTCCATCTCATGCGCTGCACACTTCCGCCGAGAGCTGGGACCCTATCAGAGGCCGGTGGGCCTCGAAGTCCTAAGCCGTCCGGCGGCCGGCGTCCTCTCCGTCGACGAGCAGGTGGTGGCGTCGTGGGCGGAGAGAAATACTCGTCGCTCGAGCTCGACGCAACTGCCGCGGCCGGTGTCATCACAGCGCTCACAGTGGGGCTGGGTACCGGCGGCGGCGAGGCGGAGCTGAGCGAAGAGTCCGGAGGTAGTAGGCGTGCACGTCTTGCGGCTAGTCTTGTCAACATTTTCTTTTCTTGTTAGTTTTTATCGGAGGTGACATGACAGATGTCACCCCCGGTTCGGCAGTTTTTGTTTAAAATTTATCCAAATATGGTTCATTGTAAGTACTGTTTTTTTTATAAAATGATATTTAATTTGGGCTATGGCTGTAGTATTTCAATAACTCAACAAACAAACAATCAAAAATGCTTTTAAAAATAAATTACTGAAAATTGTTAGAAATGACGACTTGTTGACATTGGTGTTGCCAGCTTATTATTATTATTATTATTATTATTATATAAATATTATAAGTATTTGGTATAGGTTAGGCATTTCTTTTCTTGATTTTCTTTATTAAGTAGAAGTTCATTAGCTTAGGTTAGTAATTATTTTTTCTAGCAATTCTTTTGTTTTATAAAGTTAGTACGTTTGTCTGTGTAGAAGAATAGCACCACCCCTTACTTCCCGTGGGTGTCGTAAAAGGCGACTAAGGGTCTCACCGGAGAATGGGCAGCAGCGTTTTCTATGCATTCCACCACCATACCATACTGCGATCGCCAACCCGCCTGCCAAGCGTGGCGATTATGGCAAACCCCCCCAAAATTGGGGGAGGCCTATGTCCAGCAGTGGACGTCTATCGGCTGAAATGATGATGACGTTTGGTTTACACGTCTTAACACTTATTACTTAAACTGTGATAATTTTAGACTGTATAATAATCTGTAAGTATTTATAATTTAATTGTTTACGATAGTAAGTGTTTACTAAATAACTGTGTGTTAAGAGCCTATACTACCTCAAATGACTTAGCATGATCCTCCGTTATGTCGAAAATACCGCAGCATTAATTTTGAACTAAATATATGTTAAAGTTGAGGATTAATGCTAAGTACTATGTTAGACGAAAACACGATTCCATAAAATTTTCTCGATAGAAAAAAAGTCCAAAGTTACCTCCAAACCGAACAATAAACCGCTGGTATTAAAAAAATACTTCAAATTAGATCATGAAACTTTTCATACTAACTGAACTAACTATAAAGCAGGTCTTATGTTAATTAGTTTTTTTGAATTACCTTTATTTTCACCGTAAAAAGCAAATACCTAAACTATTTACGCTGTCTTCCGCCCAGCACCGCACTCTGTCTCGCTCTCACACAGTCCGCGAGCAGTATCGTGCGAGCGAGATAAAGAGTGAATTTTAGTTGAGGTAGTGTAGGCTCTTAAGTAGGTAGTAAGTACTATTTTATTGTAAGAATGCCTCGAAGAAGATCCAACCTCTCCCAATGTAGCAGAAATGCTAAAAGGATGAGATTAGTTCGATCACAGGAATCTGAGGAAGGTCGTGAGGCAAAAGGCTCTCTGCACCAGGCTAGGTTTCGTGCTGCAGAAACTTCGACTCAGCGAGAATCTCGACTGAGTTCAAATCGTTCTCGAATGATGACAACTCGAAATAGGGAAAACGGGGAACAACGAAAGGCACGTTTATCTGTCGATCGCGAAGCTCACGCGCTATCGCGTGAGTCTGAGACTTTTGCTGTCAGGGAAACCCGCCTGAGCTCCCAGAGAGTACGGACAACAAATGCTCGATCCCAGGAGACACAGGACGAACGGGAAATACGTCTCACTGCCGATCGTGAAGCTCATACACTATCGCGTGAGTCTGAGACTTTCACTGATAGGGAAATTCGTCTGAGTTCTCAGAGGGTTCGGACAGCAAATGTTCGGTCTCAGGAAACACAGGAAGAACGAGAAATACGTCTCACTGCCGATCGTGAAGCTCAAGCACTAGAGTCTGAGACTTTCACTGAAATTCGCCTGAGTTCTCAGAGGGTTCGGACAGCAAATGCCCGGTCTGTAGACGGTATATGTAATTCAAAATATGCTGCCCGAAAAGTCACTATTCCACGCGGACGAAGTCGCGGGCACAGCTAGTATAGTATATATCTATGCCGTCTGAGGCCGTGGCTAACCGCCGGCGCCGGCCAAACCGGCGTCGGCCAAACCGGCGTCGGCAAAACCGGCGTCGGCCAAACCGGTGTCGGCTGGAGGAGCCCCGGCGTCCACCGGCAATACCCAGGCGCAGGCCCGGAAGAGGGGAAGACCGGCACGGGAGGGGAAGACCGGCACGGGAGGCGAAGGCCCCAGAGCCTACGTCCTGCCTCCAAAATTCTCCCACGACCGACGCCGAATGGCAGGTGGTCGGGGAGAAGAAGAAGGCGGCCAAGGCGGCCAGAAAAAAGGCGCAAAGGCGACGCCGTTAGGAGAGAGTCGTCGCGGCTAGGCTCCGCGCCCCGAAGACCGCGGCTGTAGTGATAAAACTACAGCCGCGGTCTTCGGCCCTTGCCTTCGAGAGCACGTCACGGTACGTCACGACGTACCGTGACGTGCTCTCGAAGGCAAGGGAGACGGTGGACCTCCGGGAGCTGGAGATCACCGGAGCCCTCCGGCACAGGGTGACCGCCACTGGCGCCCGCATGCTGGAGATCCCCAATGCGACAAGTGGCCCCACCGCTGACGCCCTAGCTGAGAACTTAAGGGCGTCCCTCGATGCAGACGAGGCTCGGGTCTCCAGGCCCGTCAAGTGCGCGGACATGCGCATCTTGGGCCTGGATGACTCCGTTACGGAGGGAGGGTTACGTTGGTGGCCGCCGTCGTCAGGACGGGCGGGTGTCTGGACGAGCAGGTGAAGGCGGGCACCATACGTTCTGACTTCACGGGTATGCGTACCGTAACGGTAAGCTGCCCCGTGACGGCGGCCAGAACGATCGTGGAGGTCCGAAGGCTCCTGGTGGGCTGGGTTTCAGCGCAGGTAAAACTGCTGGAACCCAAACCTCTGAGGTGCTTCCGATGCCAAGTGGGACACCACGTTGGGGTCCAGTGCTCCTCAGAGGTAGACCGCAGCACTCTGTGCTTCCGTTGCGGTCAGCCCGGTCACAAGACCTGCAACGCCGCGCCGCCGCACTGCGTTGCATGTGCGGCCGCTGGCAAGCCGGCCGACCACCGGGCGGGGAGCAAGTCCTGCGCCCCTCCCGCCGAAACCAAGAAGAAGGGCAGGCCCTCCGCCGCCGTCGCGACCACCACCGTCGCCGCATGCCGCCGCCACCGCCGCCGCCGCTGTGGCCGCCACCGCCGCCGCCGCTGTCGCCGCCGCTGTCGCCGCCACCGCCGCCGCCGCTGCCGCTGCCTACACCACTGGATAGGGGTGCGTAGCAGCACGGTTCTGGACGTGGGCTGGACATTGTCTCGCTACTCTAGGACGTGGGCTGGACATTGTCTCGCTACTCTAGGACGTGGGCTGGACATTGTCTCGGTACTCTAGGACGTGGGCTGGACATTGTCTCGCTACTCTAGGACGAGGGCTGGACATTGTTTCGCTACCCTAAGAGGCTGATGGCGACTTATTTGTAATTATTAATTTCGTTCGCAAGCCAGCATCAGTTCTACAAAGACGGTCCAGCAAAGATATTGGTCAGTCTCTAACCACATAAAAATATCGTAAACACTGAACACGTTGGGAGTGCCAGTCGCGCGGCGCGGCACGAGCGCACCGGTTGGTCGCGCGGGACGAATGCGGCGCGATAGCGGCAAGGTCGAGGTCACTGTCAACATGCCTTTACGCAATGCCAAGTTATGTATGCATGTGTCACGTGCCATGTGAGAAATCACTAGAGTTCATGGATGATTCTGATCGTCACACCAGTTCATTAGAAAACTGAGTTGGCCTTTCTTTTAGAGCCTTACCACCTCAAATAGCTTAGCATGATCCTCCGTTATGTCGAAAATACTGCAGCATTATTTTTTAAATAAATCTAAGGGAAAGTTGAGGATTAATGCGAAAACACGATTCCATAAAATTTTCTCTATAGGAAAAAATTCCAAAGTTATCTACCTCCAAACCGAACAATAAACCGCTGGTATTAAAAAAATACATCAAATTAGATCATGAAACTGCATACCTACTACTTAACTGAAATAACTATAAAGCAGGTCTTATGTTTTTTATTTTTTTTTATTACCATTATTTTCACCGTAAAAAGTAAAAGCAAAGTACCGAAACTATTGGCGCTGCCTGCCGCCCAGCACCGCACTCTGTCTCGTTCTCACTAAGTCCGCGAGCAATATCGTGCGAGCGAGATAAAGAGTGAATTTTAGCTGAGGTAGTATGGGCTCATGAACTTGTAATCTCTCGACCTATCCCATAGTCTCCTAGTCTTATTCTTCGCTGTTGGCAGACCGCTCGTGTTCGGGATGAATTGTGTCCAATTACTGGAGTAGATATCGACTCATAGAGGTCGCGTCATGTCAGGGCCGTCTTTTCCATTGGCCACTCTTTGCCAGGGCCCCGGGATCCATGGGGCCCCCTAGTTACTGCCATCGTTGAGCTAGGGACTGTCAAAATAAAACAACTTTTCCCAGGCGGGGTGCTAACTATGTCGAGCTCGCTCATACATCGTGGATTCTCTTAATTTCAAACTGTTTGCATCAGGCAAACGAAAACCTAACTTATCCCAGGCGTGAGTACTAAAATTTCGAGCACGCTTCGGTCATATTTTTTTTCTTTTTTTTTTTTAATAAATTCAATTCATATTAAGTATATTCAATTTATTTGTATTTCTTATTGTTGTAGAAGTGTTACAAAGTACAATTATGGACCCTGTAGGGTACAGCAAAGAGTATAAAATTAATTCATTAAATAAAAATAAATGTAGGACACAAATTAACAATTAGCTCGCTCTTGCATCCTACATTTTCCATAGGGGCTTTATTTAACTTTTTCTAAAGCGCCTAGGGCCTCCAATAGGTTAAATGTCCCTGTTCACGATCTCTCTTCATCTAGTTCTGTTAGATGCATGCAGCGGATATGCCCTAGTGGTTGACAGTAATTAAGGCGAGGTTTTCCCGGACCGATAGGCAGAGAAAACACTACCTCAGCCCCCGCCAGTTGAACGCGGCGTATTTAACTACGATGCGCTGAGCGGGACCGCGCCACGTGACACGTTGTGACCGCGACTAACCTTTGTGCAATGAATGCGCGCCACGAAACAGACAAATACAGTAGATCAACTTTGATGTTATATTTTATTTTTAATGAATAAAATTTGTATGTAGGAACTTATCATCTACGCTTGATAAATTCTCATGACAGTTTCCGGTTAGTAAAAATTAGGTTAGTTTGGCAAAGAAACCCACTATGTAAAAAATCTAAGGTAAGTTTGTACCTATATTTAAAATACACATACCATCAACAACATGTCAAAAAATCTCACAAATCAGACTTTTTTCAAAATAAAATTTAACGAGAGGTGTCGCGGGACACCCGGATGGAACGACGTTCCTTTCACTATACATATACTATGCGTTTCAGATGAGAAGATATGTTCTGGACAACTTCACTCACAACTTGTCAATAATGTAGTGTTAGCAACAAAAACAACAAAACCAATTAAGCAAACTTTATTTTTATGTTATAAACAGAAAAAATTAAGAAAATGAAAATAATATACAATAAAAAATATAACTATCCGAATTGAGAACCTCCTCCTTTTTTGAAGTCGGTTATAATACGTATTTAATAATTATTAAAATTAACTGTTTGTGACACAGAAGTAGACGCCACATTCTCAAAATTCACTATTTGTGATACAGAAGTGGAAACAATAGCAGGTGTTGCAATATTTTCTTTGTTTTCTCGCATTTTTATTTTTCTTATATCCATTCCTCTAATATGTCGGGGATCTATGATTTCAGGCAATAGACACTGCATATAAAAATTAATAAGTTTTTTTTCCCATTTTTTTTTTCCCCAAAATTTACTATCTTTCACTATCTTGATTACATGTACGTGTATTGTTTTACCTGACCATATACCAAACAAGCAATATTGCCTCCCGGTAACATGGAGTTGGCCCTGAAATTATATTGCATTAATTTTTCAGAGATCAGACTGTAAACGTTCTTAAAATTACGAGAATGGCCCCTCTGGTGTGCAATCGACGTTTAAGAGATAGCTTACTATAATCACGGGTATTAATTTATTTTCGATATTTTTTTTACTGTGATATCATTTTAGTTTTTGTACATCGTACTCGGTACTAGTACTGATCAACAAAGTTAACGTATTCTATGTATTTAGGCAATCGGTATAAAAACATTTAAGATTCATTTCTTCTCTACTTGTTAACATATAGTTTAGTAAGACTTACTTATTTGCTGTTTCAACTTCTGAATTATCGGCAGTTAAAAAGTTCTCTGAAATCTTGTCTCTATCTTGTACTAATTTCTGTTTGACTTACAGTACTTTGAGGTTCACTAATAGTGTTTAAGGTTGTTCTGTAACAGTGTTATAAACATTATGAGTCATGAATCGCAATCTATATTCAATTTATAACTTAACACTATTATCTCCATGATTAAGATGGTCATGATGATTATATTCATGACAATCATGAGTACAATCAATATTACTTTTATAATTGTTAGTACGTAATGACTAAAGTTTTATGTTTTGAAGAAAGTACTTACGTATGACTATGAAAAGTAGTATCAGGGTTATCTAGAGTCTGAACAACACCCCTGAGTATATTTTTTCTCATTGAAACGCTGCAAAATAAATGTTGACATTATAGTGGCATTTCAAATCGTTTAAATTATACATTTTACAAGTATATTTTGTTATATAAGTTTAGCAATATTTCGAAGTTATTGAGCAAAGAAAATAATCATTTCAACGAATTTAATAACAAACCTACTGTACTTTTTTGTACAGTGTCGCGTCTAAACAATGGTCGTAACATTTTCGTGCTTTTCCGCCAAAGAAAATCATTTATTTACACTAATAATATGTTACCTATATAATATTATTGTATTTTTTTTTACAAGCTTTTATTTTTTATATTATAAAGAGTTAAAATTGTAAGTTTTGTATGTATAGGGTAATCTCTGAAACTACTGATCCGAGTTAGAAAATTCTTTCACAAAAAATTTTTCAATAGGTAGTTACATTATTAAGGAGTACACGCTATTTTTATTCTGATAAAGATATATTTTCCATAGGAAATCATAATAAATGTAATTGAAGTCGGAAAAAAACTCGTCGCTCGGCCGCTTATATTGCTAACGCTGGCTAAACCATACGAGGAACATCAAAATAATGTACTACAGAATTGTATATCTTGATAATGCCCTCAAAAAAGTTCGCGATGGTATATGTCTATATTATAAGGATAACTTACAGTAACCACTTTTATCTTTTTAAAATCAATAAAATATAATGAGTGACTTTCGAAGCAATTTTGACATACATTGTATTAATCCTTATCTCATTAAATATGTTAGTAAAATTAAGCATTCAATTTAGATCAAAACTGCAGTTTACAGCATGTCATTAGAATTAATACTTTAGAAGATATCACAGTATTAAAATTACGCGCACAACAAAACAAAAAAAAACAAAAGAACGGAAAAGTCTTCCTCAACAAAGTATTATTACGTATGCAAGTAATCTGATAAAATAAAACTACTAGGCAAAATTGTAGTGCTACTATAGTATTGATAATTTGATAATGAGTTACTTACCATTTCTCGAGTTGATATTTTCGTAATGCCCGAGGTGTCAATTTCCTGTATGAACTTTTGTTCTTTGATAAATTCTTGCAAATATTCTTACAAATAATTATCATTTATCAATATCTTTTTCTCTCTGTCTTCGATATTTTCTGCCTTTGACATTTTATTTTTTAGTTTAGTTTTCAAGTTGTGTACTGCTGTTTTGTTAGACATAGATAAAAATTTATTCGCATACATACATGCATAACATGAAGCTAGGTATTTTAACTGGAGTTTTATCGTTTTAGACGAAATCTCCAGTAAATTATAATGAAAACTGTTATGTAGAAATTGGTACTTAAACAGAAAACAGGGATGTCTTGGCGAAAACAGTAAATCTACTGTTAAAACAGTAGGGTTGGCAACACTGTGCGTAATGTATCTTATATAATGGAAAGCGCAAACGCGGAAAAAATTGGCGTGCGTCCGTCCTCGAAGACCTCTCGGCCGGCACTAAACGGCCCGCTCGAAATCGAATTGCTCAATATCGTATGATTTTTGTTCTTACAAAAATAAATAGCCACTTATATAAAAATCTACCTTACCCAGCGCTAGAAAATATTAAATAGTAGATTATGCACCGAGGGGCTAAAGTTGTGTCTTATGTCACGGGCGTCATATTGAATCTCGAGCGCAATGAAGGATTCGGGATTTAACTCCCGAGCGCAGCGAGGGAGTTAAGAGTTTAACTCACGAGCGAAGCGAGGGAGTTAATACAAGAATCCTGAATGCAGCGAGGGATTCAAGCTAGCCCAAGGCAAAGACACCTTTAGCCCAGAGGAGGATACTCTACTTTTTACACCTACTGTGAGAAAATAATAGCCATAGTACGAAAATTTGCGCCTTTATTGCGTTTACCAATAGGTAAGTAGCCAAGACACGATCAATTCGATTTTCAAAAAAAAAGTCGTTTCTACGGTTTTGTCGTGTGTCTATTGATATCACTCTCATGGAAGTGGCGTTTGTGTAAACTAAGCTTTATACGGGGTTGGTAGAATGGTTTTGGATGCTTGGCTGTATGCATTTTGAATTTAGAACGTCATTGGAGACGCTCGTGAAAATAGAGTATTTTTGATGAAATGTGATAAATCGACTGTAGTATAGATAGGTTTTATTATTTATTTATTTATTCACAAAATCCACAGCAATCTTAGCGCAGTTTACTTCGTCGTTTCAGCCGATAGACGTCCACTGCTAGACATAGGCCTCCCCCAATTTTGGGGGGGTTTGCCATAATCGCCACACTTGGCAGGCGGGTTGGCGATCGCAGTATGGTATGATGGTGGAATAAATAGAGGACGCTGCTGCCCATTCTCCGGTAAGACCCTTAGTCGCCTTTTACGACACCCACGGGAAGTAAGGGGTGGTGCAATTCTTTAAGTCCGGCACCACACAGACAATGCAGACAAGACAGCCTTGTCTTGTCTGCATTGTCTGTGCCTACTGCCTAGTTTACTTAAAATAAATTAACTAATGTTACAGCCAATTACTATTACGGTATTACGGCGCGGTACGGTATTTTTGATTAGGTATTAATGCCAGTTTTAATGTTATTCCATTCCTTTTAAAAAATGCTTCGTAGTTATCTAATTATTCTTACAATATTATGTCTTCGAAAACATGGCAACGATATGAAGAAGCAGTCGTTATGATTTTGTCTGAAATCGAGAATATCATCCACGCGTAGTAAGGGTTTCGAGAATAGCTTTCCTCTTTCTGGCAACAAAGGGTGCTTGTTAGTACTATACTGCCAATTTAGCTGAGCATGTGAGATTCCAAATTCAAATCACATTATTGACCAGCGGGTCATAATGAAATCCAGTACAACATTATTGACCGGCTGTGCCCCCGGCCACTAATGACTCACTTTAGGTTAAGGTTGCTTGACATATAATTTGACATTTTCGAGCAGGTGGTGTGAAAACCTATTTTTTGATACATTACTTAGATGGTTTCGTAATATAATTTTTTGTTAAGAAGTACATTTGAAAAATCGATTTAGTGTCATCTTTGCGATTTTTTTTTATCGAGTCAATTATTAGTAATTACGTTTCCGTCTTTATACAGCGCTTGACCATATGTTCAATTTTGTTAAAATGATTTTTATTTTGCGGAATATTTACATTATTTAGACATACATAGCTCCAAAAAACTTAAAAATGGTACAACCTCGCCTTAAAGGTGTCCCTGCTCACGATCTCTCTTCATCTAGTTCTGTTAGATGCATGCAGTTGACAGTCATTAGAGAAGTACGTTGTGCACTCACCACTTGGACCGATGACCGCGGGTCTCCGGCGTATGTCGCGGAGATCCGCTGCTTACAATAAGCACTGGACCGGTCGACGATGGTGTGTTGTGGCGACGCTTGTGGGAATGAGACCCATTTATGACATGTCCAGCTGTAGACGTCTTTCGCCTAAAATGGTGATGATGATGTACTCACATTCAGGTAAGTATTAATACCGTACATAATTTGCGTTTTCCATATTTGAGGTTTACAGTGAGAGTTAGCAGGAGGGCGGCACTGGCGCGGTGACGTGCGCAGGCTGAGGGTTGAGTCCGGCAGCAAACGGCAGTGAGCAGAGTTAAGTGAAACGAACGGGAAGCGAGTCCTGATACTCCCTGTGCCGTAAGAAGATGCTAGTTGTGGTAGTGACTAACTGTGCCGCAATATCGTTTGGTAGGTATTGTGGTTTTAATCTTCTAGTTTCAAACCAGGTATCCATACCGCAGCCGTCGTGGTGACACGCGTACCTAGCTATTCGTGTGAGTTATCAGCGCATCGGATCGCGCGCCAATCGATTGTCTGCGCCTAACATTATGTCACTCGTACGCCGCGCCGCGTTCAATCTCAGGTAGGTATTAATTTAAACTTACGTTTCTATTGTTGTACTCGACTCCTAGCAGCTGTTCTAGTTTCAGATGGTGATATTTGTAGTTAGGTAGGTAGGTATGGTATGCTCTCAAAACGTTGAAGGAAAACATCGTGAGGAAACCGGCATGTCCTAGAACCAAAAATCCGAAGACATGTGACATCTACCAACCCGCATTGGGCCCGCGTGGTGGATTACAGCCCACTCCCTCACTGAGAGGAGGCCTGTGTCCCAGCAGTGGGAATGTTACAGGCTGATTAGGTATGTATGTAGGTAGGTATGTAATAGTGTTACTTGTTTGGTCAGAAGAATATTTTCTATAAGTAATATGTTGTGTCAACATGCTGGGATTACAGACTTCTGAATGATCAATACGTGTTTAACTTACAGACAAATCTCAAAAATGCGCTATAATCCAGATCCAGACTGCGTACAAATACAGGACCTGTCTATCTATACTATAGGTACCTACTTAGGTCATACAAATATTTTCTCCACACAGAAGAGGGAGTTAGGTAATCATTTAATGTTTCATATAGTAGGTACCTAACTAGAAGTGTGGCGTTTCATGTTACACTTGACTCCAAAAAAAACGAACCGCAGTCATCATTAAAAATGGACGACAGGCAAAAATTTTGTAAAATTCCAAGAACTTATCAACTTGCCAACAGTCAGGACTCGCCCTTACAGTGGCGACAGTCTGTCTAGCAACGACGATGACAGAGACAAATATACATTACTAGCAAGAAAGACAAAGACGGCAAACGCATGGCAACGAAGCGTGCCGTCTCGCTTTCAAGTACATGAATGAAAGAGAGGGACACATTGATGGTTGTGTTGTGTCCTTGAAAAACGTCGGCAGCTATTTATTGATAGGTGTCATTATTTTGCAATTTAGAAAAGTGTTATTATTACTTAGTAGGTATGAATTTATGATTGAAAGGAGGAAGTGTTGTACTTGTAACATAGATTAGATACCAGTGTGTTCTCAACCATCGGAAACTCGGAAAAGACACCTAGCTCTACACTCCACAACTAGGTATCACAGTCACAGTCACTCACAGCAGTGCAGTAGGTAGTGTAGGTAGCCCATATCGTTTACGGCGGAATGTAAGTGTATATAGGTACTATAGGTACTCGTCGTACACCTCTATCATACCCTTTGGGTAGGTATCATATTCATAATAATTTAAGTTAATTATATTATTTATATCTACGCACATTATATTGTAGATAAGTATATTAAATCTGTATAATCAAAATAATCTTAACCCTAATTTAATATTGCTTTCATAAATTACTTATAATTAGTTTTGGTCGTTGCATGTAAACTTTGAGGTTAAAAAGTAATCCCCTGTTCTTATTTAGTATAGGTAATATTGTAGTTCAAAGCATTTCTAAGGCAGGTTGCACACTTGCCGGATTACGCTAAAAAAATTTCGATGATTTATTTTGCAGGACAACTCTTTTTTGGTTAAACTTATTCATAAAAACTGCACAAATTAAATTCAACTTTATCCTGTGGCACTTAAGTTTAATTTCACTAAAATGGGATGTTAATGAACTAGTTCAATAGAATTTAGATCCTGTTAAGAGGGAACAGGGCTTGCGATTCTCCATACAAATGTATTCCCCTTTTTTCTTCCTGAATAATGCCTCTAGAGCAAAAATTTTTTCATAAAATCTAGGTCTGTTGTAAATACGTCCCTGTCATTTTCTTTCTTTCAGCAACTAATTAGTAAACGAAAATATGACCCTCTAAAAATTACAAAAAATGTCCTACTTTTACCGCCGCGGCCGTGATTAGAGGACTACCAGACAAATTAGAAAAGTTTTAACATAAAAAAAAAATGATAGGAACCCAAACATACTCTCAAAAAAAATCGGCTTAGTTTTCAAGGAGAAAAAAGGGCAATACAAAACGTCGATCTCGTCAAAATTGTTGTGATAATTTCGGTCTGAGCTGCAGCTGTCTCTATCACACACTATGGGGGCAGACTTGAGGTAAGGCGACGGCAATAGTTTCTTCAAATACCTATTATGAAAATTCCTCGCAGGCCCCGTCCCCTCTTAAGGAAGTGAAAGAGTGTACAACTATTTGACGCCGTAACGTGCTTTACTTTTGTATGCCTACTTTAGAAAAAACATATTTTTACCGCTGACACGCTGTCGAAGTGTCGGTCGGTATATCTCGTATTCACGTCCGTGAGTGTGGCACTGAGGCCATTGTCACGAGTTTTTTTAGGTAAGTAAGTATACGAGTTTTCATAACGGCCGGAGTACACTTGCGTAGCAAAAACTGAAGTTTAAGTAATAAGAAAATAATATAAGTGGCTATTATTAAATAATAAAACCTGAAACATGAGACACGAATTAACCGGTGAACACTTACAACAACAACAACGGTAACGCTTGCTGAACACTTGAAGATGTAGATATTAGTAATTACTCATTTAATTTGTAACTTCGCTTATGAGAAGACTCATGTTTAGTTTTTGTTCCATGACTCTGTCTTGACTAGATACAGAAACAGCACATTTATGCGTTACGCTAGATAAAGAGAAGAGAGTAAAACGGAGGATGCGCAGGAGTGTTTTTTTAGGTCACTGGTTTAATGCTCGCGAGGTGAGCTGCACGTGACTGTAATGGTGGGTTTTAAACTGCTGAGTGCGGTTTAGATACAGCTATATAATACTTTAATTAATATTGTCTTCTTCTTAGGGTGTCGATGGCAATCTAAATGGACTCGGACCAGAATTCGGCTACGTGTTTGGCAGTTCCTGTGACTTGCAGCTGACAGGAGACGAAGGACATGATATTATTGAAGTGTCCCATCATTTGTGGAACAGCACCACATTTAAACTCTAAGGCGGAGTTGTCTATGAATGTCCACCTGAACAAGTTTTCCTTGCTTCGGCTAACCTGGGTCCAGTTAATTAATTAATTATTACATATTATATATTTTTTGTACTATAAGAATACCTATGTATTGAGATCGGATGCCAGTGGTACGACTTTAATCTGGGAGCACGGGAGTGCCCCCACCAAGTCGAGCAAAAAGGAGCACGGCCGTACCATCCTTTTCTCGAAGCAGTTCAGGTCTAGAGCTGACCTGGGGTAGTATGGAGTTTGAAAACAATAAAAAGCCAGCACATAGGTACTGGTTGTGTCACCAGTTCACCACTGATGGCGGCCTACCGTACCTACTCTAATGTTGACATAAGTCATAGTTATCTATTCCAAATGATAAAGATTATCTCTCAGACCTTTTAGGGCTACATTATTGTATCAACGTTTTGTTCAAAGCAATAAGAATCTCCAAAAACAAGCTTTCGAATTCAAAATGATGGAGTTAACAAAAAACACAATAAAAGTGGCAACATAAAGATTAAAGGTTCATGCTCACTGGACTTGTCACATGTTGTAAGGGGGCTCACTTACCATCTCAGAGCCCCAAGTCAACCTCGCCTGCTCGTGGTGCATCCTGCTGAACAACAAATGAGGCTCTGACAACCGACCAATAACCATGTCATTTCGCAGCTAAATTGCTCAGATTAGTGGCCGGCAGCAGCGTCACTAGTAGGAGAAGCTGTGACCTGCGATCCCCAACCCGCATACCCAGCGTGGCTATATGGGCAAACCCTCTAATAATCAACCACTGCCCTCAGTCCCGGCCGCCTTGTTATTCCTGATTTTGGCGGCGGCGGCGGTCACGGTAATGGCAAGGTAGGGGGCGCGAAGAATCCCCGGGTTACGAATGGCCGCCAAACCCAACTGACTTTGGCGACTTATAACGGACGCACGGTACGGCTCAACGAGCACCTAGTGCAGCTCGAAGAAGAACTCGGGAAAATAAGGTGGCACATTCTTGGGTTGAGTGAAGTCCGAAGAGAGGGCCAACTTACTTGAGAAGGAGGGACTTTTCTTGATGCATTCCTTCTTCAAGAAACAGCCTCTAAGGAACTGGACGTGGCGAAGTCACGACACTATGACGAAAATTGACATAGACTTCATCATAACGGATAAAAAGCATATATTCAGGGATGTCTCGGTGATCAACTGGTTTAATAGAGTGATCATAGACTTGTTCGAGGCTCTCTGAATATCAACTTTAAGTTCGAGCGAACTCGTGGAATAACTCGTTTGATGAAGTCTACGCTCCGTTCAAATTTGTTCTAAACTATGCTAGGATCTGAAGCTTTCCAGTCAGACCTGGAGAAAAGATTCGCTGCCGTGGAAGCCACAAATGATGTTGACCAGGAGCTCGATTTTGCAAAATGCAAGTTTTGCAAAATGCGGCGTACGGGCATGAAGTCCAAACTTTCGAAAGGGACTCTGGAGTTTATGACTGACCAAAAATCAAAATCAAAATATTTTATTTCACATAAGCCTACATGGACACTTATGAAACGTCAGAAGCTAGGTGCACGGTTCCAATTGGTCGTTTCCTATGGAGAAGAACTGGCAAGAAACTCCATGGTCACTCTTTTTCAAAATAATTGGCTTTTACAATGTTTTCAAATAACAGTAGGTATGAGAGGACAGCGTAGGCCTGTTAACAAGTACCAGGTACTTGTTATAATAAAAAAAATATCTACAAATCTAAAGTCTACAAGGCCTACAAGGTCCTCACATTTACAAAATAAGAATCTATCAGAAGGATAAATAAAAAATACCTGAAATATAAAAACCTACTATAACCAAATGATATGATTGTTATTACAACCACGAATAAAGAAGTGAAAAATTTGAATTGTAAAAAATAAATATCGAAATTTGAGAGCAGTTAATAGACATTTACATAGTTATACCGTTAATGAGGTGCCAGGGAAGCCACATATGCAGAAGGAATTATTGCCAAACTACCTTGTCTTCAACGTAGTCTTGAAAACCCACGTGTCACTTCGTCAGAACAACGGGCACTCAACAAAAAGATTAGAGCATTGGTACGACGCGAACTTGTTCTCAGTTTCTCACATATAGAAGCAACAAGAATAATATACCCAGGATTTTGTAATATCTTGATTTAAAAGAGTGTCCATGGAGTTTCTTGCCCGTTCTTCTCCATAGAGATCTACGTTTTGGAATGGGCAACTAGCTTCAACTTTCTAACTAACTGACAGACTATTTAATTTTGACACTTCAAAAGTGCCTGTACAAGGTTTAATGAGAGGTTTTTCTTTTGAGTATTAAAAAAAACATAGTTTCCAAGAACCCTGAAGATGGCGTTGAACTGACGTTACTAGGTGCCAAAGTCAAAACGCTTGGAAAAAAAAACATTGCGTCACGTCATATACGCTCGTTGAGTGACAGTTTCGTTTGCTTTCGTTTTACGGTCTCAAAATTACATCCAAGTGAATTAATAAAAAAATTATGTGACGTTCCGTTCCTTGCAGTAACTTACCAAGTTCAGCGCCATCTATCCAGCTACTAGGGAAGCGTTAAAAAAAAATTATAATAGTCGTTGAACTTGGGTATTGGATAATTTTGTACCAAATACAAAATCCTTTTTGCTTGTTTATAACGGGTAAAGACTTGCATTGAAAAACAAAATATGTTTTTTTTTTTTTTTTATTCAGAATGAAGAACAGCTGAATCGTACTACATTGTGATAACGGGGTACTACGGAACCCTACACTGTGCGTGGCCCGACACGCACTTGGCCGGGTTTTTTTCTCATTAATTGCCACATCAAGAAATCTGTATCGTCGGTCGTGATGTCGACATTCTGTAAACTGCGCCACAACTCTACTTTCGATGTGCGTGTCTGTACACGATACATTTGCTGCAAGCTAAAATGTAGCGCAGTAATTGTGGCGATGTAAATGTAGGGACCGTGTAGCGTGTGGTGGCGCGCGCCGGTGTGCGGCCCACTTAGTGCGGGCCCCTGGCGGATACTTGAACATTTTTAGATTTATTGAAAGGGTTCCAAGTTTCGTGACAGTTGGAGTAGCATCCTGGGAGAACTCCCTCCCTACATACTGTAATGTGGAGTACTTTGGTGAGAGTACACTTCCTATAAACAAGTTAACAAAGTAAGTAAGTGTTAATGGACGTCTTATTACCCGCAGACCATTTAATATGGTAAATGGTCTGCCAAGAAAAATAGTATACATATGTAAGTACATAATACCACTTGTACCAGTCTTGTCTAAGAAAAATATATGTACTTAAGTACCACTTGTACCAGTCTTGTCTAAGGGCGGATCCAGCAGGGTAGATACATGCGTGATGCACTAACAGTAGCACTAGCTTTCATTATCACAGTTCAACAACATTAGTGAGCAGACAAATTTTCCGAACATATGAAGCAATGGATTAGCTTAGTATCCTTCAAAATGTTTCAGATTGTGATGCAGAGTGAGTTGCGAAATTATACATATAGGTAGGTACTTAGCCTCATCTGTTAGGCAAGCTTAATAAGTTCGGTAACAATAGAAACAGTGATTGCGTCTCGTCAGTAATAGTTGAGCTCTTCTGGTGCTGGACCACAGATATAGTTAGACCGTTTATACTCGTATAGATAGGTGTATCTACACCTGTGTGCTGGACGGCGTGACGAGGAGCTGACGTTGTTACAACATGATGACGTCAGTGCTAAGGAACTAAACTTCGTTACTGATGTAGTGAACACACACACACATGGGGAATAATATTTATATTCAATAGAGGCTGCCGTAAAAAGAAGCGTAAGTCGGTAGCAAAACAACTCTGCAGGGCTGCCAGTATTGCCACTGAAGACTAATTTAATTTTTAATAATGATCATCATCGTTTTTTCGGTCAATATACCTAGCTAACAGTTTTTATTTATTTTATAACATACGTTCGGTTTTGCACAGAGTAAAGTTTTTGAAGGGAAGACCGAAGTTGCCAACTTAGAAATAAAAACAAAAATGCTATTTGCTATTGCAAGCAGTACCGATGTTTACAATAGTTTCCCCAATGACAGATGGAAAATGGAAAAATAAATGATTTTACACAAATACGTTTGTTATGTTGTAAACAAGAAGTTTATTTTTACATCTGACATTGGGGGATCTATTGAATTTTTGTTCATGGTTAAAGCTTAGTTTTAAGGTTTAAGAGAAAAACTATACCTACTTTGTTAATGAATGACCTTAGTAGACAAACAATTACTCTATGGTACAATCTGAGAGCATAATGGACAACTAATTATGTACTCAGTTTTTTTTTGTAATTCAATAGTGAAATCAATGGACCTGTCATTAATTTAACAACAATGTTTCGAGTAAGTCTTACGTCATAAAATCATGTAGTGTCACAGTGATAATCACTAGACATCATAAGACATCCACTATCTGAAGTTTAAATATTTTGATGGTCACCATTATCAGGTATCAAAAACCCTCGTCTTTACACATCCTTTTAGATGTAATCTAACTAACACTGTTTTTGAATAAGCCTACCTACTATGTAGTTTGCACAATGTAAGTTATGTAACCTTTTAGTAGTTGTAGAAGAAGCGATAGGCTGTTACCTACTGGCTATTCCTATAAATAACTATTTAACGCTATTTTTTAAAATAATAAATTATATATTATTAGTGTTTTGATGACCCTGGACGAGAGGCAAGCCTCCAAACACGACCGGTTTTTCAAGTTCCTTGGCGCTAAATAGGAATTATAAACGACGTATGTCCATATTCTAGACAATTGAAACTGAACTTTACTGTCCTACGTTAACCTATAATTTGCTTCAAAAACGTTTCTATGTGAAACTTTTTGCAATGAATACCACTGAAGTATTGATTTCTCTGTCTAGCGCACAAGGGTAATATATCGTTGTCTTGCTCATGACAGCTGTCAGAGCCAGTTTTCACAATTGAAACTTGAAAAGTTGTTACTTAGTAGCTATACATTAATTTATAAATATATTAATACAGGTTTTATATAGATTTTATTTGAATTATTATTCTGTTAGGATACTAAAATATTACACTTATATAGTGTTGTTAACTGTTTGTTTCGTTTGGTAGGTGAGTATTGTTCGTCGTTGTTATCTTTGTGGGTATGCGATACAAACGAAGCAATTTATGTTCAATAATTATGTTCATACTTAGAGGTTTAACCTTTGACAGCCAAACGTCAAAAATCAAAAACGTGCCCTCGGCGTCAAAGTCTGTCATGTCATAAACCGTGGCGTGCTGGGCACATTTTAGTTTATCATCTTTACACGACTGTGGCGGTCAAAAGATGAAATAAAAAAACTGAACTGTATGTACCTAACCACAACAATTAATTAAGTATGCATGTTTATTTGGGTTTAAATAAAAAAGTTCTTCGGTTTTAGTCTTATTTAAGTGTGAAACTCAGACCAACAAAAAAAGACACACTTTTTTTGTTGGTCTGAGGTGTGAAAATAAAATTAATTCCTTACGGATGAATCTTATTACTTATATGAAGTGTAGGAATGGCTAAAACAGTAGCAGTACCAAGTAGGTAAAGAGCGGAAAATTTTTGTCGAGTGATTTATAAATCGAATATGCAGTGTTGATCTGAGATGCAGTGTAAGGTTTTTTAGAGAGGAGCTTGTACACCGTACAGACCTCACTTACGTACTTCCTCAATAAATTAATTACGTAATTCCTTAATAAATGCCTCATGCAGTTTGGAAATAAGCGGTGCATAACAGTGGCTCAGGCTAAAGAGCGTCAGGTGCATTGAAAACATTCCAGTGGGGTAACTGCGTACCACACTATCAGTAGCAGTGGGTTGCATTTTGACAGTTCAACAACATTTATTGCGTTATGTACATACGTGGTTGAGCAGGCACATATTGCGTACATATGAAGCAATGGATTAGCAATATCCTCCAAAATGATTCAGATTGAGATTGATAGTGTGTTACGCAACGCAATAGACCCCCTCCGTGCCTCGGAAAGCACGGTGCCGCTGTGGTCCCGGCTATCATTAGTCTCGTTGGTCCCGGCTGTCGATGGTCTCGTCGGTCCCGGCTGTCATTGGTCTCATTGGTCCTGGCTGTCATTGATCTCGTTGGTCCCGGCTGTCATTGGTCTCGTTGGTGCCGGCTGTCATTGGTCTCGTTGGTCCCGGCTGTCATTGGTCTCGTTGGTCCCGGCTGTCATTCGTGGATCTTTGACAGTCGTTACGGGTCGTCAGAAGCCCGAAAGTCTGACAACCAGTCCTTACCAAGGGTATCGTATTACCCAGTAACTAGGTTGTGGAGGTCAGAGAGACATTCGCTCCATGTAAAATACTGGTATTCAGCTGCATCCGGCTAGACTGGAAGCCGACCCTAACATAGTAGGCAAGAGGCTAGGCAGATGAGTTTGTCACCTACATTATAATAAATAGTATCTCCATTCCATAATCTCTCCTTAAAATACATATTTTAAGGAGAGATTTTAACACATGTTAATATGACTGATTATGATTAACGGTAGGTATCTATCTAACATGTGATAATAAAAATAAAACTCAGTCACTAGGAATTTAAATTCAACACTTAATAATTATTGTCATTTATTGTAGTTTTTCTGCCAATGATGACTCATGCTGCGCTGGAACCAGAGCTATTTTATATTGTACAGTATACCTACAACAAAGAAAAACAAAGCTAAGTAGTACAATCAAATCAAATTGTTTATGTTAAATGTTTCATTAAACGTGATGTGAGACACCTTTTATAATAAAAACTAGCACTTTGCCCGCGACTTCGTCCGCGCGGGTTACATACTTTCCTCAAAAAAATTTAACACCCTCTCCACCCCCCTTGAAAATTAGTTTTCAAAAATGAATGTTTACGATCTTTATAACTTATTTAGAGAAAAAAGTATTCGGGCCAATTTTTAAGTTCCTACTTCCAGTAGTTTCGGCTGTGCGTTGATATGTCAGTCAGTCAGTCAGTTTCTCCTTTTAAATATTAAAATATAATTATATTAATTATTATAGAATATAGATAAAGGCTTGCGTCCATAGATTATCACGCGTAATATTATCCATAGATATTTATTTTATTTTATTTATAATACTTTATTGTACACCAGAAAATACATAACAGATATAAGATCATCAAGCGTTAGTATTATGAATAGTATGTAGCAGTAGCCAAGGGTCAATTTTTGTAAGAGGTAAGCCGGAGTAGATATCTTTAATATAATTATATTATTTGTCTATAGAATACTGACTGTGCCATTTTTCAAAGGAAAGCCGGTAGGCATCGAGTTGTATGGAACCTTCGCCACGCCACTGGTATATGTAGGTATGTATGTGATAAGAATCAGTACTTATGCTTATCTTTGCCATTTTGCAGGACTTGCATTATATTCATGTTCCCTGCACTCAGTGACCCGTCATACTGAATATAATTACAAAGCGGTATAATGTATGTCTCAGCTGCTGGACCACAACAGGTCATGTAACATGTATTTAATCCAGGTATTTATTTTGTGTTGTACTTCCGATACGCAAGCGTCGAACATGATTCTGTAAAACCACTGAAAGCATAAGCTTTTAACCTTTTGAATGTCTTAAGTTACACAGTTCGACATAAGCAATTGTCTTTTTATTGTGTCTCTAATTACGGCATTCGATGAGTTAAGGTAAGTTCCATGTTATTACTCATCCGTGTTTATAGGAAATGAAATCGTAACAATAAACAAACGATATATTCCAATAAGATAGGACATCTCGTCACAGCAACTCGCCGAGGAGCGTTCGCTTGCCGGCGACTCGCCTCAAGCGGCTATAACCATAAACTAAAAGACACAGACATCCGATGTTCATTCGATGTAAATTTATTACTTGCCTCTCAACTCTCTAAGTGGCCGAGGAAACGGGCGGTGGAACGAGCGAGTCACTCGCGCTAGCGACTTGCCTCTTTTACGACTTTCCAGTGCGTCTTTGATGGATTAGTTAGTGTAAAAGGAAATGTTGTGTAAGTTTCACGGGCGTTAAGTTTTAACAGTTGGGTGTTTTCGTTTGTTTGTGTTTAAGTAAGTTTCTTGGTACAAATATAATGTCCCTATTTTATTGAGCGGATATCCAGTAGGTAGTATATTTACAAAGCTGAAAACTTATCTTCTTTTTTCTTAGTATCGTATCCTGGACAACATAAGTGTTCGTCTTGGTCACACAACTGATTTGAAACAGAAAACAACACTTCTTTTTCTTACCAAAATGTGCATGCGATAGTAAACTACTCTAGCACTCAAACGAGGCACACAACCCGGACCCGTACCTGCCCGCTGGACGCGTGGGTGTGGCTCCTCTGGTACCTGTCTACTGGTCCACTATGTAACCCTCCCGTTTTTTAGACTGGCAACACTAGTCGGGATCACGTATGCATTATTAGTTCGTAATTATAGTTTAGCTTATTAAATAATAAGAAAAGTGAGAGGAGGAGATGATTTGTTGTAATTTGTTAAGGTGCACAATACAGAGTATTCTGTACACCTTTCTATCTATGCACATAATGTCTGAAATCTGAATCATCTATATTTGTGCGTACCGACTGAAGACAACCTACACTTATCAAAAGTGTCTAGGGATCAAGTACTTTTTAGAGTATCGCCGGAATTGAGTATTATTATTTTTAGTTAATTTCACTATTTGGAGAAAGAATTTTCTTTAAATTTTTATTTAAAATAGAAAATCAACTGTCAATCAGGATATCTATAAAAATGTGTTTAATTTTGCGCTTTTACAAAACCATTACGTTTTCTGCATCGGAACTGAAAAAAAATTGCATCGGTATGGAGCGACGACATCATTTGACACGAGAAGAGATAATTAGAGCCGTCGGAACGTTGCAAGCTGGTTCCAGGTAACGTACTGTGGCTGACGCTCTTGGCACTACACAGAGCGTCATAAGCCGCCTCTGGACATGCTATCGTATCACGCAGCAGCGTGGCCGAGCGACATGGAGGACGATCTCGCATCACCACTCGCAGACAGAACCGGTACATCCAAAATACTGCTCGACGGAATTGTACCATGACCGCCATGACGACGCCACGGCTACGAGGCTCCACAGCTCTTCAGGCTTGCTGATAAGCGACCAAACCATCCGAATTCGTTTACGTGAAGTGGGTCTGCCTTCCCGAAGGCCGCTGAGAGACACGCTACGCTATAGCATCCTGCAATCGCATCCTCGCTAACACAGAAATTGGGAGGAAGAAGACTGGCGTTGTGTTTGCTTTTCCGATGAATCTCGTTTTCTTATGAGGCCGGATACAAGACGTACTCGAGTTTGGAGAACATCTGGACGTCAAGATCGTTTGAAATGACGTCAAGATCGTTTGAAATTTTGTCAGGAAGTTCATTCATGTGGAGGGGGAACAATAATGGTTTGGGCCGGTATTTGGATCGGTGGAAGAACCGATCTCATTTGGATTAGGGGCAACCTCAATGCTCAGATTTATGTGGAGGGAATTGTTTCAGGCGTGATCATTCCTATGCGAAGCCCGTTGGGTGATTCGTTTCCACTAATGCACGACAATGCACGTCCACACACGGCTAGAGTCGTAACACGCACTCTTGCCGATGCTCACATCAACGTTCTGCCGTGGCCTGCTCAATCGCCAGAACTCAACCCAATTGAGCACGCATGGGATATGCTCCAAAGAAGAGCTGTGCCGAAAATGGATGCCGTGCTTACGGTGCATGCCCCACAACAACTTTTTGACTTGTTAGAAAGAACGTGGGCGGCCATTCCTCTAAGTGATTTTGATGAACTAATTTTAAGCATGCCAAATCGCTGTGATTGTATGATTTGTGTCAATGTTGGAAATACAGATTTTTTTTTACGATACATTTTAAAAAATCCTCATTTTTGCCTTTTTTGCCATTTAATTGACGACATTAACCCAGGTTAATCTCTCACAATTTGCAAAAATTGCAATTTTTCTTAATTTTTACAAATTATAGGGATAAGTTGTTAACTTAAATATAGGAATTAAAGTTAGAAGCCAGTTTGGAAGACTAGATTTGGTAAATATTAATTGGATATTTTATTATAGTTAAAAATGTACTTGATCACTAGACTAAGTGTCTAGTGATCAAGTATCAAAAGTAAGTAAGTATGTATCTAAGTCACTCAACAATTAAAACCATGGTTTCGAGAGCTGTGTTATGTTATCTCTGTCACTGATAACATCACAATGGGCCAGACGTCGCGTCGTGACGTCAGCAACACTCGCTGTTGCTTATAGACAGGTAGGTAAGTGTACATACGATGAGTGGCTGCGAGTCTGTGAGTGGGTCCCGCCTTGATCATTATCGATTGCCTATCTTATGGCTCCCACAAACAGGCGTGACACGCGATATAATCGCGCGCGACACAATGGCACCACTTGCGGTGTCTTTGTATCGCGCACGATTTTATCGCGTGTCGCGCCTGTTTGAAGGAGCCTTTATTCTCGACGACAACGTTGGGCTGGCTACCACGCCAGACCAATCAATAGCATTGGTTAGTCCTGGGTATCGTGGAACCAGCAACTGGTTGTGGTGGTTATACATATAGGCAGTCGCTCCATTCTCGTATCAGCTGCAACCCGTTAGACTGAAAGCCGAGCCCAGCATAGTTAGGAACAAGCAGGCAGATGATGAGCACCTTGATGGCCGAGAACTTTCGTTTTACCAGGAACAGCTGTGCGAATCTTCAGAATCCTATAACGATAGGCGTTTGATTCATTTGGAAACTATGTTAAATCGAAATGGACGTCATATCACAGGAAAAACAAGTTATAGCCAGGGTGCTGTTTATGTACAGATGCCAGATGCCATCAAGATGCTACCCGAAACTATCAAATTTTCCCAATCAACCTGGAACCTTATGCTTTAACAATAAAGTTGAAAATCTGTTAAAGAAATTTGACAGATTGTAATAAGCTTGATGTGCTGGCGTCTGTACTTCCAGGATTATTACAAGTCATGCATGCCACAATGACGTACACTCATTGAAATCTACGAACGAAAAAGCGATGAATAAAATGGACCAATTTTTGCCACCCGTATTGAACGAATGCATACTTTTCCATTACGCTCGAACAAAAAATTAAATGGCGGTTGTATTTAGCGATGATGTCATGCCGCCACGTGACCGCGCTCTGCTCTCTGCTCTCTGCTCGGTGCTCGGTGCTCGGTGCTCGGCGACTGATGTCAGTTCATCGCCATTATTCGCTCGTTACTGAATAACTTACGTATTTTTAGCGATGCTTCTTTGTGCCGCGACTCAAATTAAACGTTTCCTGAAAATTCAGGAGCAATTTGTTTTAAGTTTTAATCATCTTTTATTTTTGTGTAAACATGCGGCTCATATCATTAGATTGCCGCAGTGGTTCACCGATTGACTACAACCGACTACGTAACAGGTTCGTTTCTCGCAGGTGCGTTTTACATATTTTCTAGATTCTCAACAAATACTCCTTCCGGGTCTTTCAAGTATCTGGGGGTACGGCAGTGCCGCCGCCAAGACGAGCCAAGCGAAGGGCAAGGGCACTACCTACCTTTTCTCGAATCGCTTCGTCGTTTTTTTTGAATCTGCATAACTTGGGTTTGGATTGTACCAGACAAACAAAATTTTCGGGATTTGATGTCAACAGTGGACTTATTAAACATAAAAGTTTCAATTGCATAGCTCTTATGCTTTAGATTTTATATCGCCAGGAGCGCCAGTGGTGGACGCCGGTGTCTGATGACAGCTAGATCAGATAGCTGTTCGTCTCGTCAGTTGGTATCGCCAGGAGCGCCAGTGGTGGGCGCTGGTGCCTGATGACAGCTAGATCAGATAGCTGTTCGTCTCGTCAGTTGGTATCGCCAGGAGCGCCAGTGGTGGGCGCCGGTGTCTGATGATAGATACATTAGATAGCTGTTCGTCTCGTCAGTTGGTATCGCCAGGAGCGCCAGTGGTGGGCGCCGGTGTCTGATGACAGCTAGATCAGATAGCTGTTCGTCTCGTCTGTTGGTGTCGCCAGGAGCGCCAGTGGTGGGCGCCGGTGTCTGATGACAGCTAGATTAGATAGCTGTTCATCTCGTCAGTTGGTATCGCCAAGAGCGCCAGTGGTGGGCGCCGGTGTCTGATGACAGCTACATTAGATTGATATCATTGATGTCTCCTAGTGTGCTGGTTACTGCTAGGCTACTGTCGTGGGTGTCGTAACTCGTAATAGGCTATTGAAAAGCAGCATCTTCCTGATCTAAGAAAAAATGGGAGGTCCTATTGGCTTACCAGTCTACGTCTATCAAGACCGGGTGAAAGGATGATTACCACTTGAACGTATGCCGTTGTACGTAGCAATTGCCGTCTTCACAAAATATTACTGAGAAGTGCCATATAAAAAAGCGTGTTAAAAAAAAGTACTTACTTAATAAAATGTAGAAAGTCATTTAATTTTATTGTCGTATCGAAATGAAACTTTGTATGAGTGCAGATGACAATACTATACCTAATTTGGCATCGTGGAGCTGACCTGGTGATGGAACCAGGAGGTGGATAGTGGAACTCTTCACAGTGGCATGGTAAAAAAGCGTGGAGCGCTTTCTGGTTGTGTGTATTTTTAATAATAATTTAAACAAAGTGCTTCACACTTTAAAAAAAAATCGTTTTCTTTAAACTACTTATTTTTACTCTTTAGGTACCCAAAACGGTCAACTCCTCGTGAAAGGTTTCCCCAAAATCCAAAAACCTAGAGAGGAGATTAAGGATTCTATTCGAAGAGTCGCATGACATTATAATGTATTATCTATCAATTTAGCTTCTATCGAAGGCATAGTCTGCAAAAACTCCACGTTTTATTTCAGCGTATTTATAACTCCGCGAGTGAAGCACGGGGACGTCGCCAATGGCGTCTCCACGCGGAGACAGCGTGGCGCGCCGGGAGCTGCGCGTGCGCGTCGTCACAATAGTAAACAGAGCAGCACCACAACACAAACACTCGTGAAATGTAAACTGATAGGACACGAGGCGGCCCGTGAGGCGGCCTTGTGGTGCCGCGCACGGTACTGACTGCTGGCTACCGACATACAGATATAGACCGAGCTCCGTCACAACGTGTGTAAACAATGTGTGTAAACGGAAATTCAAGACATTTTGTTATGTGCATGAGATCCTGGGTTCAATTCCCAGGTCGGCCAGTATTATTGGGTTTTGCAATACCTCTCAGTAGCTTCTCAGTAGCTGCCGGGATCTGAATTTGTGCCCAGTTGTCGGCAATTAGGCTAGCCCCCAATTGTATAACTGGCGAAAGGTAGGTATACACTCAAACCCTTCAGCGAAAGCAGGCTCTTGTTTTTGCTGTCTCCTGAGATACAGGCTAACAACCTAGTTCAGGAGGCAGTGCGCTTATCTAACTGTGTACTTACTTTGTTTTCAATAAAGCATTATTATTTGTACTTCTAAAATTAATAAGTACATAATAAGTAAGTACATAATATTATATTCCAATACTGGTGGTCGCTGGCTATAGGCTCGTGTCTTTTAAAAGATGTAAATGACATGCCGAAGATCGATGATAGACAGTACTGGACAGCTTAGTCTGACTTAATAGTTGGCACCTTCTAAGTATAGATAGAGACAATAACACTAAGTCTATGATAACACCTTAATATCTCACCTCTTTAAAAACAAAGTTTTGTGCAAAACATGTTTGTTGAAACATTTGGGAGACTTGCTGACGCCGCCGCCGCCACCGCCGCCACCGCCGCGCCGCCACAATCAATATTATTCTCAAGATTATCAGCGTGATGGTGATAACGGCTGTTACGACTCCACGAGGGAGGCGAGTGATCGCTGATGATGTCACCCTTTAACATCAGATCTGAAATGTACTTAATAGAATATATAGATTGACACTAAAATGTGGAGATTAAAGTAATTAATCGATGACAGATAGGGCAGTCTGTTGCGCTTCTGTCAAATTTTTGAGTTCTTAGCATTTACTAAGCCATTGGCAGATTTTATTCACATACGTGCCAAACTGCCAACATAATGTTGGTTAATTTACGTTAATGATCGGTTACGTGGTGTCGGGTTACCGTGCATGACACGTCATGCACACAATCGCACAGCACAGTAGGTGGGTAGGTACCAATCATAACAAACTGAACATTTTCAATTTTCCACGCGAAGGATTTCCAAATCGGAAATCTGTATTCCGCTACAAAATTGAGAATCGCGATTTTATTAAAATCAAGGGGGAGGAGAATATTCTTATTTTTTGACACCGACTTTTTTAAATTGCATCGCCAGGGCCCGGGGGTAGGCTGACTCTGAAGGTATTTGCATTTTTATACTATAATTAAGCCCTACAGAGGGTGGAGGTCGGAGGCCGGAGCTACAAACACGAGACGTGGATTAATTTTATATTTTTTCACGCTATTAATTTGGAACGTCGTTAATTGCGGTATATTCTTATTTAGACTGACCTTAATTAATGATAATAGCGCGCAATTTCGGCTCGTTAGACACATTATCATGGTGAACATTTGGGTAGAATTTTGTAAAATGATAATTCAGTGATTATTTAGGTCGTTTGAAGTTTCTTTTTTCCCGAAAAATGGGCGAGAACATTAATTAAGCAAATTTTAAAAGAACGAAAGTTTTTAATACCACCCCTCATTCAATTTCTCTCAGCCATGTCCTTCAAGGCCCAACTGGCTCATTGTTCATCTCGATATTGGATGTAATTCATTAGATCTTTTGTTTACATATTAAGCAAGGAAAATGTTCAGTTTACAGTTCAGACAGAACACAGCACGGCTAACGCGAACTCTTTGATTCGTGATTTTATTGCCGCCTGTAAAATAAACAAAGTTGTTTGCGATGCGGCGCAGGCCTACGCCACGTCGACAGAAAGCAGAGAAGCTTCACTTGTTACAAGAAGAGCACGAGAAGCGGAAGAAGAGAATTATATGAGTCACTTGAGTCAGTGTTACATGGTCCCAATTTCAGCAAAGAATAGAGACAAAATAAACAATGGATGTACTGTCAATGGGCCGTCATGTCGCATGTTTGTCTTTTAATATTATGAAAAAATACGCCTCCCATAATTGAGAATGATTGTTGTATACAAGCTATTATTATCCATATATGTATGAGAGCTTTAGGCATACTAGTGGATCTTTTATAGTATATTATGTGTTAATCCTATTATGTCTGGTGTAGTAACAGATGTTAGGTAATTACGCGTTTTACGATTCCTACCGAGCTGTAAACCCAACGACCAACGTGCCTCACTATGGTGAAATTTATTAAACAGCTGTAAAATATATGTAATCATATACGGTTTTATGGATCAAAAAGGTTTTTGGTAGGTAATACATAAAATATGTCTTTGCAGTTAATTATTTTTGCTAAGCGATTTTCAACCTTATTATATAGAGAACAAGGTTGCAGGTCGTTTTTAGATGTCGTTGTAAAAGTAAGGCAATGTTATACTTTGTGAAATCGTCGCCTTTCCTTTGTGAAGTCGGTTTTATTGCGTTTTTTTCTGTTAAGTACGGAAACCGTTTTATTGTATTGATTTGATTGTTAGTTTTACGACTTATATTGTTGTAAATTTGCAACAGAACGTGGTTGGGTTTGTTGAGACATGTCCCACGGTATCAGCGATGGACATAATATATTACGGATTTATGTACCCATGTATAATGTATAATATAATATCTATAACCACAAAACTGGAATTATTGAGTCCAATTCTGGTCAAACCGATTATGGCAGGATTAAGGTGTAGGCTTTTAATATCTGGCAGATAACATGAAAACCCTTTTAAAAATACCAATAACCCAACACCGAATACCCAATAGAATTTTCACAACACACATGACCTTCACCTTCGATCATGCTACCAGTCCGCCCACCCCCAACCACGCGGTCACATGGTAACGGTCCCTAGAGAACTAACCACTTCCTTACGATGACATCCCCGAGAGGTGAACCTGATGCTTGTTAGTGTGTGCCCTAACTAGTTGGTTTTATGACGAGCCGGATTTAAGGAGCTATAAGTATGTTCATAGAGGGTTTGTATCTGTTTCATAGAGTGCTTGTATCTGTTTCATAGAGTGCTTTTATTTGTTTCATAGAGTTTTTGTATCTGTTTCATAGACTGCTTGTATCTGTTTCATAGAGGGCTTGTATCTGTTTCACAGAGTGCTTGTATCTGTTTCATAGGGGGCTTGTATCTGTTTCATAGACTGCTTATATCTGTTTCATAGAATGCTTGTATCTGTTTCATAGAGTGCTTGTATCTGTTTCATAGAGTGCTTTTGTATCTGTTTCATAGAGTGCTAGTATCTGTTTCATAGAGTGCTTGTATCTATTTCATAGAGTGCTTGCATCTGTTTCATAGACTGCTTGTATCTGTTTCATAGAGTGCTTGTATCTGTTTCATAGAGTGCTTGTATCTGTTTCATAGAGTACTTTTGTATCTGTTTCATAGAGTGCTTGTATCTGTTTCATAGAGTGCTTTTGCATCTGTTTCATAGAGTGCTTGTATCTGTTTCATAGAGTGCTTGTATCTGTTTCATAGAGTGCTTGTATCTGTTTCATAGAGGGCTTGTATCTGTTTCATAGACTGCTTGTATCTGTTTCATAGAGTACGTCATGTAAACTAGTTTTAGAGGTGTAGCCACACTCTCCTAAAGCGAAAAAAAAACAAAGAAAATAATATTATTAGGCCCAGGCATACATTATACACTGCACAGTATACCTTCAGAAAACAGTGATGCTAAAGGAAGAAGATGGAAGGTGTTGGTCGGAGCTAGCTGTTGCACGAAGACTTCAAATATGTATACAGTATGTTAAATAACAGAGGGCGTTCCCTTAAACTCGTTAATCTATATCATTAATAGAATAAAATAAAAATGTCAGCATAGAAAAATAAGCATAAAATAATCCGAATTCAAAAAAATAATTAATTGACAATAAATTCGAAACCTCCTGTTTAAAATAAAAATAGTAGCGCGGAATAGTACTTGTAGTACGCTATCGTAGCACGAAGCCGACCGAGCGTCTCCGAGAGTTCACGAACCCGAGCGAGCCGACCGCCCGCCGCCCGCGCCGCGCGCCGCGCTGAATGGCGAGCGGCATTTTTGATAAAGGCGGCATATTGAATTACAAAGACATTTATGTAAGTATGTTTAGTTTTAGCAATAACAACCCGTCTCAAATGCCCGACTGACAACCTTGGGCTTGGAAGGACCTATTCGCAAACATAGTAAATAAAAAAACATACATTCATGTACCTACCTATCTAAGCCACGTTTCAATAACACGCATCACTGAAGTGCCCACTGGCAAGATTTTCTTTAAAATTTTAAAGGCTGCGACGTGACTCATGTTTAACAGGCGGCCGGCTCTTTCTAGGGCTTGAACCGGGCTCCTCCTCAAAATCCCTTAGCACGTTCTCTTCCTGCCGCACAGAGATCACGGGTCGGGGGCCACCAGAACGACGTGGCACTACGGGTTCATTGTTACGAATGAATACGCACCAGGGCACTCACAATAACACGAGAATTCCGCGGTTGATGTGCTTGGGGGTACCTCTCAGCATACACCCTCAGAGTACGTGCACCATCATAATTACACTCAGCATAAATGAGCACCACGTTCACATACTCCTGAGCACTGAACTGATATTGCGGCATTTTTCACACCAGAATGACGCAAGATGTTGCAATGCGAAAATAATGCACGTCCGGTCAGCGCGTGAGATTAGTTCCGAATAAAATTAGGTGGACATTCGGGGGCAGGGGGCGGGGTTAGGCGCATCAATTAGATCGCCGCACACGCGGCCCGTCATTCATAAATAAATTGCGATATTGCTGTCCTTCAAGTACGCGTGTACAGAGTGTTTCTTTAACGTATCAATTTAACATTTTTAGTGAATATTTTGATATAAAAATAAATAAAAACATTTTGTTTTCGAATGGTAATATTTTTTTTAGCATGTATGGATGCTATACAATTGCGGGTTAACGGGAACGCCCTCTGTTAGTTAACATACTGTATATAAATGTGAGAAGTGCACGAAGAAGAGGGACCCGTGGCTAGATAATAACAGCCGCACAGGTCGATCGAACAGGTTAAGCTACGCTTGCTGCGGTTGATCTGTGGATGCGTGACCATCTTTACATACCGTGACCCCGCCGTGCCTCGGAAAGCACGTTAAGCTGTTGGTCCCGGATGTCAATCGTAGATATTTGACAGTCGTAACGGGTAGTCAGAAGCCCGAAAGTCTGACAACCAGTCTTACCAAGGTGTATCGTAATACCCAGTAACTGGGTTGTGGAGGTCAAATAGGCAGTCGCTCCATGTAAAATACTGGTATTCAGCTGCATCCGGTTAGACTGGAAGCCGACCCCAACATAGTTGGGAAAAGGCTAGGCAGATGATGAAGCGCACGAAGAAATTATTTTCAAAATTACCCATGAGCACTCTCAGTTACAGGTCTGAAATTCTGGTGTAAATCCTTCCTGTTAAAATTGTACCTATTCAATGTTTTATACTTACCCTAGCTATACAAGTAAACCTTTTATTAGCCATACAATACTGTGACACACACACTCTGTAACATACTAAACGTATCGCTGACGGTTGCCTACACAAAGAAAATAAAACGAATGTCGTGAAGCATTCAATGTCATTGCAAATGTGACTCTTATCTACTTGCCTATGTATAGTACTAGGTATGTAATGTTATGACTACATTCCAGGGGCTCCTGATAGCGATAAACTGGGAATCAGGTCACTGTTTGGAATACATTTTGACGCCGCTATTTCGTGTAGTTTCAGTGGATATATCATAAGTTACTCATTTACATTTTCATACAAATACGATGAACTCAGCAGTCGAGAGGATATTTTTATTATTCTTTATTATTTATTCCTCTACGTTATCGTTATTATTATGATTGATTTTGACTGCTTTTAAGAAAAAGCGGTGCTATAATTTCTGAGTAAAATTGGTAAAGCTTCGTCCACACAGCGTTGCAACGGTGGCCACATTATACTTCAGTGTTGAAATGTGAGAAATAACCAAAACGTCTCGTGTCACACAAGCGTACCTATCTATATCTTATAATATTGTGCTGAATGCTGAGTTTCTTGAAAGTATCATTACGATGCACGTTCAAGTTCACTACTCTGTACATACTCTGTATATACCTTTTAATTATACCCTTCTGTGAACGAGGCTTTACGTGAAGAACACAAAAAATATTTGCTTAACTAAACATACAAATTATAAACCATATTATGATTATGAACGACATAGTTCTGAACACATTGAATCATAAAAACAAGCAACTAAGATTGATCACTGTGGCGGATGGTGTGATGGTAACACATACACAGACAGGCGTGAAGACGTCACGCCCATGATTAGGGGACAGGTTTAAATGATAGATGTAAAAACAATGACACCAGATTACAAAACACGAGGTAGCAGTATTCCTGAAGGGGTGTGCAGAGATGAGGTGATCCTTTACTTTAATATTTCTTTCTTTCAACTACGTAGTAATGTTATCATTAATCACTACAAAACCGATCACAAAGGACGAATTTTTTGCTCAGAACCAAAGCAGTGCAAAAATGTTGTATGAAATCTTATTGTTGCACAGTTTTTCATTAATGCACTGTGTTTTATTTTTTAATTAGATAAAAATTTACCACAGAGGTTTAATGTCTCCCATGAAGTTTAATAATAGGTCTTTACCTATGAAATTGCCGTTCTGCAGTACTGGCCATTTCAAATCAAAATATTTTTTGTTTGGCTAAGAATTCTAATTTCAAATTAATTTTATTTTAAAAACATGGATTTTTTTTCCAAAAGCGGTCATTTGTTTATTGATTAGTGTTACATTTACATCGCATTTAAATCTTTTTCGTCATCATGGATACGTAAAAAAATCGAGTAATTATGGAATATGAGTACCGTCGTGGCAGCAACGCGGCACAAGCGGCACGCAACATCAACGACGTTTACGGAGCTAACACTACAAACCAACGCACCACCTGTTATTGGTTTGCTCGCTTCCGTTCTGGAAATTTTGACCTGAAAAATGAACCTCGCGGTCGTCCGAAGACTTTGGTCGACAATGACGAATTAAAGGCGATTGTGGAAGCTGAACAACAATCACAACAACACAATCTACGGCTGAATTAGCAGCAGCTTTCGACGTTAGCTTCAAAACAATATTGGTCCATTTGCGTCAAATTGGCAAGGTAAAAAAGCTTGACATATGGGTGCCCCACGAACTCAATGATCGCCAGCGCGAAGTACGCGTCGAGACGTGCCTTGCACTGCTCAACAGACACACAAATGAAGGAATTTTGAACCGCATTGTTACCTGCGATGAAAAATGGATTCTGTTTGATAACCGCAAGCGCTCAGCAAGTTGGTTGGATCCTGGTTCAGCACCTAAACAATGCCCTTAACGAAAACTTACCCCTAGAAAAGTGATGGTCACTGTTTGGTGGTCTAGCGCCGGTGTGATTCATCACAGCTTCTTACCAAACGGGGTGAGCATTACTGCAGATGTGTACTGTGAAGAACTGAACACAATGATGGAGAAGCTGGCACATCTCCAACCAGCATTGGTCAATCGCTCGTCTCCGCTGCTCCTGCACGACAAAGCGCGACCTCATACTGCACAGCAGACGGTCTCCAATTTGCAAGAACTGGGGTTGGAAGCTCTCCGTCATCCGCCCTACTCACCAGACCTTGCGCCTACAGACTACTACTTTTTCCAGAATTTGGATAACTTCTTGGCGGGAAAAAAATTCAATACCCGAGAGGCAGTACAAAATGCCTTTGAAGAATTTGTTGCCTCGTCCAGCTGATTTCTTTAAGAAGGGCATCAATAAACTGCCACTGCGTTGGCAAAGATGCATTGATTGCATGGGTGATTAGATACTAATACAAATAAAAAATACATGAAAAAAATTCCTTTAAATTTTTTCATACAAAACTGCAATTTCATAGGTAAAGACCTAATATTATTCGTATAAGTAATATATTTGGATAACTTAATAAGTAATCGCGTTCGTTTAGACACTACTCCGTCACACCCAGTGCTCGCCTGACATCACTTGGTCAATGCTTAATTATAACAAATATATTTCATTGTTATCAAAAATATACAAATAGTATAAAGATGTCATAATATGTACGTTTACATATGACATCTTTATACTAATAATAAATACCGCCTGGCCTTTGGAAGTAGTGCTCGCCTCGCTTCGCTCTCTCGGCTCGCACGCGGTTGGAATTTTAATTAGTAATTAAGTAAAATTAAGGTGTAATTTTATGTGTAAACGTAATTTAATTGCATAAATACTCAGGATTATTGTTTTCCTGTAAATAGATAAAGTAATAAACAGTGTTTGTTACACACCGGTAACCTAAAACCAACAGCTGACGTTCGAACTGCGGATTACAACGGGGAGTATTTGCTTACTTTTACTTTATAATAGCACTCAATTATTGTCACTGTAACTCTGTTACACATCCTCGTGAAGTTTTAGCATAAAATAGTTCGCTGATTAGCTTAGCACCCTGCATTGGCTTTAAATCGCATTGTTTACATCGTTGAAAACGAAACTTAGCGAAGATTCTGTTATTCTTATTCTGATCTTTAATATAATACAACAATAAAACGTTCATGATCATTGTTTTCGCATTGCCGTTATACCAACGGTAATACATATATTTAAAAAAAATTGCTTTAAAATCTAGGCAACCTACCCCACATACATAAAAGTAAAATCGTAAGGCAATAAAAATATATCCTTAGCCTTGAAAATAGCCCCTCAAACCAATTCAGTACCTAACCAACCTAATTTCTCTACTGATCTACGATAACTTCTCCCATTTTCCCTATCATTTCCAACTTTATTTTATTTGTCTGTCCACTTTTCTCACCGTTACTTAATTCTAATTTCAGTAACAATTCCTGAAACCATGCCTGTGATGACCCGTAAGGCTACTGCTCAGGAGATGGACCTTAAATTGAGAACGGCCCTCCAAAAACTTGAAGCAACAAAACTCCAATGTGACCAATTGCTACTGGAGAATGATGAAAGTGAGGAGGAAATCAAGAAAATTGTTGACAAAAACTCAAGCCTTAAACGGGAGCTTGTAGACCTACATCAACAGTATCAGAATGTTGTTGATGAACGCGATCAACTGAAGGTAGTCACGGATGGTTTCAACACCTGTAGTAATTTGTATGAGGAGGCCTTAAGTAGAGTTAGGGACCTAGAAGATGAATTAATTCATGCTAATAGTCGTATCACCCAGTTAGAAAAAGAAATAGAATGTAATCAGGTTAAAGAAACGAACCACTTATATAATGAATTATTAAATAGTAATTGTAACCCTCACTCATTAACAACTATTGACCTTACTGAAGATTCCTTGTTAAAACAGAATTATAGTTATAAATTAAGTCATAACAAAATGAAAAAATATGCAAGAATGAATAGAATAATTAAAAAATGTAATCAATTTAGAAAACAACAAAAACACTTTTCCAAAAATATTTCACTGAGGAAAGAACGTGTTGATCTAATTAGTAAATTAACCAATTATCAAATTAAATTAGAAGACAGCAAAAAAATCTATGAAATTGATACACAGCGCTTACAGTCTGACATACAGGAACTTGAGGGCAGACTTAGTTCTCTTTACATTAAATATGTGGGTTCCCAGAACCAAATTAAAGAACACATTCTTGCAGCAAATGAGTTAGTTATGTGTCAGTGCACGTGTCAGACAGTTCCACACCCTGTCGCTGTCCAGCCTGAGGTAACGGAGGACCCGTCCCAGACTGAGAGTTTGCCTCAAGAGTGTATCCTTAACCAGAATGTATCTGAAATAGTACAAGATCTTTCTCAATTGGTACAGCTTGAGACTGGTCCATCTTTCAGTAGTCATGATTGTTATGATTCGGTTATGTTCTCGGATAGTATAGGAAGAGGTTTAGGTAAATTAATTAGTAACAACCTGAGTTACTCTACTCAAAATAATTGTATGCCAGGGTCAACCTACAAACAAATAATAGCATCAGTAACAGGAAATGTATTTAATCCTAAAACTAACATTACTGTATTTGTAGGTAACAGTTCTAAGGTAAAAAAATATGAAATAACTGACTGTGTAACTGAGTTGTTAAAGTTAAATTGTAATAAAATAATATTATGTGCTTTTCCATATTTTAAAAAATTAACAAATAGACAAAACAATTATATTCATATGCTTAATAAGCATATGCACTTTTTAGTTAGTCATTACAGTGACAAGCTTGTATATTTTGACACCAACAGTTTTGTAGAAACTTTAAAGTCGACTAGGGATACTGTGTATCTGCCTGTTAGCTTTAGACACATAATAGCAAGGCTATTAGCTTTTTATATAAACTCAGACATAAGTATTATGTCGAAGTCTTGTATTATTAACACCACAACAGTTAGTAATAATACTAATAATAAGGTGGTTTGCCTGAATGAATGTAGCTCAAATGCTATAAATATTTGTACAAATTATACGAAGGAGGTTCCATTTCCCTCACGCACTATGAGCTCATTGCCTGGTGATGACATTGAAGTCTTGGGATTAACTCCGGATAATCATTTAAACTAGTTTGTAAGACAACAGAAGGTACCAGTAATAATATTCTTATACCTAACAACAACAAGGTATCTTCTTGCTCTAAAATAAGTAAATATCAAAAAGGAGATCAGCAGAATGCCTTGACATTATTTCATCAAAATATTCAAGGCATTTCTTCCAAATTATTAGAAATTGAAATATTTTTAGAAAAAACAAAGTTTGACATTGTTTGTTGTACTGAACATTGGTTAAAGGATTACCAAATGTTAATTAATTTTGAGAACTATAGTGTGGGCAGTTGTTTTAACCGTAAATCTATGCTACGTGGAGGTTCCCTAATCTTGATAAAAAATTGTTTAAAATCTAAGCAACGAAATGACATAGTGGGTTTATCAATTGAACATTGCATCGAACTGTCCTGTGTTGAGCTAGATAAGCATGTCGTAGTGTGCGTTTACAGACCCCCTAATTATCAGAACTTTTCTGTATTTGAGTCAATAATGGAAGATGTCTTAGCGAAACTTGCATCCATTAACAAAGCCGCAATTATTTGTGGTGATTTTAATATTAATATTTTGGAAAATAATTCTAATAGCAGTAGATTATTAAGCCTTTTTAAATCGTTCAATTTATCAAATGTTTTTACAGAACCGACTAGAATAACTCCAACTTCTGCTACTTGTATAGATAATGTCTTTTGCGATTGTGATTATTTAGATAAAGCCATCGTCAACTATCTGCCGTCTGATCATAGTGGACAAACGGTATCTTTTAAGTTTAAAACACCTTTGCAAAAAGTGCAAATACAATTTAGACCAATAACGACTGGTAAACTAAATAGATTCAATAGTACCCGAAATAATAAGTTAAATGATCTGGGCCATGATATGGATGATGCAAATAAATTGTACGAGGATTTCTTTTCAGTAGTGTACACTCAATTTAATACAACTTTTGAAAAGAAAACAAAAAACATTTGCCCTAATTTTATATTTAGTGACTGGGCAACTAGAGGTATTAGGATAAGTAGGGAAAGACTGTTCGAGCTGTATGGCCTTAAGCCTTACATCAATACTGTAACTTTCAGCAAGTATGTTGCTACATATTCCAAAATTTTTAGAAATACATGCAAAATAGCCAAAGCCCTGTACATTAGCAATAAAATCAAATCAGCTGAAAATAAAATAAAAACAGTTTGGAAAATTATAAATAACGAAACTAGTAGAAATAAAAAACGAAACACTGATTACACATTGGAGACTTCACGTGGAGCCATAAGCTCTAACTTAGAAGTAGCTCAGGAGTTTGTAAATTTCTTTACTAATATACCATCAAAAACGACGGAAGCCTTAAATTCCTCATCCGACGTATCAATTGATTTATTAAGAGCAAACGTTCCAGCCTGCCCGGTTGAATTTCAATTTACACATATTAACCCCGTAACAGTAATAAAAGCTTTTAAGCAAATTAAGATCAAATTGACCGAAGATCTTTGGGGAATGTCCCTTAAAGTCTGTGCCTCCATAATTGAGACTATTGCACCTTATTTAGCCTTAGTATTTAATTCGTGTGTTGATCAAGGAGTCTTCCCCGATTTAATGAAATTCAGTAAGGTAATACCACTTTTCAAATCTGGGGACAGTAAAGACACCAATAATTATAGACCCGTATCCGTGTTGCCGGTTTTCAGTAAGGTGTTTGAAAAGATAATGCTTAATCAAATGCTCAATCATTTTAACACGAATAAAATCCTTCACGATCAACAATATGGTTTCACGAAAGGACGTTGTACGACCGACGCCGGTGTAACCTTATTAAAACACATTTTTAACGCGTGGGAAGAGGCCCAAGACGCCATAGGAATCTTTTGTGACCTCTCTAAGGCATTTGATTGCGTCGATCACGAAACCTTGCTTTTGAAACTTGAGCATTACGGGCTTGGAAAACTTGCGCTCAGTTTAGTTAGTTCTTATTTAAATGACAGACAACAGCAAGTTCAAATAAATGGTGTCAATTCACATGGTTTAACAGTAAAAATGGGTGTGCCACAAGGCTCGATATTGGGTCCTTTCCTCTTTTTAGTGTATGTTAATGATCTACTCCATTTATTAAAAAATCAACCACAAATGGTGTTATTTGCTGATGACACTTCCTTAATTTTTAAGGTAAATAGACGTGCTACAAATTATGACGAAGTAAATAACGCCTTACTGCAGGTCCAAAGTTGGTTCACTGCTAATAATTTAGTATTAAATGGGAAAAAAACTAAGTGCATAAGATTTTCTCTACCAAATGTAAAGAGTAGTGATTGTGAGATAGTATTGAATCAAGAGAAACTAGAATTCGTCGATGAAACGGTTTTCCTGGGGATCACGCTCGACTCAAGGCTACAATGGGGTCCTCATTTAACATCTCTTGAAGGACGGCTAAGTTCAGCAGCTTATGCTGTCAGAAAAATCCGCCAATTTACTGATATAGATACCGCGAGACTGGTCTATTTTAGTTACTTTCATAGTATCATGTCTTACGGTATTTTGCTTTGGGGACGGGCTGCAGACATCGATTCTATTTTTATTCTGCAGAAAAGAGCCATCAGAGCCATATATAACCTCTGCAGGCGTGATTCTCTAAGGGAACTGTTTAAGGAAATTAACATCATGACGGTGCCTTGTCAATATATCTACGAAAACATCATGTATGTAAGAAAAAACTTACATCTTTTTGGTAAAAGAGGTGAAAGACATAATTATAGTACTAGGAATAGGGACCTATTAGTTCAACCAGGTTTCAGACTGGCTAAAGTAGACTCATCTTTTATGGGGTACTGTTTAAAATGTTATAATAAAATACCTCCCCACATTCTTCAACTGAATGAGACAAAATTCAAGTCTTGTATAAAACGCACACTATGCAGTCAGGCATATTATAAGTTAGGGGATTACATCGCTGATAAAAATGCCTGGCTCAATGCTGGTCCTGCTCCACAACCACAACTAATTGATTAACACTTGAAAATACTGTCGGAGCTGCTGAAGATTGTAAGATTATCTTTGCATTGTATAAACTCAATTTCCTTTGCATTGTATAACTGCATAGCACAGATGTGAGTTCTATGTAAGTATACCTTCTTTACCATTTACCGGGTAATATGTCTTTCATTGACTTGAATGTGCCATGGCGGCTGATAGTATGTCATGCTCACACAAATGTCTCGCTGACGGTGGCGTGTGTATTGGATCATTTAGCTCCCTTCAAAATGGTTGAGCTGAATGGTGCTGATCTATGCGTCATGTTCGTGAACGGGCGCCGTCAGTTGAGGCTGGTCATCACTCAGCTGCCTCGGCTTATTTTTAATTATTTTATTTTTGGATTGTTGTCTTCTTACTATTTGCTGTACTCTGGACGCTCTTAACGCGTACGTATTTTTTTTACATCGTTCTCACATATAATTGTAAATTCAACATTAATGATGTAACTAATATTTTTGTAAAAATACAATTTAAAAGAGTGTCCATGGAGTTTCTTGCCCGTTCTTCTCCATAGGTACCTACGCTTTGGAATGGGCAACTAGCTTCATATTTTCTGACTGACCGACTTCTTGACAATTCAAAAGTGCCTGTAAATGGTTTAATTGAAATAAATGGTTTGAGTTTGAGTTTGAGTTGGTACGGTTCTAACCAGTTCTAACCTAACCCATTTGATCGGGGTGCCATGGCTTAGTTACTGCGACCGATTCGGCTTGCGCGTGATTGGTTAGAGTCCAATCTAAACTTGAATATCACTCAGGCCGTTTCGCTCGACTTGCAACAATCAACTAAGATGAATTATTATCAACTAAGAAGGCTAAAAAAATGTCGTCAACAACGTAAAAATTCAAAACAGACGTAATCAAAGCCAAAATCGAAAGGTTTAAAAGGTTTCAGCCTTCTGTCATGTACAGATATTCATTATGTAACAGAATAAAATATTTGTAAATGACATAAATTATTAACAGAATAGATATCCCTTTACGGTAAATGTTGATCTGACGCGACTTTACGCGAGTACTTTGTTGATCCAAAAATGCATGTTGATCCGGCGCCTTTTGTAGATCCAATATGCATTTCTGGTAACTAATGTGGCTCCGACCGGATCAACATCAACACTCACGGGACTGCTTACTAGCGTTCGCCAAAGTTGATCCAATATACAAATCCACCTTATTAATGTTGATCCGATTTAAATGAGCCAATCAGAGCACAGCAAAAGATCGGATTGGCTGAAAGCAGCCGCGACGTTGCCGTTTCGTATCTTTGGCCGTACAGGCCCACCCCTGGGTGCTTCACCGCCCGCGTGCAAAACTGACAATGCCGCCCCGTCTTTACCCTACTAGGGTACTAGGCTTTTAGAGAGGAATTTGATGTTGGTTAAGTTGTCATGAAAGTGCATAAAAAGAAACGGCCATGTGCGTGTCGGACCACGCACAATGAAGGGTTATATTCATAACAGGGGAATACCCTCTTAGAGATTACCTATCTAAGGGCCAATTTTTCAATAATTAGATAACTTTACCTGAAGAATAAATGTGACGTTTTGACAGATTGTCCAAACAAAAACTGTCACAATGAAAAACTTATTCGTCGGATAAAAGTTAACTGGCGATTGAAAAGCTGGCCCTAAGTGGTTTGTTTTGTTTGCAAACGTTTGCGTTAATGTTCCATATAGAACAATGTGTTCAATAAGGAGATTTCTATGTTTGCCGCCCCCTTGAAAGTGCCCTTGAAGCCCTTGTGCGGCTCCGCATTCGCCCTCCGGATGCAGAAGCCATGGAGGCGGAGCTGTACGAGGGGTACAGAGCGGCGAAGACCACCCTCCAAGAGGCCATCCAGCGGGCCAAGGATGTGGCCCACGAGGAGATGGTGGAGACTCTGAACAGAGATCCGTGGGGGCGCCCTTATAAAATGGTGCGGAATAAAAGCCGCACCTGGGCCCCCCCGCTGACGCAGTCTCCACCCCCAGCTGGTGGAGTAGGTGGTGAGCGCTCTGTTCCCTTCACGGGGGGAGCACACTCCCCCGCGCATGGCTCCGCCAATTGCGGTGCCCGAAGAGGACCACGCGGATGACGACGACATCCCTGCAGTGACCGGGGTAGAACTGAGAGCGGCGGTAGGAAGGCTGAAGGCCAAAAATACCGCCCCAGGACCCGACGGCTTGCCAGGTAAAGCCTGGGTCCTGGCCTCGAGGGCTCTCGGGCCTCAACTGGAGGCGTTCTTAAGCGCATGTTTGGAAAGAGGCCAGTTTCCACTCCGTTGGAAGACGCGGAAGCTGGTCCTCATTCGGAAGCCAGGGCGCCCTGCGGACTCTCCCATCGTGCTGCTCGACGAGGTCAGCAAGCTCTTTGAGAGAGTGATTACGGGCCGCCTCGTCGGGCACCTGGTGAGGACGGGGCCGGATCTTGCGGACAGCCAGTTTGGCTTCCGCAAGGGGCGCTCGACGGTAGACGCCATCATGCGCGTGAGAGCCCTTACGACGGGGGACGCGGTTTTCCGGGGTGGGGTCGTCGTGGCGGTGCCTACCTGAACGCGCTCCAAAAGGTGATAGCCGTAAGGCTTATCCGGGGCTATCGCAAGATCTCGGACGAGGCAGTAAGCCTCCTTGCCGGACTGCCGCCATGGGATCTGGAGGCAATAGTCCTCGCGCGCCTGCATGAGTGGCGCGCGGAGACACTACGCCGGGGGGAAACTCCGCTTCCCCGGCAAATCGCTGCGGAGCGGACGGATCTCCGGCGCGATCTCATGGCGGCATGGAAAAAGCGACTGTCGCAATCCAGCGCAGGGCACACCGCGACAGCGGCGATAAGACCCCTCTTTGAGAAGTGGCTAGAGAGGCGCCACGGCGCCCTCACCTACCGCCTGACGCAGGTCCTCACCGGACACGGAAGTTTCGAGATGTTCCTGCACATCATCAGGCGGGAAGAATCGCCCGGGTGTCACCATTGCCAGGATCGCCCAGAGGACACGGTGGAGCACACGGTGGAGGTCTGCCCCGCTTGGGCGGAGCAGCGTCGTGTCCTCGTAGAGGCGATCGACAGCGGCGGCGACCTCTCGCGTCCGGCCCTGGTGCAAGCCATGGTCCGGGGCGAGAGGGAGTGGGAGGCAGTCACCTCCTTCTGCGAAGCAGTTATGCTAGCGAAAGAGGTGGCGGGACGGCTCAGGGAGAGAGCCTCCCGTCCCAGCTGCCGCGGGAGGCGCTCCGGGCGTCGGGAGCCGCGTGACGACTCCCGGCCACCGTAGGCGCGGGCCTGCGGGCGGTCAGCATCGAGGAGGGGCCCCCTTAGGGCCGACCGCCTGCCGTGACAGCGGGATTGTCCGAAAGGGTTACCATAAAGGGCTAAGGAAGGAACACGGGTGGGTTTTAGTCAGTAAGAGTCTGACACTCCCTTCCACTCCACCCAATACAATGGTTCTTGTAGTAACGAAACGGCCAAGCCATATATTTTGACTAAGGTGTAGAGTTGTTTAAATTTCAGGAGTAAAAGTCCATAACAGTATGAGAGTTTTTCACCTTACGCTCATGTGAATGTAGCGAAATGGCCAAGCCACATATTTTGACTAAGGAAATACTACTTAAACGACTAAACACTTTTTTAGAAAAAAAAAACAAACGACTTCCAAAAACACTAAAGTGAAAAATAACTTTAATTTCGGAAGTCGGTGTCTTTGGATTTGTATTTTAGTTTTTTGCTACCGACTTCCGAAGGAAGGAAGGAAGTCGGTTGTTTTTTTTTTGTAAAAAAGTTTTTATTTTTCACTTTTTAGCGGGTCAGTTTGTAATTTATCTAAGTTATAATAGCCTAATATCACCTTTTACAAAATATTGATTTTCCCGATGCAGGGACTTTAATACTTGAGGAGTTCTCCTAGTAAGAACCAGGAGAACTGGAGCTGATTGAGAAGTCACCATCAGCTCCACTTCACCATACGCATTGTAATGAGCATAAATTGCTTAGCAGCTATATTAAAGTAATCGAATCGCAACCCGTGAAATATTTGTCATTGAGTAGTTCCGATGGCCTTTTGTGGTCTTCATCATCAGCTACACTTTACAAAATCATAATTTCCGAGAGCAATTAATGCTCAAGTTACCTACTTTAATAATAGACCTAGGCAAGAAAAATTTTGCTAAGGGCCAAGTTTATGTTACACTTAGTCGTGGAAAGACGCTGGATGGCATTGTATTATGCGACTTGGAACCTACCAAATTGCTAAATAGACCACAAGACGAAAAGGCTTTGCGTGAAATGCAACGATTGAGGCTTTTATAAATCATCATCAGCCTATTGCAGTTCACTGCTGGACGTAGACCTCCCCAAGTTTGCGCCAACGTTCACGGTCCTCCGCTTCTCTCATCCAGCCACTACCGGCAACCTTTGTTAGGATAATTATACAGAAGAAAAACTCGCAAAAGTATTTCACTTTAAGAAGTATTTATTAGTTTTAGACTAGATGCTGATAATCCTGGCTGCAGCATCAGGCCAGACTTATGTCAACATTGCATTGAACTTAAAATTTAGTCTTGTTTAAAATGAGCCCAAACACGACTACGATGCTGTAATTTCAAGGTTTGTACTTTTTCTGATGCTCCTGGCTTCAGCATCAGGTCTCTTTGTACTTCGGTGTTCCTCATTAACAGAACGTTTATCCACACATCGAGCCCTTTTCAATAAGCCTAAACACGATATATCTGCTGTTAGTTGTCGAGGAGTTAGGTACTCAGCAGACTATCCTGACTGCAGCATCAGGTCATAACTTGATGATCATAAGACCAAATGTAGCAAATGCCCTATTAAACATCAAAACAATTTACTAAAACAGTCCTTGCCTGTTCGAGTAACTTATTACTGTTAAGGAGTTGTACCTTCCATCATCAGCCCAGCTACCTGAGATGGTGACAACCATACGCAAATACACAAGATCCTTCATAAAATATGCGAAAAACAATAAGTGAGCTTATAAAATTTGAGGGTTGGCCTCGATTTCTCTAAGATCCCATCATCAGATCCTAACTTGATGACAGTGGGACCACCTCAGAACTATCTACTTTCGAACAAAAAATAATTTTGAAAATCCGTCGAGAATTGGCGGAGTATTCGATGAACAAACATACAAAAAAAAAACACACATCCGAACATAGTACCTCCTCCTTCTTGTGAAGTCGGTAAAAATACGACGAAATAGTCTACTGGGTTCTCTGTCACTCGCAGAACGCGACGTTGCCGCTTTGTGTTCGAGTACCTATTCGTCAATTTTGGCTCCGGATCAACTTAGTCCAAGTAAATGTCGCATATAAGTTAAATATACTCTGGATCTAAGAAATCATATTCAGTATGATTTTTTCGACCGTTGATGGATCAACAAATGTTGGTCAAATCGCAAACGAGTATGTTGAAAACCTGTAAGTGCAGATCCACCGACGTCACACGCGCATCAAGGACGGATCAAAGTATATCAGTTAGCGCGACGCGGAGCTGAGTAAACACGTAAAATAGGCGGATCAACAGTTGTTCTAACTTCTCACTGGACCAACATTTACCGTAAAAGGTTGATTATATATTTATAAATGAGATATACTTGCTTATTCTACTAACAAAGATAAGAATTACGCGAACAGAATTTTCTTTTTAAGCATGTTTAAATTAAGTATTAGAAAAAAAAAGTTATTTAAAAAAATCAAAAAACCCGACTGCGGAAAAAAACTTAAGTTAAAAGAAACTGAAAAGCTAAAAACAAGCCCATTTTAAATTAAATAAAAGTTGGAAGCAGGCGGGACCCACATCATTTTTATTGTATTTTCAAATTCAAATGGGTCCCGCCTTTTTTTATTTCCAGCTTTTTAGTTTACAAATTTGAAAGATTTCGCAGACGATTTAGTTCTTGGTAGGTGTTTTTTTGCGATTTGTCACTTCGAATTGCTTTTGAGTATATATGTTGTATATATTTTTGTAATCACCTTTTAAAACCCTTTATTTTGATACCCCACTCGATAGGTTTTGAAAAAAAAAAAAAAAAAAATAATATGGCGTCCAGTAGTCGCCATATTGAATTTTCACTAACGTCATGTCTTTAGTGACACTCGCCGGACTAAGAGGAATCGATTAACGTGTGAATCATAAAAATCGGCCCAGGCGTTTGGTCTGTATAGTGCTTCAAAGGAACATATAAACATACATACATACATACATACATAGGCTGATGAACACATTACCACTCCTTTGCGTCGCGCAGTCGGGTAAAAACATAACATTTCTTACATAATTTTATTATTATGTATGTGTTGAATTAAAACTATATTTAGAGAATGCATGCTATCAACATCATTTCACCAACTAATCCTTAATGCACATTTTTATCTACGTAATTTGCATTAAGCCTTCCGCAGACAGGCGCGACGCGACAGTGCGACTCGTGTCTGGTTCAACAAGTTCTAATAGAGTCGCGTCGCGCCAGGCTGCTATCGTCTAGTGTAGGTATTCATTTACAGAATTATATGCCTTCTGAGTTAAAAAGTGTAGTGTAGTGAGAGAATAATATCAGAGTACACATAACAAGAACAGTGGTGTGCACTGATTTTCAGACTAAGTGCAGTAGCAAAAAAAAAAACAACTTTCCTATTTTTTCAACAATTGGCATCTGAGCCACAAACTAAACACTATACTTTAGGGGGAGGGGGGGCACATTGATTCACGGGGCACATTAGTACAGTATCTATATCTCAAAACCGATAAACGCTACACAGTCCGGCACATCACTAGAATGCTCATGTGTCATTCTTGTGAATGGACATTCACAAGAATGACAGTTGTAACACCGCTCGCCGCCAGTTTGCCGTTGGGCCTCAACGGTCACTAACGTGTTGGAAGTGGCGTGCGCCGCTGCCTACAAAAAAAAGACGTGAAATGTAATTGTGTCTCAGGAGGATACTCTTAGTTGTTTTTGTTATTATTTGTTACTAAAGGTAAGTAAATATAGTTATTATTGTATTTTAAAATGTTTTTGATTGCAAGATTATTATATATTTGATAAAATTAATTGTTTGTGGAAAAAGTCCTTTGGGGCACTTTGATACGGTAATGAGCGGGGTACAATGATACGTATCAATCTGCCCCTCTAGTGTATTAAAGTGCCCCGTCAAAAATAATAGTTTATTTTATTGTTTTTTTTATTTTTTTCAGAAAATGGTGCGCACGTACAAACCCAAAACTGATAGAAAAAATATCAATGAAGAAAACATTGAAGATGCAATACGTGAAGTATTGTCAAAGACTTTATCTATACGCAAAGCAGCCGACAAATATGGCATCAAAACTGCAACCCTACAACATCGCATAGAAAAAGCCAGAAAATCATTTGAAGCTACCAGAACATTATCTACAAATGAAGTATCCTCTTCATTACAAGTAGAATCTTCTTTATCACAAGCAGGTCCATCTTCACCACAAATAGCACCATCTATGGAGATGGCACAAATAGCATCATCTTCAGCACACACTACTACTGCAGCTTTATCATCACACACTGCTACAGCTACTTCATCAAACATCTATGGTTCCAAGTATACCGTTGCACAAGTTTTTTCAACCGAACAAGAAAAGGCATTGACTCAATATTTATTGAATTGCAGTAAAATGCACCACGGCCTTACATTGAAAAAGCTTCTGACTTTGGCATACGAATACGCAGAATTATCAAAGTGTAATTATCCAAAATCCTGGAAAGAAAACAAATGCGCTGGAAAAGATTGGGCAGCTGGCTTCAGGAAGAGAAACCCAGAATTGAGTCTACGAAAACCAGAAAACACAAGCGCAGCAAGAAGCTTTGCTTTCAATAAAGCTGCTGTAGCTCAATTTCATGATAATTACGAACGCATAATGAGACAACACAATTTTACACCCGATCGAATAATAAACTTAGACGAAACAGGCATAAGCACAGTCCTTTCCACTCCTAAAGTTATTGCTGGAAGAAAACAAAGACAAGTGGGACAAATAGTTTCTGCAGAACGCGGAGAGTTAGTTACTTTCTGTGGTATTATTACTGCAACTGGTTCTTCTCTTCCTCCAGTTTATGTCTTTCCAAGAGTTCACTATAAAGATCACTTCCTAAATGGTGCTCCTGATGGAAGTCTAGGGTTGGCAAACAGAAGCGGCTGGATGACATCAGAATTGTTTATAAGAGTTTTGAAACACATTCAACGCCTTACTTCGAGCAATAAAGATAACCCAATTCTAATAATTTGTGACAACCACGAATCTCACATTTCAATAGAAGCTGTTAACTATTGTCGTGACAACGGTATTGTTTATTTGAGTCTTCCCCCACACACGTCACACAAATTGCAACCGCTTGATGTCAGTGTGTTCGGACCCTTCAAAGGCAAATTGAAGATAGCTTTCAACGACTGGCACATTCAAAATGTTGGAAAAACTTTGACCATATACAACATTGCTGAACTGTCAAAATTAGCATATTTGGAATCATTTACACCAAAGAATATCATAGGTGGTTTTTCCAAACCTGGAATATGGCCAATTAATAAACTGGTATTTGGCGACGACGACTTTGCACCGATAGACATTTTCAGAACAGGTTATCACGATTTGACAGATGAGAATACTCACAACACACAAGATTTACATTTTGTAGACTCAGAAAGAAGTCAAAATAGTGAGGTTGTTGATAGAGAACAAAATAAAACTCCTACTTTGGATACCGACCCAGTTTCAGTGTCTGTTGCTGACGATCCTCTACATGTTTCTTCATCAAAGGCTATTCTTACTCCTGAAGTAGTTAGACCTTATCCAAAAAAGGCGATTACTGACAGTGTCTTAAAAAGAAAAGGAAGAGAAAAGGGACGATCAAGAATATACACTGAAACACCAGAAAAAAATAGATTAGAAAGCTTACGTAATGAAAAGGACAGAAAAAGAGAATTACAAAAAGCAAAACAGCATGCAAAAGAATTGAAAACAGCGAAAAATCTGTTGGGATTAACTGAGCCAAAAAAGAAAAAGAGAGTGACTGCTTTGCCTGCAGAAATAGATTCCGATTCTAGTCAAGATGAAGTCGTGATGGCGAGTGATAGTGAAGACATTGAAATGCCGTCGGAATCAGAAGAAGAGGTAGGTACCCATGTTCATTTATCATGATCTTATTCCTCTTCTGCTGTGTGCCTGTCCAGTGTCACCGTGTTAGGAGCTGTTACTCCAACAGCTACGCAATGACGTCATCTCACCAACTCTCTTAATTACGTTAGTTATTTTCGTTCAAAAGCTTTGTCTTAAAGAGACAAATTTTGAAGAGTTTCTCAAACAATTCGCTATTTGTGAGCTATTTGTTAGAAACTTGTTTATTGATGGTTTAATATTAAGTAAAGTGGGAACTGACAAAAAGTTTATTTTGAGGGGAAATTGTGGAGGAAGGAGTTCTCGTTTAATTATTATCATCCAGTTGAAGTGCTTTAACCACAGATGTTAGAAGGAATTTAACAAACTCTTGTGTCTGGTAGCTATACATTTAATAAAGCATATTTAATCAAGATATTATCTTCGAACGGAAGTGGCCTGTCTTTACAACAATCAGTTAAAAAAAACTGTATTGTTCATCGCAGTCACTAAGACATCCGCGAGACATCATTCAAGCTTCCATGAATAGTTGTCAAATAATGTTAATGAATGCTCGCCCAAAACTTGAGCTAAACCCTTGATATATTATCGCGGCGCTTATAAGCCCACTAGCTTGTACAGTGATTATTTTGTATCCTGCCTCGGATCCTGAAAACTAAGGACGGTGGCATCCAGTGGCATCTGCGACAACTGGATATGGCCAATATTGGCACACAGTGTAAGGATGCCAATTTTGACCTTGTCCCATCACTATAGTCCGACTTTTAATTAGCTGCAGTAAAATGACACTTCTTAATAACTCGTTTCGGACTGAGTTTAGAGATATGCATGTCAAATAAGTTTCGTTTGTTACACTATTCTGTACTATCAAAACAAGATTTGGTTGATGGTCGCGAAAAAACAAAAAGACGCCAATTTCAGTCATTTATGTAACACATAAGCTAACACTCCGACTATAGTTAGTGATGGAGTACCTTGTGAAGGGATCGCACGGATGGCCAGAAAAAGAACCATTAATAGGCACCTATTTCCGCCGGCAATCACTAGGTATGGCAATTTGCAGTGTTACCGTCTGGAAGTTATGAATGTGATATACATATGACATATAAAACTTTTTTGGAAAACCTCGTCTGCCGTACGTATTATTATTAAGATAACTATGGGAATTTCCTTGTTTATTATAATTACTGGGACCAACGGAAAGATCAAAATGAAGATCACTAACAATTACAGACGGACATTAACCGCTTAATCACCGATAATGAGATATTGTAATGGGTCGCTAGATCATAGAGTAAAATTTGTTTTTTCTATGACGCCGGGCTCGAGAGCTAATAATTGTAATCTATCCCCCTTACTAATAAACGTGGTACAGCGACTGTATAGTTACACAATGCTTTGTCTTCTTCTTTCGAAAGTCAAATTACTGACGACTAAAAGTGAGAAATCGGTGTGTAACTATTCATCTGATATAATTGTGTTTATTAGTATCTATAAAACAGTCGGGTTTATTTATAACTCAAGACCGGCTGGACCGATTTTTATGATATTTGATTTGTTGGATTTTCCTCAACCTCCAATAGCAGAATAACTATTAAACATGGGAAAAATTCACACCAAAAAAAAAACATATTCATAATCTGAGGCGATACGAAGTTCGCGGGGTCAGGTATTACTTAAAACATATATTATCATTATTAAAATATGTTGCTAAGTCTACTAGAGTATTATGCTATCCCCTTATTTCTATGATCGTTGTCTCCCATTCTCCGACCTTCAAGGCCCTATGAGGCTCCCAGGGTGACAGCTGAGGTGTTAGGGGCTTAGCGTTCAATTTGCAACTACATACATTTGTGTCAGCGGCGAGCTCCTAATGTCGGATCACGCGGCTTACGGCCTGACATAAACCTACTACGAGGGAATTCAATGTAGTCTATATTGGAGACTATTTTTAAAGGTTCGATGTGCTCCCAATTTTTAATGTGAGGTTTTGATTAAGTAGTCTGCCTCCAAAATGTGCAACTTGCCCTTCAACTTGAGGAATTATTCCGTCCTGATCCCCTAAACCCCCCCCCCCCCCCGCCTCGATCTCCTCCTAGATCGTCTTCTGTTCTTCTTTTCTTATCGATGGCACAGCTCTTCTATGTTTTATATTGTTTGTGCCAGTAGGTGGCCACGTTGATGGCAGCATTATTGACATTCTTTAGGTCATCTAGTGCAGGTGAACGGGCACTTGGGCACTCCAGCAAGTGGGGCATGATCTGATCAGAGGCAGGACTTGACAAAGAATTTGGGCTAAAAACAAAAGAAAAAACACATTAGACACACTCCACCCACATTTCACACATCATAATTAATTTTTAGATATTTTTTTATTGTGCAGAGCAAACAATTTTTCTTTCTTTTTTACCCTCCTTTGCGTCGCACAGTCGGGTAATAAGGGTAGGTTATTTTCTAGGTCAAGCTGGTTTCAGCTATCAGCAAATTAGTTTATAAAAAATCTGTCATAAGCAGTAAAGTTGCTGTACAAGGATATTTCGGCGCGTGGCGAAAATCGGAAGTAACGCCGCCATCTTGTAACGAAAAAATATTTCACAAAACAATTGTGTTCAATATATACGAACAGCGCTACTCTGTCCTTTTAGCATTGTTAGTTAGCAGATAATAATGGAACTGCCTTTACTGTCATAATCTCCAACTTTAGACTTAGAGTGATTCATGAGCTCATAAAGTAATCGTTACAGCTGATGAAGTATTGAGCAACGAACACATGTCACATAATACCGTTCAAACTCCGTCATAATGTACTGAACCCGTTCAATCTTTTATTTTTCTCAACTGCCACAAATCAGTTAAATTTCAGTCGTAAACAGACTCTTTTAAGGTTTAAAACCCATTGGCACTGATCAATGACAGATCTAATTTCATTTTAATTAATGCCTGCACTTTGATAATAAGAGCATCCACTTGTCTCTTGGATCTAAAAATAGAACTTTCGATTGTCCAATTTTGATTCTTGTCTTTGGACATTAAGGTCGCAATTGGATTGAGTGGCATCTCAAGCAGTTGTTAAGGGAGGCCGCACACGTGTATGCTGCATGATGTGCCGATGAGTGGTCCACTTCAGAAGTGTATCGTTGTATGTTCAGTTATCTCATAGTTACATCTCCTTAGTGGTTGTTATAATTGAGCTAAGTACGATAATTATATTACATAACAAATTCCAACGAGTTGTTTAAAAAAACATTCTTGATCGTTATTTTTAGTTCAGCCACGTTCGGTATTCTACCAGCTCGGATACTTTTTCATGTAAATCGCCGAAATAGTTTAACAAATTAAAAATTCCAGGTATTTCCAGAGAGAAGTGGAATTTAGGTGGGTGCTGAAATTTTGTATTTTTTTTCTACTTTATGTAAAAATGTTAAAAAATACAAGCATTTTCGTGCTACACGAACGTGTATACGAGCGGTTAATAGATTCTGAAGTTCTAAATTGATAAGAAAACCGTCACTATACGAAAAATTATGTTTTTCTGTTAGCAATGCCATCTCTTAGCGCGCGAAGATACAATTTTTTTGCAAATACACCAGTCGTTGTAGCTCTAAATTAAACATGATATCAATTTTTTATTCTTTCTGGTGCAAAACTAATAACTGTTTTGTAAAACTTTAAATGCTTCTACTGAACAAACAGCTTTTTTGGTTAGTGTCACTCCTCTTATCAATGTGCGATATGTACTTCGGTATATTCCAGTTATGTGAAGCTCAGATGGAAGTAAGTAAGTATCTCCGTGAAAAACTCTTGTTGAAGGCACATCATCTCAATGTAGAACATTCGCGCATGGTAAGATTAGGAGCCGACCCTTACAAAAAATTTAGGTTCTAGTCGAGGCAAATTTATGAACACTGTACCACCACCAAACGAGCTCATGTCTAGATGCAGTTCTCATGAGAAAGGTCTGAAGAAAACATGAAAATGTTTGATGGAGAAAGGGTCTCTTTCTAACGAATAGGTATCTCAATCAAAAGTTTGAAACTGTCCGCACTCCTGTCCGAGTAATGAGTTAACCAACTTCTTAATCAGGAGAATGAAGTGCTCTCATAACGCTAATATAATTCAACATCACGCCGTCACTTCGAGAGGAAAGTAGCAAAAACACATTAAGAGGGCAAACTTGAGTGTTGAGAAGTTTCTTTATTAAATCTTACAACCCTTCCTGATTAGCGTCACTAGGAGTTAGTTAATGAGGTTGACGTGCAGACGTGCGTCCTCGTCTCAGGCCACCTCCGTTCTGACGGCGCGACAGCTTGGCCTGCTGCCTGCTGGTGCTGCCTTCCCTGTTACTCTGCCGTCCTCCCATCTTTGCTTTGCACCGTGAACTCTCGTGCATTAATAAAGTGTTAAAATTTAACTTGTGTAATGAATAATGATGATTAATTGCACACCATCTTTTAAGAGAGGTGTATCCGTTTCCCTTTGACTGGTTAATAAAGTTACGTTTTAAAGTTACGTTTTATAATATAGGTAGTTGAGTTAGATATATCATAAAGGCATAGCGTATTAACAAGTCGAGTAATTAATTAATTAATTAATCCATTAATTGGATTACTGTACAAAATATGCCATTCAATAAATCGAGTTTAATTGAATTCGTCCAATAAGGTGCTAGATGGTTTGTTTTCGTGTTAAACCAGTCTTTTGGAAAGGCACAATATTGTAATATTGACCATTCTACAATCTCCGTACGATGCCGCGATGGTGTCACTGACCACAAACACGTTGAAATCGAAACGGACCAAAATAACACAATGTAAGTACTTAAATGCTAATATTTTTTGTATTTTTTTATTTTATTATGTTGTCCTAATGCATTAATTATTAACTTTATGGCTGAAAACTGCAATGAACCGGTTTTTCAACATGTATGTTTGTGTCAAAAGAATTTAAACTTTATGATATTACCGTAGAATCGATTTCCCCTTGTAGAGATAGCGGCTGGAGATAAAGCTGATGGATCAACTTGTTTTTGAAGATAAAATTGTATTTAATTATGATTCACGTGCACATGTGGTCACATTACATTTGATTCATTGAAGTTTCAATTGAAACAAGTGCTCGTTGAAAACTGGCAAAGAGAAAAGACTGGACAAGAAGTGTAGCGCTGAGCTTATGAACGTAGCAGATGCATTGCAGATTTATTGGAACATTGTGGTTTCGGGTTGAAATTATTCGGGACAGCGATAATTGGGTGTAGATGTGGATACATATAAAGAATATGCAGAAGGTTCTTAATTCTGGGAAAATGGAAGAAGAAAACTGTTGCGCAAGTAACTTAAGACAAGGTAGACAGAATAACAAGTTCTGTGAGCACGAGATTCGAACTTTCATCGTCATCATAAGTTCCTGAGCCTTCTGTCCCAGCGCTGCACGCTGCACGTTATCGTTGTCGCCGAGGTGATTATCCGCCAATGTAAACACTGAACTGTTGTCAAGTCTCTTATCTGTTATTTGTTATCACCGCCGCGAGCCGCCGCCGGTTGCGCAGGGCACACGTCGGGGAAAGTGTACGTCCGCACTGCCCTTGCAGGAAACGATAGCTAATTACTTAATTATTGATTGATGTTTACGTAAGAATAGAGATTCGTTATCAATCCGTAATAAAATTAGAGTGGTTTTGCTTTTTTGTGGCGTTAGTTTTGTTCGAGTTGGGCGCGAAATAATAAATAAGTAATAATAAGGCATGAAGCCACAATTCCGATCATAAAGGTGGTGGCCCCAAGCAGCACGCAAGCGTTTTCAACATCAATATACCAGCCTACTTAGAACCTTAGAACTTAGAGTTCTTTTAGAGACGTATAAGAGTCTCAAAAAATATTTTGTCTTTGTAAGAGTTATTATACAGCTCAAACTGTATACAATCTTTATTGAGGGATCCGCATAAGCTTAGGGTGCTTAAACAGAATATTAAAACTCTATTATACAACTTTAAGTATTTTGTGACACTTCAATTTGGTTTCATCGTTAAAGCTGTTCACAGGCTGTATTTTGCATGTGTGATCACTTACTTATTACAGCTCTAAGTGTTATTATAGTATTACTTGATACTTGTTTCTGTACAATGGTATTTGCAAACTCCATTCTCAAACTTATTTTTATGGCGTAATTGTACATTATTGTAAATACTGTTGTTTTATGACTTCTGTCTATGAGGGTATTTTAATACTAAAAAAATGACAGCTATACTACAACATTAGTCTGTATTACTGACACAGTCGCTCGATTGCATGAATTAATATTTTCACTGTGCACAAATGCAATATGTGAAAAAAAAGAAAAAGATGTGGTGCAGTCAAGAGGAGGATTATTATTATTACAAATTATTATTATTATTATTTGGTAAACGAATTTTGTTTCTTAGCTCTTTGGCTAGTTTAAGCTACATTAACAGGCTGAAGCCAAGTCAATGTTGCGTGTGTGTGGTGGTTTTTTTTACGAAGAATTAACGTTATGAGGAGTGGTTCATGCAGCGGGATTGTCCGAAAGGGTTAACGCTATCCCTGAACAAAACGCTAAGGAAGGAACATGGGTGGGTTTTAGTCAGTCACTCGGGATTCCGCTCCACCCAGAGCGGGAGGGGTCATTTGATGATTTCCCAACTGAAAAAAAAGGAGTGGTTTCATTTTCGTCAATTTGCATGAACTTTTTAACTATTCTGCAGGCATTTAAAATTACGGCTTTTTGGAGTGTTATACAAATTAAGTATTTTAGGTCTATTTGTTTAAGGCTATGGTGCAGGTGATTGGGTGTAACACCCGTCCTGGAGACAACAATGGGTACTACGTAAACTTTTTCCTGCCTCCAGATTCTGGACACATCTTTCAGTTCAGCATATTTACTGATTTTCTCACTTATTGTGTTTTGTAAATTATGTGTATTTGGGACAGCAATATCTATGAGGTATGTGACTTTATTAACTTTATTTTGAAGGGTTATATCTGATCTATTATAGTGAACGGTCCTGTCAGTTAGTATGGGACGATCGTAGTAGAGTTTGTGTGTGGTACTTTCTAGAACTGTTTGTGGTACGTACTTGTAATAATGAGTGTTTGTATCTGGTATGAGTTTATATTTGAGTGCTATTTTTTGATGGATGACGTTGGCTACCTGGTTGTGTCTGTGTGTATAGTCTGTTTGTGTGAGTGTTGTGCATGCCCCTGTTATGTGTTGTATGGAGAGACCATACCATGGTTGGCTGTGACATTTGCGGTATTTATCATTTGTTATTGTGGGGTCTTTTATAATAAATTTCCTGTAGTTTTTAGTATTTATTATTATTATTATTACCAACCAAATAACAGTTATGTTAGTGAACCATCATTAATTGAGGAAGATAGAGAATCATTAATAAATCGGACAACCTACAGTAAAGCGAAAATGCCATCGACGTCCAACGAAGAGGGTTCCGTAGCAAAAACATTAAACAGTGATAATAATCATCATAACAGTAATGTCAAATGTGTAGATTTAGTTCAACATTCGGAACCTGAAGATGACGTTTGACGATGCAGCAGCGCAAGTCGTTCAAATGATGATGACGATGAATTTCAAATATCTACTGTTTCGTCAACAAAAAAAATTGGTTTTGAGGAGGACCAATTATCTAAAAGCTTAGATCCATCCTTTACTAATTTGTTGAGATCTAATCGCTTTCTTGGCTATCTTAACCCGCCTTTTGATTCTTAAAAACTTGGTACAATACAAAGGCTATTTTGACTTTCTCTATTGTTTCTATAATTTTAAACGGCATATTTCCTGAAAATAAAGTAAAACCGGTAGAATATACAAAACACACTAATAATACTTTACAATAAGTTTACTTAGGTATAAAATAAAATGACTAAGTAACTCTTTTGGCTTTACCATACGTACTTACGTACGAGTACGACGACCACGGCGACGAAAGCGAATCACACTATATAATATTAGGCGAAAGTTTGTGAATGTGAGAGTGTGTGTGTTTATATTATGTTTGTTACTTCTTCACGGTCAAATAACTTGACCAATCTTCATAAAATTTTGTATGGAGGTAGCTGACACCCTGGATTAACATATAGGCTACGTTTTATCCCGATATTCTCACGGGATCAACATTTACGCGGGTGAAACCGCGGGGCGCAGCTAGTGATAAATAAAATGAAATGCGAACTCTCTTGCCAGGAGTTACCGTTCCCCAGAGGACACGGTGGAGCACACGGTGGAGGTCTGCCCCGCTTGGGCGGAGCACCGCCGTGTCCTCGTAGAGGCGATTGGCAGCGACGGCGACCTCTCGCGTCCGGCCCTGGTGCAAGCCATGGTCCGGGGCGAGAGGGAGTGGGAGGCAGTCACCTCCTTCTGCGAAGCAGTCATGCTAGCGAAGGAGGTGGCGGAACGGCTCAGGGAGAGAGCCTCCCGTCCCAGCCGCCGCGGGAGACGCTCCGGGCGTCGGGAGCCGCGTGACGACTCCCGGCCACCGTAGGCGCGGGCCTGCGGGCGGAGAGTAATGGGTAGCTCACCGCCCGATCAGGACCAGGCCCGTGCCGGACGGCGCGTACGTGTTCCACGCGCGCCTCAAAGAGATGTCAGCATCGAGGAGGGGCCCCTTAGGGCCGAAGCCTGCCGGGTCAGCGGGATTGTCCGAAAGGGTTACCGCTGGCCCGGAACATAAAGGGCTAAGGAAGGAACACGGGTGGGTTTTAGTCAGTAAGAGTCTGACACTCCCTTCCGCTCCACCCAGAGCGGGAGGAGTCATTTGATGATTTCCCATCCACAAAAAAAAAAAAAAAAAAAAAAGGAGTTACCGTTCAACTAAACCGTCTTTAAACTACATATTTATACTAAACTACTCTGTGCTATCAAATAAACAAAACTATGTGTTTTATGAACGAGTTTTAGGTATACTCTGCTTTTCACTTTGATTGCGAGTAAATCAAACAGTGATATTACAAGTTAACATCTTAAGTTCCTGAGAAGACTTTTTTACCTGAGTACATAAACATTAAGCTTGTGTAGGAGACCTATACTGCCAAATCACAAGTGCATTTTTAATAAAATATTATTAATAAAGTGAGGAACGGATCAAATTAATCTTGAGCTCAGGGTTTTTCATTTCTTTTAAGTAACTCTAAATACCATTATAAGTTATGCCTAAAGAACTGATATACAGCGTAAGTAATAAAAATATTCTATTATAAAGCGGATTAAAAGCCAATAGCTGTGCAATGTAGTCCATAACTTACTTAGGGAGCTATTCAAACTATAATACTCTGCAAAAATCATTTAGGCTGTTTAGCAAATTTTCACCGTTTGCGAATGTACAAAAACAAAATGAAAAATATACTTAATTAAAGGATTTTTTTACAACAGTTAAAGCCGTATCATGATTATTAGCTTGAATAATGATCACTATGCCCTCATATCTATTACTTTAAAATTATTTTTTAATTCTTACCTTAAAAACATTTACTTACCGTATTTAGTACTTTTCTTTATATCAGCTTGATTATTTTGCTGGCGCGTGTATATTTTGATGGAAAACATAAACAGGTTCACAATAAATTGAATTTGCACTTTCAATTCACCAATTAACACCATCAGATATACAAGTCCACGATTATCTTTTACTTCTAGTAATAAATATTAATTAATAATGTCGCCATTCAGTACGTTTCTTACGTATGTCATCGAAAATAGTTCGTTTTATTTTTATTCTTTTGTAATTCTCTTCAAAAATCTATTTAGAACACTTTTCGTTACAAAATACTTACCTACTTAGATAATATCTGTAGCATAATGGTTCCTTTGTACACCAAATAACAGCTCTAATACAGCCATTATACAGCTTCTCTATTGGTTCTACAGATACTATACAGCTCTACTAACGCAAAAAGCTGTATAATATGGCCCTTTTTTTACTTATAAGGATTGTATAAGCGCTTACACAGCCTTTGTACAGCCTGAATATTTATTTATTTATTTATTTATTTATTTATTTTATTTTAAAGAAGGCTTACAGACTAACAAACCAATGAAATAAAGAATGTAATATTAGGAAAAATAGCTAATAACAAGCCTCCACATATAGTAAAAAAATAGTCGATAAAAAGAAAGTACATAAAGTTTATATAATTAGTAAGAATATAGTAGATAAGTTAACTATCTATGAAAAAAGACTGTGCCAAAAGCCGTCTTAATGTCGCCACACTGGTGCAAAACAAGTCGACATTAAGGTCCCTAGGAAGCCTATTGAAACTAAGTGCACTTCTTATTGAGAAAACATTCCGCCTATAATTGGTCATTGCAAAAGGTACACTTAATATTGGCCGTTGACGTAACCCCATCAAATTCGTGCGTAATGACAGATTAGCAACGAGTTCAGGACAGTCAATGTGGCCATTTGCGATACCCAACAGTAAACTCATGTCTCCAATGTAACGTCTCATCTCCAAAGGAAGGAAGTGGTACCGTTTGCAGCGGTGCTCGTAGTCAACTGAGTATTGCTGAGCCCTATAATCTAGATAACGTAGAAATTTCCTTTGGACCCCTTCAATACGGGACTTATAAGTCTCATACTGCGGGTTCCAAACCTGAGACGCGTATTCTAATTGGCTGCGCACGAAAGAACAATACAAGATCTTAACCGGTTTAAGAGATCGAAAACAGGCCGTGGTGCGTAGTATAAATCCCAGAGCTTTGGATGCATTTGTAACTATGCTATTTACATGTTGATCAAACAGAAGCTTGCTGTCTACGATTACCCCTAAATCTCTTATACTATTTAGCCTGCTAATGAGCTGACCGTCAATGGTGTAACTAAAATTTATCAAAGAAGTACAACGTGAGAACGTTAAGAGGAAGCATTTTGAGACATTTAATTGGAGTTTGTTACGGATGCAATATATTTCAAACCTATACAGGTCTTCTTGCAACTGACGTGCATCAGACATGTCACGCACAACTTTATGAATCTTCATGTCATCCGCATAAAGCAAAATATACGAATGACGAAAGCATTGTTTGATATCTGCAATGAACAATATAAATAACAGAGGACCCAAAATGGAGCCCTGAGGTACGCCTGAGGGGACAGAACTCCAACCAGAGGTGTAGCCCTGAAGCACGACAGCCTGAGTTCTATTCTCTATATAGGAGGAGAACCAACGGTACAGGTCACCGTGTATTCCGGCGAGAAACAGCTTCTTTAGCAGCATGCAATGATCAATACGGTCAAAACACTTACTATAGTCGGTATAAACCACGTCAACTTGTCGCTGCGCCATGCCGTTTGTAATAAACTCATGTGACAGAAGCAAGTTAGACGTGGTTGAGCGGTTCCTAACAAAGCCATGCTGTTCCTCGCCAAGAATTGACTTGAAAGCCGCATAGACATCGGTATAAACTATACGTTCTAGAATTTTAGAAAAAAGGCAAATTTTAGATATGGGACGATAGTTCTCAATATTGGCCTTATCGCCCTTTTTAAAGACAGGAGTGACGAAAGCAGACTTCCAAATCTTCGGAACTTTACCCTCGGAAAGAGAGCGCTTGAACAAGATAGAAATGGGTTCCACAAGACTATCAGCACAAGTGACTATGAACACAGGAGGTATTAGGTCTGGCCCACCTGATTTACTGAGGTCTAAAGATTTCAGCAGCTTCAAAACACGTGAGTGGTTTATGTCAACTGAGCCGATAGACATTGCAGTACTACTACATTGTTCACCGGAAGTACGTTCATCATCAACCGTCGGTTCCGGTTCTGAAAAGGTGGACTGGAAATAGGTAGCAAAGAGGTTGCTAATATCTTGTCCTGTATTCACAGAGGTCTCACGGTAGAACATCTCAGTAGGAAACGAGCCAGCCCCCCGCTTACTTTTTACGAACGTCCAGAAAGATTTAGGATTTTTTACAATAGAAGCCTCAATGTTTGTCATATAATTATCATAACAGGTTTTTTCCAGCTCAAAAACTCTGGTACGCAGTAATGAAAACGAGTGATAATCAGATAAGTTATTGTATCGTTTATATTTCTTATGATACTTATGTTTTTCTCTAATAATTTTAATTAGTGCTGGGGTATACCAAGGAGGATAAGAAGACTGTTTTACCGATTTTAAAGGTATGTGTCTATCCCTAAGCTCATACAGCTTACTATAAAAATTAGCAACGGCATCTTCCAAGCTCGTTGATTGTAACAACTGAGGCCAGTTAATTAGATCAAGTTCAGATTTAATAGCTTCATAATTACCCTTCGAGAAGATATAACATTGCCTAGGCCTGTCGACCAGTTTTTGAATTTCAATAAATTTTGTCTCAATAATTAAAGGCTTGTGATAAAAATCAATAGGCAAAGAAAGAGGGTCCGTACATTCCGAGACAGTCACAGTATCATTACAGAATACAAGATCAAGTAGTCTACAGTTAATGTTCCGCTCACCATTATACTGTGACAAGTTGAACGTTTGTATTGCATCGAAGAACTGAATCACATGCTGAGAAGAAATATTTTGCGGGATTAGCTCACCATTGGTAGCTATGTCTCCATTACACCACTCGACGTCATTACCGAAATTAAAATCACCCACCAGCAAAAACTTGTCAAGTGGATGAGTCACAATTAAGTTGTTGAGACTATCTGTGAAATTACGCAACTGAATACTATAAGAATTACCTAGATTCTCTTTGCACAGGTAAAGTGCACATATATGCAAATTGTAACTAACCTGTGGTTTGGACCTTTTTAGGATTAAAGATAGCCAAATATCCTCTGCAGAACTACGCCAATCCAACCTCTCAACGATTGTAAGATCATGTTTCACCGCTATTAGTACACCACCACCACGCAACTGACCAGTTCGGGAGTAGTCTCGATCACGTCTCCAAACGAGGTAACGTCCATCAAATAATTCACTGTTGTTAAAACTATCATCTAGCCACGTCTCCGTAAATATAATGACATCGTAGGAACTGAGACACACTCCGCGAAACACAAGGTTCGTTTTCGTACGCAGACCACGCACGTTCTGGTAGTAGATTTTAAGCGTAGCCATTACTACTTTTAACTACAATCAAATAACTCAATAAAATAAAAATTACAGATATAATAAAGTGCAGGTCATTGTCGCAGCCTTTATAATGCCTAATGCGGGTAGTGGTCAAATAAAATAATAGACACAGCAATACACAGTGAGCAGTAGAAATAACATTGTAAAGACACTTGGTATGAAATGAAACAATAAGCGATGAGCAGTACAGAGATAAGAGCACCTCGGAGTAAATTGTCATAACTGGGGACGATTCACAAAAGAAAATGTAACCTATTGCACGACAGAAAAGGTTTAAATTAGCATAACAAAACGTGACATTGAAAAAATAATATCGAATAGACTTACTTGGGCACACCATGTAGCGACACAAAACTAATAAGAAAACGCAATTAGCACACATAAGACTAAGATTGTCAAACAACTTTGTTTCACACCTCAAAAACACACAGAAAAACACAGACTTATATAAACATAGTAATCTAATAGCGGTTGTAATATGTATTAATCGTGAGTAATTTAAACAATTTTCTGAAGATCTTTCTCTGATTTGACAACCAGCGGTGGCGACGTATCGTTTTTTCTTACGTGTATCTTCGCATGTTTGACCCAAACGTATTGGAAACCCATTTCTGCTGATGTTTTCTTAGTTTTAGACAACAACATCTTGTTTTTTATTGTAAGGTGGTCATTTATGAAGATTTTATGATTGCCACTCATTCCAATTTTTTCTGGCGTCAGGGGTGAGGTCTTTAGTTCGTGTCTAGCAGCTGCTATGAAATCCTCTTTTACGTAACGTTGGCAGAAGCAGACTATGATAGGTTTTATACGGTCTTTCTCGCTAGTAGGTACTCGTGTGATGAAGTTAATTTGATTTTTAGTGATAGGGTAATTGACTTTAGCGCTAATTTTGGCTATTATTTCGAATAAGTTCTCATTACCTGTCTGAGGGACACCCTTAACTTCAATATTATTCATACGCGACCACTGATCCTTATTATTATTGTCTTCTTCTAACTTATCCAAACGGGCCTGCAGCTGTTCGACTTGGTCTTGGACTTTCTCAACCTTAACAATACGTAGCTCCATATCATTCAGTTTTCCAGAGACTTCTTTCATAACCTCGCTGTACTGGTTGGTCAAGGTTGTTTTGAACTCGGCAAATTCATTCCTCAATGCGACGATTTCTTCTTTCATATTCTCCAGTGTGGCAAATTTCAAAGACAACCCTCGTATTTCCTGCAGGACAACCGACTCAGGTTCCGGCACGGGGGTGGGTGATACTGGCAAGGCAGGTTGTAGGGCATTGCCTGCCAATCTGCATTTACTGCAACGCCATACTAGCTTACGATCCCCTAGCTTTTGGTAGCCGTTTTCAGTGATGCCCCCACAATGGAAATGCATATGCAGGTTACATGCCTTGCAGTGTGCACCATCGGACAACGTGTCACTGCAGACACCGCACTTGTTTGTATCCATCTTAGATAGGAGATATTGTAATTTCCAAATAACAAGCGAAATAATAATACGAAACTTTGAGAAACGTTGGAATTATCTTTAAAATCGACAGTAATTTACACCAAACACTGCCGTATGCAACCGAGGTCAACGACCGTATTATATACAGCTTCTAGTATAAAAACGAACTTAAATACAGCTTGTATACAGCTTGCAATGCTACTTGTGGTTCCTAGGTTCGTACAGGGTTAATATTATTCTATAGTTTAACTATACGAAAAGTTTTATAAACACCATAATTGGATATGATGGGCACCGTGCGTACTCGTACCTACATATAGACCAGTCAAGTAAGTCTTCCTGACCATGCCTTCCTCCGCCACATGAGTCAGATTGATAGTCAGATTTGTTTAATACGTAGGTAGGTATATTCAGCATTGGATGTCAGAAGGTAAGGCTTGCAAACAATTAATAGGAGATAATCCACTCATCATCGCATTAATCAAAGGATGTGAAGTACCCATCGAAGTGAGCGCTAACATTTCACAGATATAACATCTCAATGCTCTTCAAAGGAGTTACTTCAAACATTGAGTTCAAACCGAAGGCAGTTCTTGCGCGAAATTGCTATCCGCGCTGAGTCGACAGAACCAGCTCCACATGACCTCCACCACCCTCGCTACCTGGCGGGAACTTGTACTGAATGTGCGGGATCGGTTGATTGGCAGGTGGCTCGGTACACTGGTCAGCTGGTCTCCAAGTTTGAGTATGATTGATGATAGGTGCCGCAGTAACTGTTTGAGCCTGTAATATTTAGTCATTTGATCGCTCGCTCGCTGCTCGAAAGAAGCGGGATTTCTTCTTGAAAATTGAGTACGTTTCTCATTCCGTTTTATTACTTACGGAGATTATTAAGTCAGTGATGAAGTCAATATTTTTAGGGCGATTTTGCGAAGGAAGAGTTTTTGCTTTTTTGTAAAATTTTCTTATTCGAAGTTCACTTTACATACGATTGATCAGCATATTAAGGTGATTCAGTGTAAGCGTACTTGCAAACAATTGTGAACTTTAGGAATTTTATTGATACTCATAGAAGAAGGTTTCATAACTTTCTAGAAACGAGTAAGTACATAACATAAGCACATAATATTTTTGTTTACCGTCGCGTCGTCTCTCCGCTAACGAAGAACACGCTTGTTTTCATTAGTTAACTCATATAACTACACTTTATATGCTAATCATCGTGAATCATCTTAATTTATTATTACACTTTCCAAATTGTCTGTTCAGGCAGTCAACAACCTTACAAGGGGCGCGCTCCGTATACTGAGCTGAGCTGAGCCTGATCAAATGATGAAACTGACTGACGACGGAATTCATTGGTCTTTTCAGTTTCCAAAGACGTTTCTGTCCATCTAAAAGTTGCTTTTTTCGTTCCCTACTATTATTAAGGCGTTTTATTTAATTGGAAAAGGCTTCATGACTTCACGTCCGGCTGCTCAGCAAACGAGCATTTAGCAAAAGGCGTTTATGGAGCCCAGTCTGCGCGCAGTTCTCAACGAGTCCACCACTGTCTACAAGTGTTCACCTACAAATCAAAGACTTATAGCATACTTAGATACAATTTTAAATTTCTATGGTAACAAGTATCAACGTGTGCATAAGTCCTAACTATATTGTAATTCCTAAATTAGTTTGATTCCTAAATTAGTATGTGAATTAAGAGGAAATGCAGGTGGTCGTTTCTCCATAGAAATCTCCCGTTTTCTTTCTGGGTAATGGCCATAAAGCAATGATTTTTTACAGATTAATAATTAATATTAACTACTTGTATGTCCCTATGTTGTCCTTTTTGGTGATACATTATTTTTATAAGCACTAAAAATTCACCTCAAAAAATTTTCAAAATTGCCGATCCAGCCCATTTTACAAAAATGCATACGAAGCCATATATACGTACAAGTAGTTAATATATAATAAGTAAATATTTTTTTTTCCTGTTTCTAGAGTTTAACCAAACATAAATGAAGACACATAAAAATATTTTTTCACACCACCTGCTCGAAAATGTCAAATTATATGTCAAGCAACCTTAACCTAAAGTGAGTCATTAGTGGCCGGGCACAGCCGGTCAATAATGTTGTACTGGATTTCATTAGGACCCGCTGGTCAATAATGTGATTTGAATTTGGAATCTCACATGCTAAGCTAAATTGGCAGTATAGTACTAACAAACACCCTTTGGTGCCAGAAAGAGCAAAGCTATTCTCGAAACCCTTACTTACGCGTGGATGATATTCTCGATTTCCTACAAAATCATAACGACTGCTTCTTCATATCGTTGCCATGTTTTCGAAGACATAATATTGTAAGAATAATTAGATAACTACGAACCATTTTTTAAAAGGAATGGAATAACATTAAAACGGGCATTAATAATAACAAATACCGTACCACGCCGTAATACCGTAATAGTAATTGGCTGTAACATTAGTTAATTTATTTTAAGTAAACTGCGCTAAGATTGCTTTGGATTTTGTGAATAAATAAATAATAAAACCTATCTATACTACAGTCGATTTATCACATTTTATCAAAAATACTCTATTTTCACGAGCGTCTCCAATGACGTTCTAAATTCAAAATGCATACAGCCATCATCCAAAACCATTCTACCAGCCCTGTATAAAGCTTAGTTTACACAAACGCCACTTCCATGAGAGTGATATCAATAGACACACACGACAAAACCGTAGAAGAGACTTTTTTTTTTTTAAATCGAATTGATCGTGTCTTGGCTACTTATTGGTAGACGCAATAAAGGCGCGAATTTTCGTACTATGGCTATTATTTTCTCACAGTAGGTCTAAAAAGTAGAGTATCCTCCTCTGGGCTAAAGGTGTCTTTGCCTTGGGCTAGCTTGAATCCCTCGCTGCATTCAGAATTCTTGTATTAACTCCCTCGCTTCGCTCCTGAGTTAAACTCTTAACTCCCTCGCTGCGCTCGGGAGTTACATCCCGAATCCTTCATTGCGCTCGAGATTCAATATGACGCCCGTGACATAAGACACAACTTTAGCCCCTCGGTGCATAATCTACTATTTATTATACATCCTTCATAATTCATGCATTCATGGAATAGTGTACAAATTTGACAACGAAACACATAGGAACACAGTATTGTCCTTCTTAATCAGTTTATGAAATATCTTTTAAATTGGTCCAATGTTGTAGGAGAGAATAGGCGAGAACCAAACCTCGAATTACGACTTTTTACTTTGGATACTTTTGATTAAATGTGCTCAATATGATTCGAAATAAGATTCATTATGTATTCTCATAACATGTATGTGCTTATATTAAATTACATGAATAATCTAGTATTTTGCATTATTTTCGCACACAACAGATAGGGAAGGGAAAGATTTATCAATTTCGGGAGGGGGGGGGGGGGAATCAACCACATGAACACTATTAAGTATAAGACCTCAACAATGCCCCCTCATCATCTGCCTAACCTTTTCCCAACTCTGCTGAGGTCGGCTTTCAGATTGGACTATATTAGGGAAAAATATATAAATAAAAATCTAACACGTCATAGTGTTAAATCAATCTCCAATCTGCTGAATATTCAAGCTAGGTTTTCGAAAGCTCTGCCGCCTCTGTTACGGTTATAGTCGTGAAGATATGGCATGTTCTTTTATACTACGCCATATTGACACTAGCTTGAATATCAATATACTATTTATTGTAGGAGTAGGTAGTGTTGTAGTGGGTTTGTTGGTCGCTAGTTTGTTCAAGTGTGGTGCAGGGTTCGACTCTCATACATACATGTTTTTATTGTCATCAGTATCAGCACAGCTGACTAAATTTCTCTACAGTCAGCAAAGGCAAATTGGTTGGTGGACGTTGATTGTATCGGTCATTGTGATGCAGACGTCCAATCACACAACTGTCTACGTTATGGGACCATATCGCTGCCCTAGTTCAACAGTAAGATATGTTGAACAAAGTATGTTTTGAGTTATTCATACTTTTATGCTTTTACTGTCATTATTTCACTCGTTGTTAATTGAAAAATGTAGTTGATTTTTTTAAAACTATAGCTTAGTTTAATGTTTTAGGGAGTTATATAAGGATATTTGAAGAAGTCTCTGTGTAGAAATAAAATAAAAGTAAAAATCTTCCTGACTTTATAAATATCTTAAGATGTCAGAATCTTGAACTTAAGGTCGGTAAAAATATGCTTAAATGTCTTCGTCACTTTGGTTGCGTTTTACACATATCCGATTTTTGAACCGGACAGAAGAGCAAATTTTTGACATGAAACAAAACATCTCAATTTTGATTTTTTTTAAGATATCTTGCTGTTGAACTAGGGCAGCGATATCATGGTAAAGGACTTGAGCATGTGTTGCCTAACATCATAATGTACGTAATCAAGGATGTTTTTGTTTCACGTACAAGTCACATTCTTCTGCCAAACAGGGCAGGCTGGAATCAACGCGGAAGCTATTATGTCAGGCTTGTAGGAAGCCTCATTTAGTAAGGATATACATAAGTAGCATTTTTTAGGCGATATCGACTTAACGTATATCGGCAAATATCCCAGATGTTGCTGTGCACCGACACACTATAAGCTGTCCTTTACCTACAAAGGCTACGCATGCGTGATGCACCCAGGGAAGCAAACGTTACTATAGCATGCCAGATACTCCAGGCAGTTGAAATACCTATATGCCAGTAGATCGATGCGGGCACGCGGGGGAAGCGGGTCGATGCCGGGGCACACAAGCATGCCAGTCGGCCGCGAGACGCGAAGCAGGAGGCAGCGTGCGTGTGTGCCAGCAGCTGGCAGCGACTGTTGTTCGTTTTTCAAAATGGCTCGCTGGGGCGACGAGAAGACGTTATTCTTCATCGAATGTTATAAAGACCACGAGTGCTTGTGGAACCCAACATCGTTTTACTACAAAAGTAAAGCAGCTCGAGCGGATGCTTACGCGGCTCTGCTAGAACAATTCGATGATGACAACTTAACAGTGCAACTGCTCAAGACAAAGATTAAAAACATTAGGAGTACATACCACCAGGAACTGAATAAGATAAGATATTCTGTGAAGTCAGGATCTGCGCAGTACAAGCCAACCTTGCGCTGGTTTGACGCGCTGGATTCATTTTTGGGTGACACTATACTAAAAGAGTCCACTAAAACGGTGAGTACCAGCAGCACAGTTGTATACGCTTTCATTTGTTTAGGTGTTTTACCTACCAACCCGCCCCGCGTGGTGATTTCGGCCCACTCCCTTTCACAGAGAAATGGCCTGTGTCCCAGCAGTGGGAACGTTATGGCTGATAATGCTTGTATAATGCTTGTACGGTGTACCTACCTACCGCGCGTATCTATCATGTTGCCATGGTACCGCTCGCTGTTCCCGCCGCCGCACAGTGGATCGACTCCATACAAACGGGCGGACATAGGACTATAAAACTACAATTTCAAGATTTTTGAAAAACAATGATGCTAATGTGCTCTCCTTAATAATCTAAATTGAAAGTACTCTTATGGTTTTTTCGATTAAAGCCTAATTTTAGGAGTAATGTGAGTAAAACTGATTGCAATGTATGAAAAAACGTAGTAAAAAAATGTTTTCCAGCGATTCCCGCACATTTTCTGGTTTTGACGCTTATAATATATTTTCGCATTATATTTAGGAGATTTCGTCCGAACATACTTATGTCCCCTAGTGTCCCCCTTTGGAGATATACGACAAATATATGATTTTTATATAATAATAACAATCGCAACATTACACAATGTGAGTATTGTTAGTAAATAAGTATGAACAACAACAGCCGGCTAGTAAGATAATCATCGCAATTAGTTAATTGGATATTATACCATCATTAGTCAACTTTCCAAATCCTTCTTCTAGTCCTTTGTCCATTAAGAATACTTTGATAATTACGCATTTCTAGTAAAGAAAAAGATAAATGAGATTATGAAGAGATGTAGACAACTGAGGGTAGTTACGTATTTGCAAACATAAGGCAGTCTATGGTCTTGTAATGAATAAATGTACTTAGTTAAAATTGCAATTTCCTCCCAGTAAAATAATTATGGCCTTTCGTGGTTTCGGATAATGATTAGGATGCAGAAGTTTAGCGGTATAAACAGTAATTCATACGTTTTATTTTGTATGTATTTTAAGATTATAGTGTATTATCATTTTGATCAAAAGAACTAATTAATTAGTATATTTTGTTTTCTGGTTAGTTATTACACTTTCATTTACACTTATGTTCTTTGGTTTTAATTTCTACAAAAAAACATGAAACATATCCACATATAACATATATTTTATTTCATCTGAATTTCTCCATTAAATGTCATATTAAACATTAGAAAAATATTTCCTGTGTATCTCCAAGGGGGGACACTAGGGGACATAAGTATATTCGGACGAAATCTCCTAAATATTATGCCAAAATATATTATAAGAGTCAAAACCGGAAAATGTGCGGGAATCGAAGGAAAACATTTTTTTTATATAATTTTCCATACATTGCAATCAGTTTTACTCATATTACTCCTAAAATTAGGGTTTAATCGAAAAAACCATAAGAGTACTTTCGATTTAGATTATTGAGGAGAGCACGTTGGCATCATTTGTTTTTCAAAAATCTTGAAATTATATTTTTATAGTCCTATGTCCGCCAGTTTGTATGGAGTCGATCCACTGTGCGCCGTCGCGTACATTACCACCGTTGCGTTGCATAGAGTATCCCCACAGATATAGATATATCTGTGAGCAACCCGCTATTGAGATGCGTTTCCGTGAGGTGGTACGAGCGAAGCGGAGCGGACCGGAGCAGAGTAGACACTTGCAAGTAACGACCAATCACAGACGAGATGAGAGCCGTGATGCTAAATTCAACTAATGTGATTGGTCTTTATACTGTGATATTAAAGAACAAGCATCGGACTTCAAATGTGATATACGCACTGACCTCTATAATACAATGTATTATAGAGGTCAGTGGATATACGGTAATAAATAATCAGTTTTTATTGAAAGAATATGGCGGCGATGGTATTGGTCGTTAGCTATGAGCATTTATTTTTGTAGTTTTTTTTAAGAAAAATAGAAACAATTTCTATGGGAAACATGGTCAATATATTATGCTGATATGCCTATTATTTGACAAGGTAATAAAACGTTACTAAATAATTTTGGAATTATAACTTAACAACTTTGGAAAAACAATTAAAAAACTAACAGTTTGGTTACAAAATAAACTGATTAATGTCATATGTTATGTGTTTATATAAGATCGAATTAAATGTTGTGAAAATTCCCAAACTTTAAGAATTAATTTTATTGTTCTGTCGTCATTAGATATCGACTTCAGTATACCCACCACGTCTGAGATGTCATGATATTTCACCAGCTCATTTAGTTGTATGTACCACAGAGTTTTGCATATATACCTATTGCAGCATTAACAAATCCTGCATTATTTTTTTTTGGTCATCAAGCCTTCTTGGAGTTGATATTCAACCTCGTTATGTCAGATGGCATTTTTTATGGTGCTAAACTTCACTTGAAAGAAATCTGTTGACGTGAAAGATTATATTTTTTCTTCTCGATCTGAACGCCTAAATCTCTGATTTTTATGTATCTGAAAGTGTTTTTGTATTATCTTGGTGCGTATTTACTATTTTTTGGGTTATTCATTGTTTTATTTTTTTCATGTCGCAATATTTTTAATCGCTTTCGTTCTTCACTAAAGGTTCCTCGCTAGAAGACGTTTTTTGAAAGAGTCTCCACTGCTGATGGAAAATTAAAAGTTCTTTTTCTTATTCATTGGTACGTAATAATTTTGGTTCTATGATCCTTCTTTTGGGTATATGAGATTCTGCTTGCTTCACGGGTTCTTATGGATAAATTTTACTCCAGATTAAGGCCCGAACTCAAGAGCAAGCCGATACACTCGGCTCCACCCCGGCACCCAGTCGCTTGCCAATAAGTTATCCATCCTGAAATTCCCCGGAGCAACAGCCGATTCGTTGGTACCGAATACGGAATAGCAGAGCCGTGCTGAGCCAGATTTGCTGGTCGTGTTCGCCAACGGACAGGAGCCTGCTTTAAACAGATATTTTTATTTCTCCCCTATTCTTGTATTACCTTGTATGTTGTAGATAGTTTGATTTTTTTTATTTTAACTGAAATACGGCGGGTGTGATACCTTACCTATTTTTGCGGACCTTTTTAAGCACGCGTACGGATTAGAATTGATTGCAATCACGTTTTAAATTCGTCGCGTTTTTCAAATTTTAATTTTTTTTGGTACAATCCCTAGGTATTCCTTCCAATTTTCACGTCACGGTTTCTAAAATATTTTGTCATCATTTTTACTTGTACCTATATTTATTTTCTTTTTTTATAATCAATATTTGGATTTTTAAAGACAAATTAAACGTATTAGTTAGCGACAAGTGTTTCTTTCCGTCCATTTTCGCTACACTATGTATACCCTGTTTTATTTACTAGATAGGTAATCATTTATTCTTCAAGGTACCATATCCATATATGTGTCCATATCTAAAATCAAAATTAAAATTCATCCAGGAAAGTTTCACATTCCGTTAAATCAATTTATTTCGGTTCTTGCTGAATTTTCATCCATTCATTTGTTTCAGATTCCACAAACATCAAGTAAATTCAATCATTTTAAACGGAAGCTACTTTCGTCAAGTCATACGGATTTGAACGCATCATCACAAACTTCATCTGTCGATAAACTAGAATATACTCTGGAGGTACAACCACTTACTAACGATCGAGCATCCTCTGCAAGGAAACAAGTAAGACTGCTCACCAATACACTGATGACAGGTCAGGACGATGAAACTGATTCAGAGAAATCTGGAACTCCTAATCGATTAGATAATACATCAAATGTTATAAACACTCCAAGTCTATGTGAAGATGAGTTCCATTTCTTCGGTATGAATGTCGCTGCTCAGCTGAGAAGGCTGCCACTGCACATAGCCTTACAGTTGCAGAGTGAGTTCCAAAATGCACTATACTTGGCAAGAGTCCAGGGTCAGAGTTCTTCTCCCGGTCCTGACATGGAAGAGACCACTAACCAAACGATTGAAGACACTGAAAGTGAATCAATAGGACAAGACGTGGATGAGAAAGACTTCCCCATTGACATTCAGGACACGATTGAACTGTCACTAGCGGGCCCGGTGAAACATGAGGATGAAGTAAATGACAGTGTGTTCACAAAAACCTGGGATGCATCGAAACAATGTGAAACACACGATGTAAACGGCTAGGGTAACTTCTTACCCTAGTCTTTAAGAAGAAAGAAAAAAATAAATATTCTAAGAACTTTAGGTATTCAATTTTTGAATTTCAACTTGATGGAACTTATCTGTTTATGTGTCACATGACGAACTTATAATCGCAGAAATACTTATGTTGTTTATCACTACAATTATAAAAAAAGAACTAGAAAGTTAAGAATACAAAACCGAAGACACCGTCTTCAGAAATAAAGATTTTTTCATTTTGTAGTGTTTTTTGGAAGTCGGTTTAATTTGTAAGTTTTTATATTTTCACTTTTTAGCTGTCGTACCTATCCCACACGAATTCGTATACCAGTATTTACTTGCTATGTAAACAACAGTGACAAGAAGTTTTTTAACATCATGAATTCATGAAGGTGAGGGTTCCGTACCATCACGGAACCATTGGTGCGCGAGTCCGACTCGCTCTTGACCGGTTTTTAAAGTTCAAAGCCCCCCCGCCGATCTGTCTGTAACACACTGATCTCAGGAACTACGACATGTCGGATTTTACTTTTTTGATCGCAATTTAAATTTCACGCGGACGTAGTCGCGGGCAGAAGCTTGTTAATAATAAGTAGTAGGTAGGAACTTTAACTAATAAACACCTTAACCAAAAAAAACATACAGACAGATGGTATTCCATCGAAGGCGGACACTGTACATACACTACATACACAGTCTTGTCGACATAGTAACCAAGCAATCAGAATGGGTGTGACGAGTTGTCAACTGAAGTCATTACGCTGGCTGTCATGAGTTTCGTATGACGGCAGAACAATTAGCTGAGTGCGAGGGGACCGGCAGAGGTGGGCGCGGGTTCGTGTCCACATGTAGGTGTTTGTTGAATTTCGACTGACTATATGACTAGCGCATCGCCCGCAGCTTTGACCGCGTGTAAAGCAGACTTTCTTTTATTTTTTTAATTTACCATATTTTACACTCAGGGATATAGTGAAAAAAATATTGAGCCGTAGTGGGATGACTCGCGCCTGGCAGATGTGAAACATCGAAACTATTTTGTATCGAAAATATGCATCAAAGGATGTTTTATTAAAGAAAATAAATATGGCATAATTAAAAAGTACCTATCGCATAATCAAAAACAAAGTAAAACAGTTTTTTTTAAGAAAAAATAATCTTTTTAAATTACGTTTAGATGTTGAGCGTGTCGCCGTGCCAACATCCGAGCTGACTCGCCGCATTACATGTTGGATCAATAGTTCCGAAGATTGCCCCCTCCAAACAAACTTACAAATACCTCTTTATAATAATAATATAAAATAAGTAATAATTAATATTATACTAGCTTCTGCCCGCGACTTCCTCCGCGTGAAATTTTACCCTCCCCCCATTCTCATTCCTCTTAGTGGTGGAATTTCGAAAAACCCTTTCTTAGTGGATTTACTGTTCACAAAGAACACACCCTCCTTTCATGTCTCTAGGACCAGCGCGGCGGTTTAAGCCATGCGTTGATATATCAGTCAGTCAGGACTTTGAATTTTATATGTATACATAGATAGATAGAAAAGTAACTACAAATGACCTGGGTATACTATATAGTGTAATATAAATTAGTAAGTCATAGCATAAACTTGGATCCTTCGGTCATATTGTATACCTATAGCATAAAGTGTTATTAAAACTAAAATTCCCATTCCCATATTTGAATATGGAGATTCTAAACAACGAAACTGCACCCTTGAGTGGACCAGTCGGCTTATTGTTAATTGAAATAATTCGGAGTGCGATGGGGTGCTTTGTGCGCGCGGAGCAGCACTGTGCAGCGGTCCGGTTGACAATAGGTTGCAGTACAACACTTTTATATCAAGAATGTAATGGTGCATGCTGGGTGCATTACATACATATACGAGTACCTAATAAGTACTACTTGGATGACATTTTTTATGCAAAAAATGTACATTTAAAACAAAATTTTCTAAGTATGCAAATAGGTGTATGTATTGGATGTTCTTAAATTATTATGTTTTTACTTTTTTAATTTATTACTCTAACCTACTATTTTATTAATTAAAATGCCTCTTACGGCGAGATATAGTTTACATTTCCGTTAAAATATAAAATGTAGGTAGTTAGGTATAAACAAATTGACGAAAACAATAATAGAATCGGTCATTGAAGAACAAGGTCACCGTAGTACTCCCGTCTACCGTACCGTCCTACGCGAGCGAGCGTCCCGCGTCCTAGCTTGGACTCACTTGGATGCGACTTACTATAAATAAAATTGTTCTAATAGCATTTATTAAAAAGTTTTTTACATTTGCTGGCATAAGATACATCTGCTCATGTTAAGCAATCTGCTTTTTAAATTGATTTTGATGACATTTGCCATTTCTTGCCTTTGGGAACCGACACTCTACGGATCAAAATAAGGTAGGATGTCGCCTCACCATTTTCTCAAATAAAGTATCTATCTATAAAGGGCGGTGCTTGGGTGAGGCCTATGTCCAGCAATAGACGTCTGTCAGCTGAAATGATGATGATGATGAAGTATCATATCTTCTATCAACATAATAATTATAATAAAAATAGTAAGAATCCGTTAGTTTATAACCAGGATTAACACATAGGGTACTTTTAATCCCGGTGGTATGTTCCCAAGGGATATTTTCCGACACCCACACGGACAAAAGTTATTGTAGGTATAGTCAGTAACTCAGTAATGAACAGGTAGACGTGAAGGTATGGCCAACCTTAGAATGACTCGTTGTCATCGCTAGTTTGTTTTTCTGCAATTGCACTGAGTATGGAAAATTTGCAGTTTTTCGTAAGCAAGTGCGATAATAATTATGTCACTAGTTGCCTGTTTTCGTTATCAATCGTATCTCAGGTAAGTATCGACAGATTTCCGCTTATCTATTCTAAAATACTGCAGTACTGTAATCAACACCAAACTGTTGTCAATAAGCATGTGAATATTACGGTTTCTACCTACATTTGTATGTATTACATAAGGTAAACTAAATGATCAATGTATGCAATCAGTTATTACACTTATTACTTATCATCAAACATAATTTATGATGGATGAGGCTGTTGTGGTATTAAAACATGGATAGGGTAAAGTATTTTATAATGGGTGTAATTTTAATCACCGTTATCCTTTTAAGGGGTCATTGTACCTACTCATCATTATGAACAACTTTTACTATGGGACCAAACTGAAAATCGCGAAAAAAAATTTGCTGTTCCCTAAATTTGGACGAGATAAGCGAACATAAATGTAGGGAACAGCTGATTTTTTTTCACGATTTTAGGTTTGGTCCCGTAGTAAAAGTTGTTCATAATGACGAGTACAATGACCCCTCAAGAGGATAACGGTGATAAAAATTACACCCTGTAGTATTAATATTATTAGGTACCTATGTAATATTATATTTTGTTAAAGAGCATCCAGTTTTCTCAAATCCTAATTCGTCCATATAAAAAAGAACGAGATGATCCTAGCGGCCCCATTCCACCCAGCACACTCTACGTAGCAGGCAGAACGAGATGATCCTAGCAACCCCGTTCCACCCAGCACACTCTACGTAGCCCACAGAACCGGATGATCCTAGCAGCCCCGTTCCACCCAGCACGCTCTACGTAGCAGGCAGAACGAGATGATCCTAGCAGCCCCGTTCCACCCAGCACACTCTACGTAGCAGGCAGAACGAGATGATCCTAGCAGCCCCGTTCCACCCAGCACGCTCTACGTAGCAGGGAGAACGAGATGATCCTAGCAGCCCCGTTCCACCCAGCACACTCTACGTAGCAGGCAGAACGAGATGATCCTAGCAGCCCCGTTCCACCCAGCACACTCTACGTAGCAGGCAGTTACGGTTAATTTACGCGCACTACAAATACACTTTAGTTTGCTTATGCGAACACGCATTGTACCTACAGGCTACAGCGCACTGCGCGAACGTAAACAACATGGCGATTTTGTTTTTTGTTTTACGTATCTTCTTATTGTTACTGCACTAAGGGATTTAAATGCTCGGAATCTGAATAAGTAGCTCGTAAGTAAAATATGGCAAAGAACAGGGAAACCACGGAGACTATCAACAAAACAAATATTCATATTATGCAGAGAACGTACAACCAAAACAAAGTCATCTCATTTGGTACCAATTTTGGGCCACCACCATATTTTTATATCGGCAAATCGGCATAAATAACCCTATAAAAACTAACCGTAACATATTGCAATCGGCGGTCCATTCGACCCAAACGTAACCCGATCTTAACTACCCACTGATAAAAGGATCCATGCTTTTTAATGTTTTATTCTTTTTCCTTCACTGCTTGCTATACGGGCTCTTTCAAATTTTCGAAATAGGGGTCTTTATGACCCCTTGTGGTGTGTGTTTCGATTGTACACGCTTGTCACTTAAAGGGTTAGGAATGAAACCTATTGAATGTGATGGTATTCTGATGGTATCTCCATTTTTATTGTGAGACAGGGTTTAATGCGTGAAACCACTTTCAGAAATGTTAGCGTAGGTTTTATTGTCATTCTTATCTATTTGGTCGAGATGACCTTCCAGTGTGTGAAGTTTTGGGGCCAAATCATTAGTGGTCAGGGGCTGTCCTCCTTGACATGGATGGCTTGGATCCAGCAGAGAATAGACCAGCATAGTTTTACTCTTGGGTAATAAGACACCAAGAGCCACCACTCCACCAGCGTCAGCGTCCATCCGCCAATAGAAACTTAGTGATCACCAATCCGCTTCGAAATTCAAGTAATAATTAATACGTTCATAAGATACAAGAAACACCAAAATATTTCTCTTGGATACAAATACGTATCCTGCGTGCAAGAGCCCGTACGGTTCGAATCCGGTGTTCTGCCGGAAGGTTATCAGGGAATCATGGGTCATTAGGCACTTTACACCCAGTGGCCTATGTTGGAACTTACTCATTTGCAAGAGTTTAGTCGCCTTTACAAAATCGTGGCAAGTAATGAGGCTTCGCGTGAAGATCACAAACAACTGTTTAGACCGATACAGTGGGATCCCAAGACCTGAGCCTTCGGGTAAAGTAAAATAACTTAACATCGGAAAAAATCTTCAAACAATCACTTGTGCGGCTTGAGTGTAAATTAGGCAGGCTGTCTGTCAGAGTCAAGAATGGAGATTAAGTAAAATAAGCGATATTTATTACTATAATAATATGCCTGATTTTAGCTCCCAGTTCTTTGTAATACTTTAAACCCTGTACGCCTGCCCTGGTCTGCCCCACCAAGACTCACCGGCGTAATGTTACGCATTACATTATTTTCACTGTTTTGTTCCCGTGGCACGTCACGTCACCGGACATCTTTCCTGCGAGTGTATGCTGTAAGTGCGGTGCATGTGTACAAGGGGACGTGTTAGCGGCGCTTCACTGACTGCGGGGGAACGATGCTATTTATGTTGCCGTTCCGCTGAGGACTGCCGAATGTGTTTCTGTAACATTGGAATCGTACAAAAATACCTTTTAAATGTGCTTTGTCATGAACTAGTTTTAAAATATAGCAACTTACAACCTGAAGGCAATAATGTCTGACAGCATTACAACGCATTAACCAAAACTGGTTTCACATTGTAAGACCTTTTTCAGTCTATTTTCAGGGGTGATTTGTAGGTTATATTGTATCATTGTTTGCTTTTTTGGGATTCCGTACCCAAAGGGTAAAAACGGGACCCTATTACTAAGACTCCACTGTCCGTCTGTCCGTCTGTCACCAGGCTGTATCTCATGAACCGTGATAGCTAGACAGTTGAAATTTTCACAGATGGTGTATTTCTGTTGCCGCTATAACAACAAATACTAAAAACAGAATAAAATAAATATTTAAGGGGGGGTCCTATACAACAAACGTGGTTTTTTCCGTGTTTTTGCCTTGTGGTACGGAACCTTTCGTGTGCGAGTCCGACTCGCACTTGGCCAGTTTTTATACGTGTCTTCTACTAGCACAGACTTAGCGCCATAAGTTGTAATATTTCAAGAAACCGTAGAGTCCCTTATTGCACACTCAGATATAATGTAGAGTCCTTTGTTGCACACTCAGATATAATGTAGTCCTTTATTGCACACTCAGATATAATGAGAGTAGTCCTTTGTTGCATTCAGTAATCCATAGACTTCAGCCATTAGGCTACGCCTATGAATGATGTTCATCGGTTCACTAGACTATTACCTAGTATTGCTGTTGGTGGACAAATGTACAGCTGTAGATGTAAGTTTATAACAGTGTGCGTAGAGGCTAAACAAAGGGAAACGAAACAAGGGCGCGGCTTGGCGGAACAGTAATGTAAGGTTTACAAAAGTTAATAATAGACAACATCCCCGCGTATATTTATAACAAGGGCTGAGCTAATTTTTTGACCCAGTAACTTTGGCGCAAGATAAACAACGTACAAGATAAAATCCTAAAATAACTCCGACTCCAAAAGGCGGGGCCGACAAATTCACTGACATGAACAAAATATTCTTGTATCTTGGCTGACTTCATGAATTTCATCAAGACTCAGCGTCTCCCTCTAACGTATGTCGGTGTCTCGCTTACACTCAATCTCCATTATAACGATAAAGCGACATTGAGCGTGAGATTGCCTGTGCAAGGATCTCTTCATATTTTCACTAGTCAGAAATTTTCCGCTATACGATTTTGGACCTTGTTGTTTGGGTTATAGGGAAAATTTTGGGGGTAGTTATTCGCAGAACAAAGTTGGTGGTTGAATAAGGAAGTGTTTTCCTGTGAGAGTATGTCGGTATCTGTAGGGCTGTCAGCTGAGGCATCAAGGCGCGTCAGGCTCATAGAATATGTCGCGGAAGGCGGCGGCGGCGGGGGCGCGCGGGGGACTGCCGCACTACGTCGTGATGCGCGCCACTTCCAAGGGAAGGGTGTCACTAAATCACGGCGTAATTGTGAATATGTTTTTAAATGTTGCGTCAGATAAGGTTTATGTGGAGCGTACGTATTTTTGGCTGTCGGGGGTAGCTTCCTGTTTACCTACAGCTTTTTACATTTTGTAGCTTATTCAGTTGGATTTTATGCTAACGTTGAAAAGCTTTATACCTTTATCAGGAATGACAGTCATGTGGAACTGCTGCATACATAATGTTTTTAACATCTATTGAAACTTTTGACACGAGATTGGATATTATTAGTCTGAATATAGGTAAGTACCGAGTCATCGAATATTCAATGCCAAATAATTTTACTTTCAAGTCAAAAAAAACATCGTTTTTCTTTGCCGCAGCGTTTTTCTTCATATCGCACCCGACATAATCGACAAGCCTCCCCATTATCACCCCCATCCTGTATCCCCGCGATGAAGTACAAATCAATTGATCCTCTCACGGTGCACACTTCACCAGCACGTTATCCCCTGAGTACATCTGCATGCGATGGCGGAGCACTCTTCAGCAACAATCCATTATGTTTGGAACACGTTGCGGGCGATAGAACTTTGGAGTACAAGAATGGCTACGAGTATGGTAAATAAAGCATGGTGTTTTAACAATATAAGAGGCTAGTACTTCTAACCGTAATTATGTCTATATTCACTAACCCTGGGCGGCATCTAAATTATTGTTAAGGGGCTTACATGACCTAAAGCGCGGTCACTGTCGGACTGCATAGAAAAGAAAGAGAAGCGTTGCTTGTAAAATATCTGACAAAAAGACAGAATGATTGTATGTATATTAGTATGGTTTTTATTGTAAAAAGAAAGTTTTTAGAGGTATCCTTATGATTTTTTTCTATCGTACCATTAGTTGTATGTATATAATTAGTTGTACATATTATGTTTTCAACACACTATCTACCTAGCATAATGTATATATCCTGAAGAATATCATATATTTTTCTGATTTTGTTTACTGCAGTCGATCATATACTTTTATTGTTTTTACAACTTGCGTTTTTTGTATTCAGGTCCTGTAAGCCCCTTAAATCGTTGTAGGATTTTCAACTTTGAGCGCTGAGCCGAGTGTTGAAAATCCAACAACAAGCTTCTGTTTTGGTGTCGCCTAGTGATAGTGAAGAAGTACAATAGTCTACAATTAGCGATATGAGGTACCGTACTTAATTGTATGTCCTGCGCAGCCTGGACAGTCAGCTCTTCTACTATCTGGCTGACTGGCTAATATTTTGTACCCTTTATATGAACTATCTTGGCAGTTCTACCCAGTGAGAAGAATAATGATAATCCGCAAAGATTATTAACAGAACTATCACTGCTGAATAAGTGATCGTTACCTCAAATCATAAGGTGATTCCATACGCGTCCTAGCACACCGTTATAAATAACCGTCGCTGTTCAGACTCCCCCACAGAAAGAAGCTGCTCCTTATTCCTCACTTCAATCCCTACTTTGGGCTTTTATGTATATGCAGGTACCTACCTAATGTAGTCGTATGAATGAAAACGTCCGAAATAGTCGTCTATTCATGAAGGATTGTGAAGGTCTGTGTGCGGAGGAGCTCGGCTCAATCGTGCTGCACTGGGTGGCTGGGTAGGGGCTGTCCGTGAAAGAATGCTATAAAACTATGTGTGCTTTGAGGGTGGTATGTTTGTTGAAATATATTTTCGTCATATTGTGAAGGTATACAGTGAAGCGGCATGAAGCGAAGGTGAAGTTAAATAATTCACCTTTGAATATAGCTTGTTACTTACTAGGCGGTGTTTCGTGGCATTGTTCTTGGAATGAAGGATATTAGTTAGTGCCGCGGAAGTGGCGGAGTGTAGGGCCTATTTAGATACACTGTCGTGCGAAGTATGGGGCCTATTAGATACACTGTCGTGAGAAGTGTGGGGCCTATTAGGTACACTGTCGTGAGAAGTGTGGGGCCTATTAGGTACACTGTCGTGCGAAGTGTGGTGCCTATTAGATACACTGTCGTGCGAAGTGTGGGGCCTATTAGGTACACTGTCGTGCGAAGTGTGGGGCTTATTAGATACACTAACGTGCGAAGGGTGGGGCCTATTAGGTACACTGTCGTGCGAAGTGTAGGGCTTATTAGATACACTAACTTGCGAAGTGTGGGGCCTATTAGATACATTGTCGTGCGAAGTGTGGGGCCTATTAGGTACACTGTCGTGCGAAGCGTGGGGCCTATTAGGTACACTGTCGTGCGAAGTGTGGGGCCTATTAGGTACACTGTCGTGCGAAGTGTGGGGCTTATTAGATACACTAACGTGCGAAGTGTGGGGCCTATTAGATACACTGTCGTGCGAAGTGTGGGGCCTATTAGATACACTGTCGTGCGAAGTGTGGGGCTTATTAGATACTCTAACGTGCGAAGTGTGGGGCCTATTAGATACACTGTCGTGCGAAGTGTGGGGCCTATTAGGTATAATGTCGTGCGAAGTGCGGGGCCTATTAGGTACACTGTCGTGCGAAGTGTGGGGCCTATTAGATACACTGAGGTGCGCCAAAGTTCACCTAAATTTTCAACTCCGATAATTGGAAATCCGAAAATGTTCTTCCTAAAATTTTTCATCCTAACAATCACAATTCCTAACTACTCTGTCTCTAATGTTCAAAATTCCGAAGCATTCAACTTCATAATGTCAGTAGCAATAAACATCTATTATACTTTTATTTGTTTTCCTATATTTTCTCAACATAACAATCTTTTACACTATTATTCAAAGTCATATCTTTTTTGTTTAGATTTATTTTTGTTTAGGTTTTATTTATAGCGGTAACCAACATAATATACAAAAGTAACACATTTGTAATGACAACTTAGGATGCAAGAGCGAGCGAAGCGAGCTCGGGACTTGGGGCACCCCGACTCGGACAGGTTAGGTTCGAAGGGGATGACGGGGGCTCGAGTGAGCGAGCAAAGCGAGCGAACGAGCCCCCATCATCCCCTTCGTGTTAGGTTCCTTTAAACCCTGTAGACAGAAATAGGGGCCCCGTGAAGCGGGGCTCCGTCGACTACGCCTAACCACATATTTTTGTAGATAAAAAAAAAACTTTGGGATTTCTTTTCTCGGCCACTATGATTTTGCGAACTTTGCGGTTTTCTTTACACTAAAAAGAATCTATATAAAATATAAGAGTCTAACTATCCAAAAAAATAGCTACTATCAAAAAGCGCCGGGTGTGGAAGTATCAAACCATTAGGAAGAACAATTTCGGGTAAAGAACTTTAGGTGAGCCAATATGGACCCGATACACTGTCGTGCGAAGTGTGGGGCCTATTAGGTACACTATCGTGCGAAGTGTGGGGCCTATTAGATACACTGTCGTGCGAAGTGTGGGGCCTATTAGGTACACTGTCGTGCGAAGTGTGGGGCTTATTAGATACACTAACGTGCGAAGCGTGGGGCCTATTAGATACACTGTTGTGCGAAGTGTGGGGTCTATTAGGTACACTGTCGTGCGAAGTGTGGGGCTTATTAGATACACTAACGTGGGAAGTGTGGGGCCTATTAGGTACACTGTCGTGAGAAGTGTGGGGCCTATTAGGTACACTATTGTGAGAAGTGTGGGGCCTATTAGGTACACTGTCGTGCGAAGTGTGGGGCCATTTGATACACTGTCGTGCGAAGTGTGGGGCCTATTAGGTACACTGTCGCGAGGAGTGTGGGGCCTATCAGGTACACTGTCGTGAGAAGTGTGGGGCCTATTAGGTACACTGTCGTGCGAAGTGTGGTGCCTATTAGATACACTGTCGTGCGAAGTGTGGGGCCTATTAGGTGCACTGTTGTGAGAAGTGTGGGGCTAGGTACACTGTCGTGCGAAGTGTGGGGCCTATTAGATACACTGTCGTGCGAAGTGTGGGGCCTATTAGGTACACTGTCGTGAGAAGTGTGGGGCCTATCAGGTACACTGTCGTGAGAAGTGTGGGGCCTATTAGGTACACTGTCGTGCGAAGTGTGGTGCCTATTAGGTACACTGTCGTGCGAAGTGTGGGGCCTATTAGATACACTGTCGTGTGAAGTGTGGGGCCTATTAGTTACACTGTCGTGAGAAGTGTGGGGCCTATTAGGTACACTGTCGTGCGAAGTGTGGGGCCTATTAGGTACACTGTCAGGAGAAGTGTGGGGCCTATTAGATACACTGTCGTGCGAAGTGTGGGGCCTATTAGATACACTGTCGTGCCATTGATACGGCGAAGAAGAAAAGTTAGTTAAATAATTTTACAAATAAAAAAAATAACTTTATTACATGAAGACAGGTCTTAAACTGAATAGATAGAATACTAAATTGAGCCACCTACTACTAGATAGCTACTAGCCTTCTTGCTAGTAGCTAGGGCTAGTAGCTAGTCTAGCAAGAGGGCTAGTAGCTAGTCTAGCAAGAGGGCTAGTAGCTAGTCTAGCAAGAGGGCTAGGAGCTAGTCTAGCAAGAGGGCTAATAGGAGCTAGTCTAGCAAGAGGGCTAGGAGCTAGTCTAGCAAGAGGGCTAGTAGCTAGTCTAGCGAGAGTAGCAAGAGGGCTAGGAGCTAGACTCTTGCTAGACTAGCTACTAGCACTCTTGCTAGGGCTAGAAGCTAGTCTAGCAACTACCCACACTACCCACCTACCGATTCTAGCAAGAGGGCTAGTAGCTAGTCTAGCAAGAGGGCTAGGAGCTAGTCTAGCAAGAGGGCTAGTAGCTAGTCTAGCGAGAGTAGCAAGAGGGCTAGGAGCTAGACTCTTGCTAGACTAGCTACTAGCACTCTTGCTAGGGCTAGAAGCTAGTCTAGCAACTACCCACACTACCCACCTACCGATTCTAGCAAGAGGGCTAGTAGCTAGTCTTGCTAGACTAGCTACTAGCCCTCTTGCTAGAATCGGCTAGTAGCTAGTCTTGCTAGACTAGCTACTAGCCCTCTTGCTAGAATCGGTAGGTGAGTAGTGTGGGTACTCTGAAGAAAACAAATAAATAGGTATAGGAAGGACCGAAGGAGTCCCTTTTTTAGAATACCCGTAAAAACATCGATAAAATCAACCGATCATCAATCTTCTCAACCCAATTTTCCCTAAAAACTTAACGCTTACCATTCCCGATTCCTCACGACCTCGCTCGAATCCGCCCGATTCCGGGCGATTCGTCGGCATTACAAACTGCGCCCTTAATATTTATGTCTCTACGCGCACATATTCAACCCCCGTGACTCCGTGAGGGATTCCGAGCCACTCCAAATGTCAATTAATGTCACAAGCTACCCATGTTCCAGTAAATATTCCACATAAAATCAAAAGGGTCTCATACACTCAGATTTAGGAATATAATATCCTATTTATAAAACGTCAAACCTATTTTTGGATTAACAAAGGCAGTTAATGTAAGCTCCAGCAATTTGTGGTTTTACCGAAGTTCTAAAGGGCTGGGGTTAATGAGTGGCTGTGAATTATCTCTTGTTATTGTGTCGCGAATATTCTTCTATTAAACAATTTGAGGAAATAAACTAAAATGTCTAAAAGAAGCATGAGAATCGAGAATCTTGCTGGATCTGTTGTAAATACGGATCTGTTGTAAATCCAGATTGATTGGCTTTAATTGATTATAAAATGTATGTTTATAATGTTGATATATTTGCAAGAAACATAGAAGATAGCAACAAAATAGCATGGAGCACGTAACGAATGGCGAGCGATGATCGAGAAAGAACGTGCGACGTCCAGCTGGGAGATCGGTTGACGATATTAGGAAGAGTGTGAGTTATGGCAGCGATTAGCAGGAGCGAGGACCGAGGGCATTGGGACCAGGAAATATATGTCTGTATTCAGCTGAAGAGTACGGCTGAATATGATGCCAATAATATAAGGAATACGTTCACAACTAAGTGAACTATGTATCTACCATTTTTATATTTTAGTTTTAATAATACTGACTGATTATATTGTCCCGACGTTCAGTCTTCCCTATTGTACCTGTAGGTAAGTACAATAGGGTAGTAATATTGTGTGCGTACTACTTCATAACTCGGTTACTCACAGGATACGACGTTTTCTCTATCACCCAGGACTGGTCCCCCTCCCCTCAGTGATTTACAAACACAAATTATTCTTGACGTATTTATTCCCTAATTAACAAAAAGTACTTACTTGCTTACGAAATTATAAATAACACAAAAGAACATTTTCACAAACATCATGTAACTTGTTACTTGTTACAGAAAACATAATTAGTTCATTAGTTTCGACTTCAAATTAACAAGTTATTAGGTACAAGTACATTGTTCCGTTACACAGTGTGCCCACCGCTCGTTTCGTAGACAAAATTATTAATTCAAATTATTGTTCGAATGAGATCGAACTTACTAAAAGGTATTCGTATTTCGGTCATTAAATTATTGAGCTATTCAAAACTTTTGTCTGTCGGCGCGTTCCGCGAACCTTAACGAATTTTCGTTTCTAATTACATCTGAGCGATGCAGTCAGCTGACTTCCTGCCACCCTATCATTACACGTATCCAAGCAAAATTGAACCATGTTGCTGTTTCCTACAGTACATTTTCGTGTAAGGACCCAACTCAAGGGTGTAGCCGAAACAAAGAAGGAATCAGCTGTTCGCCACGCAATTTTGGAATCCTGGGGTGGTGGATTTTTAAATAATTAATTACGTACCTACATAATTTGTTTTCGACGAGAATAGCAATCCGGCGATAAGATTTCAATTTACATACACTAGTATGTTATTGTTTATTGTAACCGAGAAAGAATCCACGAGTGGGGAAACCACAGGGGGCAATTAATTCAGAATTTAGCGAAGTACCTATTTGTTATGGTTTTGTTTATTACAATTTTTTTTATGAACTTTGGAATACTTATCGACGTGGTAAGTAAAATCCGAACATAAATCTCTCCAAATCGCATCCAAACCCAAATAAAAATATAACGAAATGGCGGACAATTCAAATAATCCCGTATAATATTTATATAAAAGGGTTGAATTACGCATGCTCGCACGAAATATGCGCCGAAAAAATCCTCTACGAAGACGATGAACCCTGAACGTCAGCATATCTCCGGCATTCTAAATGTATGCTGATAAAACAATAAAGAGAGTGACCATAAAAAGGAAGCCTTTTTACGTCGAAGCGTTAACATACAAAACACTAGTGAGTTTATATATATAGGCGGTAGGTACGCATCCTATATTTTATGACAGTAACACAGTCTTAATATCGAGGACGATAAAGCGACGCCCTTCGTTACCCCCCGCGTGCGCCGCAGAAGGTCGTAAACGAACAATTTTTATGTAGACTCGCATAAAAGTTGCCAGTTAAAGTGCGGGGTTCAAAAATGGCAGCTGTCAACCGTCACAGTGAACTGCGAGTGCCAAATGTTATTTATTGGCAGTCCTCGAGCAGTCGAGCCCGGGTTCCGGTGACTGATGAAATATGTGGCAGATACAATCTGAGAATAAATAGGATTAAATCTGTTTCAACAGTAAACTATATTTGCAATATCGCTTATGAGATCGTGATTGATCATAAACTTTTTGTTTTCTATTTCAAAACTATTTCATAAAGGTTGCGATGTTATTTTCTCCACAAAAACTGGAAAACGAAAACGGAATCGCTTTTAAAACAGTAATTTTACGTTATTTTTACGATGCTGTTATAAAAATATAGTTTTTGTCATGAATACCTTCATATTAAAAACGTGTAAAAAGTTAATAGTCCATTATGACAATTTATACTCATACGATACAATAAAATGTTGTGAGCCATATTGGGACTGGAGCACCACGCACCACGCACCACGCACCACGCACCGGGGCTCTGGGCACCGGAGCACCGGGCGCCCGATAACTCGTCGTTTATAGTTTCACACCGATTATTACTATCGAAGGAAACACTCTAAATGCTATAATTTTCGAACAAAAGTCGTGATAAAATCAAGAAATTTCGGAAAATAAAAAAGTAATTTATATTTTACGACGTAATTCGGAATGGCGAGGAAGTGAGAGCTACAATTTCAGTAAATTATGTCTACGATTCGATTTGTGGATGACAGGAGCACTGTGCATCAGCTGGGTGTATCCCCCGGCAGTCAGCGGAGGATAACGGGAGGGGACAATGAGTGAGGGCGGAGGGTGCGCTGTGCTATAACTGTGCTATGTGCAAAATTGCGGTATTTACATTCAACGCTTTAGGACTGTATAACATACTCGTAGGTAGTCGTAACTTATGCAAATAAGTAGGTACCTATTGGTGTTTTCACCCCTGTGGCATCCCGGCTGGGGGCCTACTGCGAAGCAGAACCTATGAACTAATCTCAGATGTACGGGAAACATTTTGGGTAACATAATAAAAACAAGAAAGTCTAGGATATCAGCAATCATAGTTTTGTTTGAATATTGACATCCTAAGTATTATAATACTGCTCCGAGTATCGCTAAAGGCTAAATTGCTATAATATACGTAATTAGTATAATATTTTGGTGACGCACAATTAAAATCCATTGGTCTCATAGTTTAGCCAACAACTATAACTCAAGATACGTGTCCGGTGCCCGAGCCGGTCCGGTTTATCTGCGGCCACCGGACGGTCCGGCCGGCTGCCGGACGGCGACAGACGGTAATGGCATGAGATAACATGAGTACTTACTTATTGTAGAAATGTGTGGGCTTTTGTGCTATTATCTCTCTCTCCCTCTGTGGTGTGCTGTGTGCATAAACATTTTGGACATAAATGGTACTTACATACCTTTAGTAAGTTTTCTTAGAGATAAGCGCGTATCTACATTCAATCCCATGAAACACACATTTGCCTAGAAAGAAAACTTTTCCTTATAAATATCCAAGACTTTTTAAAATAAGTGCCTTTAATTGTTTTAGTAGCGCTATCTTCCCAAATGCTGGGAACATCCTCATTGACACACATACAAACACGTAAACTGGCGTATTTTTCCATGAGCGCAGAAACTACAGAATCGTCATAATTCCTAATGTTTAACAGTGTATGTCCTAAATGAATTCTTCCATCAATGCTTCAGTGTTACAGATCCATCTCATCTAGTATTTTACATTATATTGCAATCTCATATATTGCTTGATATGATCCCTATCTTAACACACGAAAATAAACCGATTTCGGAAGCGAGCTCCCCCTGAAGTAATACAATCGTCCGACAAATGCTTGTGAGTTGGCCACCACTCAATAGAACCGCACAGAAGTCGCACTCATGTTTGTTGCACGTTCATTGATCTTATGTTTGAACTCTTACGTTCTGACTTCACGTGTATAATCTTTCTGCTCTGTAGCTAAGTTAGTACATTATACAAATAGATGATCCCTTTCTCATCTGTACGTGTCAACTAAAAATCAGCAGCATCCTCCTATTTACTAGCCAAAACTTACAATCGTCAATCATTTCCCTAAGTAGGTGTAGGTATCAAAAATGATATTGCCAGATAAATAAACATCGGAAATGCGGAATGGTTGCCAATGAAGAAAAACTGGCCAAGTGCGAGTCGGACTCGCACACGAAGGGTTCCGTACCACAAGGCAAAAACGCCGAAAAAAAAACATGTTTGTTGTATGGGAGCCCCCTTAAATATTTATTTTATTTTAATTTTATTCTTTCTTAATAAAGTTAAAATACAACTGAGTATTTTGTGAATATTTCAAGTGCCTACCTGTTGCCATTTTTGATATCGAGCAAAAAAGGGCAAAAAAATCGCGTTTGTTGTATGGGAGCCCCCCTTAAATATTTATTTTATTTTGTTTTTAGTACTTATTTGTTGTTATAGCGGCAACAGAAATACATCATCTGTGAAAATTTCAACTGTCTAGCTATCGCGGTTCTTGAGATACAGCCTGGTGACAGACAGACAGACAGACGGACAGACGGACAGACGGACAGACAGCGAAGTCTTAGTAATAGGGTCCCGTTTTTACCCTTTGGGTACGGAACCCTAAAAAGAAGTCGTGCAAGGTCCTTGTGAATACATATTATATATCGACATGAAACAGACTGCCCCATACCTACCTACTTTAGACCACATGAGAAAACACCCGTGAAGAGGGAAGTAGTGGAAGCCTCGGCAGTTGGACAGCGCGGGCTGATATAGTAAGGAGTCTTCAGTAGTGGATAGGTTACCTAAGTTCTAGGTAAGTGCATCATCGCCAGACAGTATCATTCCTTAGGTCCTGGCTATTAGGTGAGATAGATACAGGGTCAAATTAAATTAACTAACGAAACTCTACAGACGTGATAATGGGTGTCGGTATCTGAACATGATAAAACAAAAAATAAATGATTACTTACCGTTTTATTGGGGTTAACGAGCACAGAAGTACTTGAAATATGAATTTGAAACAATCAGAAATCAAAATTATCATTATTTATTTCTTTTAGCGTTTGTTTCATTACTTCTCTGAAATTTACTAAAAAAAAATTGATATTTCAAGCAACTACACTACCAGCGGTCGTCGTTCTAATAAATCAGCAGTCAACATTTTTTTATTCGTCATGTGTAGAATTTTGATCACCTCCACCATCACAACCTGTGGAATAACTGATTTAGTTTCCCTAGTTAATTTAATTTCACCTGTTTATCAATAATCGTGATTTCGAGAATTGTGTGCAGTAGATGTTCCGTGCTTACACTCCCTACCGGCACTTGTACGAGTATGTAGCTAGCTGTGCGCAGTCAACTGTTTACGAGAGGAACACCCACGACTTACGACTTCCACTGATTGAAACTAAAAATTTTACGTTTCCGTTAGTACCTATGTACCTACTGCTAGTGGAAGTCACCGCTGTTTGTTGTTGCAGTCGCATATTGTGTGCACACTTAGGTTGTTAGGTTTGGGGAAGACGACGTACCTATACTTACAGTAGAGTTGGTTTCTCTTGGATTTACATGATTAGTTTCTGAAACCGAGAAAACACAAACGTCGATGTAAAAGGAATCAACGGAATCATCCCTAAGAACTTAGGAAGAGCTTTTTTCAGACGTCTTGATTCTTGCAATACTTAGGATGTTTGTTTATGAATTTCAAGGCTTATGGAGTCATCGGTCAGAGCGAGAAAAAAATTGTGAAGCTTTGGCAATAAACATATTGTCAGTCAAATACCTCAGCCTATTGTGTTATCGCTAAATATAGGTGTCATCTGACCTGGCTGCCATCGTCGGGTAAACGGAAAGTCACCTGGTCAGGAGGATAGACTTACATATTACTGTAGTATTACAAGATCAAGAGTCACAAGTAATAGTATTAAATTCTATAATTATTTTAAACTACTTCCTAAGATAAAAGGGCTGTGAGGCTGTGACCCGTGAACCGGTTCATTTAAAGGAATTAGTTGTAAAATAGCATTAAGTGCAAGCCTCTGATACGAGCACATAAATTTAACTTAACTTCAGTTGACCTCCACCGGATTCCAATTAGTTTATGATCTCCAATTATATTTTAATGCATTTCTGAGCTCGTTTGGAAATTAATCGTAAAGTTGTCACACTGCTTGTGTGTTGGAACAGGTTCTTTCTTTGATAATAATAGTTAGTAATGACCATTGCTTGACTTTACCCTCAGCCTTGGACTTGGGTGGGGTTCAACCGGTCCATGCTTACCTGGAGAGGCACTTAATGATTTAGTTAGATACGCCATCATAATGGTCTGCATCTGGATGCTTACTACTAATATGTTCCTCCACATCTAGGCTGAATACCCTTTCCACTCCACCACCATATCTAGATTTAGTTCTCCTGAAGATACTGATACTTATTAACGATCGAATTGCTTTCTAAGAAAAATAGAACGGTGCCATCTCCAAGAACTTCTCTATCCTTTCTATTGTGGATGTTCTAACATTATCCTGTGTTGATCAATACAATATTTTAAGGAAAAACATTATCTGTCAAGTACATCGCTCTGGCTGATATTTATATAACCGATACAGCAAGCGAGGTCACAGCCGTGACCCGCTCACTGAACACGAAGGTCGATGCGTTGATCTAACGACCTGCTGACGTCAGATAGCTTTCAGGGTAAGCAGAGAGGAGGCTCCCGTGGTCCAGTAACTGTGCATGCTTACTTCATCATCCCATCCTCTTGTCCTTATACCATTTTGCTTGAGGTCGGTGCAGTATGTCTTCTTTTTCCATACATCTTAGGGCTGATTCTTCCAACGCCAGATAATTTTGTCTGAGAAATAATTTTAAATTTTTGACTGTTACTGTATTCCATACAAAAACTGTCAGTCGTCAATTTTATTTCATGAATAAAAATTATCAAAATTATAAAAATCAGCCCTAAATCATCTAAACTCGTATAGAATTATTTACCTAATAAAGCCTTAGGTATGCCATTTCAGTCACTTCGGTAAACTCCTTCATAATTATGTCCAGGTATGACTATTCAATCACAATCTATGATGGTCATGATTTTGACTAGGAAAAGCTGTTTTAATTCAATTCTGAAATTGTTCTAGCCTATGTGATCACGGACCTCACCATACCTACTCGTAAAATAAAACACTAAACCAAACACAAACAAAAAAATCTAAAATGAAATCTCCCATCAAACTTCATGACCAATCAGTTAGGGTGCGAATTGTTTAGATAAAAACGATAATACATAATTCAATGGCGAGCCAGTCGTAATCCGTAATAAACGAGCCGGGAATCGAACCCCACACCCCACGCGAACCAATCAAATAAAAAAGCTTAAGTCCAAACTTGAATTTAGTTTAGGATCCCGTATTTGAGTTTATTTTTTGTTTCTGCTAAGATGGAATGGACACTTGCTAGTTAACTTGTTCTTTTTAGGGTTCCGTACCCAAAGGGTAAAAACGGGACCCTATCACTTAGACTCCACTGTCCGTCTGTCTGTCTGTCACCAGGCGTCATCTCAATCTCATGAACCGTGCTTGCTAGACAATTAAAATTTTCACAGATGATGTATTTCTGTTGCCGCTATAACAACAAATACTAAAAACAGAATAAAATAAATATTGAAGGGGGGCTTCCATACGACAACCGTGTTTTTTTCGGCGTTTTTGCCTTGTTGGTACGGAACCCTTCATGTGCGAGTCCGACTCGCACTTGGCCACTTTTTTGTAGTAACTATGATTCTGGTTTAGTGTTACTTGAGGAGATAAAAAAGCCTCTTGAGTTCATGGCCTCTTAACTTCTATCGTTTTTTATCCAGTACCTAAGTAGGTAGGTACCACAAACACAATAAAATGGAAAAATTCATATTGAAATGCAAATAACGACAGTGTAGTTAAATCTCTAAGTCAAATATAAAGTTTTATTTAGGAGCAAATTACGTATTTTTATGTATAGTAACAGCCTACGACATTTTTAGAAACCATGATTTTTATAGAATAGTCGATACTTCTGACCACTTCTAACAGGCTTGTAAACTTTAACATACACAATACAGTCAGCATACAAAACATAAATATGTAAATCCGGTTTTCAAACCACGGGCTCCAAAAGCTCTCCCGCGGCCGTCCAACGCATTGCGTCTATTCAATTCACTCTGGAAGCTGTGGGAGGACATAAAACCTTCTCTAAATGAAGCTTCCAACGACAATTAGTGATAAAAAAGCATGACGTAACGTAAAAAAGTTGCCAGCAAAAAAAAACCCAACAAAAAGTTTCAAGCGGATAAAAACCAGCAAAAAATTGTAGCTAGCCCAAAGTTCTACTAGAAAAAAGAGAATGAAAAAAATGTAAGTATGAAATAATGTATGGGCGCGGGCATTATGATAGCTCAGTTTTTGTATGAGGTAATCAGATTACGTGTGTGTGTATGTAAATTCTAAGTAGGTTTCTAATGTACTCAGAAATGATTGAAGAAATGATTGCGGGGGCGATCTGCAAAAAATAGGAGAATTATAGCATTACATAATGATTTATTTTTAAATTCATACATAGATAAGTTCAAGGGAAAAGAAATTCCTTCTATGAGACGTTCATACGTGAGATTGGTCGGAGGATGAAAGACAAGTTGTATTGCCAAATGCTTATAATACACCTGAATAAGTTTTTCATTCAAGAGACGATTTGCTTAAAATATCTCATAAGTAGGTGCATAAATCACATCATTATCGACAGCAGTAATTCCATGATAATCCAATAAAACTATGGCCGTAATTAATGACTGTGATCAACACAATATCTCGTTGACTTCAGGAAAAAGTGTCCGAAAACACGTCGGCCACGCTCTGCTAACAAAAGCAGGCGATGTGATGGTGGGCACATTCATTAACGAGATTACTTGTTTCAATAAATAACGAGGGACAAAGCAACTAACACAAAGAGAACATAGATTCAGGGGAAACTTGGTTTCCGGATTTAAGGAGCGCGAGCGGAAAACAAAAGAGGTTCGATTTACTTGTGGGCAGTTGTGTTGTGTTTTAGTAAGTGTTGGAGGATTTCATTAAAAATAATTATGTAATAATCAGAAATAGGTATTTTCATCCCTTTCTGCACTGTTTTCAAATATTTTTGATCTTGTCATAGACACGAAATGTAATGATTAAGGAACTTCTATGAATATTATAAATTTGTTTTAAAGTAAATCCTCATAGTTGTAAGCGTTCTCCATAAAAATAATAAGTATTCTGTTTTTGCAGTCCCAGAAAAAAATGAATGATTGTTAAACCATAATACCATAAATCACAATCAGCATTCAATCGATCTTTTAATATTTATCATAACTTAGTAACACCTTACCATTTTTTGTCATATTATTATTATAGCCTCCTCAAAGAAACGATGGATGGCCTGTGTGAATGATGGTATGGTTAGAAAGGGGATGACTACCGAGATGACGACTAATAGAGAAGTATGGAAAAAAAGACATGTTGCGCCGACCCTGAATAAATTGGAATAAGGGCTGGACAATAATAATGATAATATGATAGCCTCCTCAAATTCACACGTTTAATAATCTACCTGGTTACAGGATCTAAATTTCGAAGGACAATCCTTAATGTATAGCTGTGCTCCGCGGTTTCACCCACCTCGCTCGGCTCCTGAGGGTCGTAGCGTGATGTTTACTTATAACCTTCCTTAAAAATTCGTGAAGAAGGTTATGGGCTATCGAATACAAAAAAAAAAAATTAAATCCGACAGGTAGAACTCCTGAGATTAGCTTGTTCAAACAGACTCTCAGATCTTTACCATGATTATTTGTATTCCCTTATGGGTGGGTACATACCTAGCTGTTTATAAGTACTTTAGTTTCTATGGACTGCGTACTAACTTGTCTTGTACAACACCATTAGGTACCCCTCAGCTGACCCTCTCGCGCCCTTGGGAAGGTGGCCAGCTGATAACACAACCCTATGGGTAGTGTGGGGGTTGCTGTTTGTCTTCCCTTCGACAAGATAATATTGTTGATAACTATCGTGGAGTTACGTCATCGACAGAAACGATACCAAGCTATACCTACCAGTAGCGAAGGGTCAATTTTTGTAAGAGGTAAGCTGGAGTAGAGATTATAATAGTAGTATAGATATAGGTAGTAACATGATTATATACTTATTTGTATATAGAATACTGACTGTGCTATTTTTCAAAGGGAAGCCGGTAGGCATCGAGTTGTATGGAACCTTCGCCGCTAATACCAACCCCATTGTTACGTTGAAAAGTAACCTAATGTCGCTTAATGCTCAAACTAAATTAATGAATTCAAAAATCAAACAGCAACAGTAATAGAGAGAGACATAGAGCTCGTGTTTAGTAAGCTAAGCATTACATTATTCCTCGAAAACTAAACGGAAAATTTCTCATCATTCTAAACAATATCCAGGCATTTTCATTTACAAAAGGTATAAGAAGAAAAACACTGTACCTAAGTACTTAACTACCGATTGTAACTCGATAATGTCGCTTATGTACATACTTATAGCGATGACGTAACTCACTGACTGACACTGACCGTGAATTCAGTCAAGGTCAGCGAATGACAGAGTATTACCGACACTCAGCAGGTAACGTTGTAGATAAGTAAGTGTTTCGGAATATTAGACATGCTTCACGATTCAATTACATTACGGATTCAAATATTGTGGAGAAAGAAATCTACTGAGAATTTATAGACTTAAATGTACTGAGTAAAGTTCATAAGAGATCGCAAATAAACTGAAATAGCGTAGCAGGACTAGCAGGCACACATCTGCACAGCGTACAATGTACTACAGTTAGGGAAATTAATGTCACCCCACGTCAATTTGCCGTAGTAAAGCCATTCCATACAACTGCCAAAGAATGATACTTTGATTTTAATATACGGACATTTTAAATTGGTAGTCAATTTGCATAACTATTAATTTCCCTGACTTTACCTATAAAATAGCTGAGGGTAGCTAGATGACAAAATAGGAAAGCCAAAAGTTACAAAAAGATACGAGGTAACAGCTTTTACAATCACTAGCTCTACTAATATTGTCTTCATCTATCATGCACTGAAAACTCGACATCTGGCAATAATTGGCAATCGCGAGTCCTGCTGGCCCCTTGCAGAGCGGAACATAACCAATCAACATGGCCGATATCGCTGACGTCACGTATCAGTGGGTACTAGCTAGGTATCATTAGTAAGTGATAAGTGATAAGTTGTAAGCTAAAGCTCCGTGGTCATGACGTCATCGAAGCTTCGGTTGGTAACATTAGCGATCGATGCTTTGTAAGCAAGTTATCTGTGTGGTTCTAGAAATTATTATAATGATAATTTTTTTATGAACTTGGGTAGCTTGCGTAGGCATGGATGCTCAAATTCAGTCTTTATGTCACCTTCAAACAATAGATTGTTACCTACTTAAAATTTATTTATAACACAAAAGTTTAATGCTTTATGTAAGTTGAAAATCGTAAATGTCTGTTGACGAGTTTGAACCGGAACCATTTAGAATAATGAGAGAAGCACAACAATTTATAGTCACAGTTTTTATTTTTTTTTCATGTTTACCGCAAATAAACGTATTTTCTTTTCTTTCTTTTCTTTTTTTCCACAGTAGAGCAGCACCACAGTAGAGCAGCACCACATTAGAGCAGCACCACAGTAGAGCAGCACCACAGTAGAGCAGCACCACAGTAGAGCAGCACCACAGTAAAGCAGCACCACAGTAGAGAAGCACCACAGTAGAGCAGCACCACAGTAGAGCAGCACCACAGTAGAGAAGCACCACAGTAGAGCAGCACCACAGTAGAGCAGCACCACAGTAGAGCAGCACCACAGTAAAGCAGCACCACAGTAGAGCAGCACCACAGTAGAGCAGCACCACAGTAGAGCAGCACCACAGTAGAGCAGCACCACAGTAGAGGATAATCTATGAACTAAAGCTACGCTTAACCGGTAACCCGCCTATTTCAAAAGACAATTTTCCAAGTTCATATCAATAATGATTTAATATCTTTACAATCGTGCGGGAGATAAGACTTTTTTATATTTTCTGTCAATTATGATGTATTTCTGGCCCTTGGAGACAAGAAAAACATTCCAACCACTCTTACCAATTCCATGCCAATCTACTTTTGACAAGGCTGTCAAACTGCCAAGCATCACCAACTAGGTAGGTACACACTCAAACAATGACGCCACGCCCGGGAGTCGAACCCCGGCCCTTCATCAGTTTTTTCCCTGTAACCTGTTAGGGGAGTATTATTACGCACGTGAACAAAGGAGGGATGTTTTTTGTCTTTAAAAACACTTAGATGATTGATTTTCTGATATAATGGAGTTTTTGAAAGTTGATTTGATTGGGTATCGGTGTTATTGATAGTTAATTAAATATACAATCTACATGGAGATTGGAAACTAATCAATAAGTAGTCGTATGAAGAGGGAAAGAGGTTCGTAAAGAGCTGGTCTTAATAACTACTGAGTTACTATGTTTTTCAGGAAAATTACCTATAAGCCATGGTCTGCTTCAAGCAAAAATTGGTTCATTTAATAAATTAATCAACTTTAAAAATTTTGAACTGGGGGCTTAAAAAGGCCACTTTGGAGATTCATAAAAGGATAGCATTATGAATTGTAAAATGGCGAAGACAGTCCGTGTTTTTCTTTTTTTTGCTGCACTACGTAGGTAGGTATAATCAAAGAGATTGGGATTGGATTTGGATTGGATTGATTGGTATTTTAGCACAGACAAAAAAAAAATAACTGAAAAATGCTTCACCAATGGGATTCGATACGATTAACTTAACGGTTAACTGTCCATTATGTTATCCTTTTATGATTCTGCCAAAGTCGCCTTTTTAGGCCCCCTGAACTGAATTTATGAGATGCAATTGAAATTGCATTGATATTGGGTCCTATTAAAATGGACAAATTTGAACACAGCGCTCAGTACGTCTAACTAAAGATATCCAAGCAAAAAAAACACTGATTAAACTGATTTTATTTTGATAAAATAATAAACAACAAAAAATTTTCTTGTCTTGTATCTATGCGTTTTTCTTAATATATTTTTTTACCATCGTCCTTATTTTCGTGGTCTGAATGATTTCTAAAAGTTTGTCCATCTATTTATGGGACCTTATATGGGTAAGGCCGCGGATTTTGCCACTTTTTGAAAAAAAAATATGTCCCAAATTTTAACTGCTCATAAAAAAATAAAATGCTTGCTAAATTGCAATGAAAATATCATAATAGATTACGTAATTCATAAACTCTTCGAATCTATTCTTAAACTGAATGTAAGTCATACAGTTTATAAAATACAACGAGTTAAATCTGTGCAGACCCCCAAATTTCGTCAAAAACACCGTGTCTTTTTGGTTCGGCAACACATTTGAAGCTATAAAACTTATTTTTTTTTCTAAGAAAAGTCTAATTATTTGTGAATATCTGAAATCTCCCAAAGTTAAGCTGCTATATCTTGGTTTTCATATCTTTAATTATGCGATTTTCGTTTAATTATCACTATTCAAACTTTTGTCTCCATACTTTCACTTGTACGTTACTATTTTCTATGTTACCAAAGTTTGGCTTCTAGTTATTGAAAACAGATAGTGACAGTTTTTAGTAATTTTACTGACAATACTGACTGTGTAGGCAACGGTTTAAAAAGAAAAAAGACGCCATTTTGTCGTCTCTGGAGTGTTGTCAAAGTGTACACGTGTGTTTCGGCAGCGGATTTTTATTGTGAATTTTGGCAATTTCAAAGGTAAATAACAGTTTTTATTACACACATCTTTCATATTACTACGCGCGAGTGACTAAGAAGTGCCTGACTATGTGTCTTTGTTTCAAATTCGGCTTGGTTTTTAAATTATGCTTATTTAAAACCTCGAAAATTGCGCTTACACGTTACTTCTATGTAGCTTCTATGTTACTAGTAACGTTGATTGTATGTTACGGTAACGTTGAAGTGTTGTAAAGGTTTGTGCATATCGTTGATTATAATATTTTACCTTTTACATGGCAAGGTAGCTCTTGTAAAAAAAACTTCCCTACTTAATATTTGCTCGAGATTTTCACCAAATAGAGTAGCGTTTTCTGAAGTTCAAGATGGCTAATAGAACGTAAGTAAGTGAATTTCTGGCACTTAAAATACATAATCACTTAACGTTTGAGTAACACATTTGCCTCCTTATTTGTAATTTAGAAGCCAGCGTTTCTAATGGCATGTCTACAGAAAAACAAAATTACGCGCACCCGTACCTACGTACGCCTTCTTCGGCATCCGCACCTCGAGTGGTGTTCTATCTTTCCAACAAACGAAGTCATTTAGCGTTAACAAAAGAGATACGAAAATATGTGTTGCGATACGAGTAGTCTGACTGAAATAGTGCCCTTAACCTTAACTTTTTTGATTCAGTTCACTTTTCTGATTGACGTCTAACCAATATAAATTTTGTCACAGATGCCGTTGACTGCGGCTGAAAAATAAAAAAAAATAAGTACAGACAAGTTAAAAACCGAAAATCCTCAAAAATATGAAGAAATACGAAGAACAGCTACAAGAAGGATCTGCACAAATTACTAGATTTGTTTATTATTCTTGTGATTTAATAATTTAATTACCTACCTACTTTCTAATTAAGAAAGACATGACTATTTTATTTTTTCTTAGAAGACTTTTTAATAAACAATATAATATGTTATTGTTATAATTAAAAGATAATGAATGTGTGATTCCAAAAAAATGCTAATTTCTAATAGATTTATCTTAATAGATATTTTAGGTTACTAGGTACAGCACTTCAAGCTATTACAATTTGTCAAATTTCTTTAATAGATTTTCAACTTTATTGCTAAAGCATTATGTTCAAGGTTGATTGGGAAATGACAGTTTCAGGTAGCTTGATGTGCTGGCGTCTACGTCTGTACCTACTTTATAAGATTGTTCTCATTTTTGTAATTTTACTAAACACCATTGATCTCATTGTGTGTAGCTTATTTTCTGGGTTTAAAACATAATATCTATAATGAATGTTATTTAGTGCCTTTTATTGCAAGAAGAGTTTTTGCTAAATATGTATCACAATAAATATCTTGTTACTACATTTACATAAATCATTGTTTTTGTTTTCCTGATAATGTTCCCTTAATTTGGTAAGTGGTCAAATTGTCATGGCTGTGATAATTGCGAACACCTTTTTCTGATCACGCGCACTTAGCATATTTTTCTGTTAACATTGAACCTTTCACAGTTTTCAAAATTTATTGGGTAAAAAATTACGGAAGCTTTTGGTTCTAACACATCGGAGAACTTACTCCTTTTTTTTGAAGTCGGTTAAAAATACGACATTATGCAATTAGCCTTACAAATATTATGAGTTACTTTCGCGTTGCTTCTACGTTACTGTAACATAGAAGTTCTATGTTACAAAGTGGCAAAATCCGCGGCCTTACCCATATATTACACAGGATGGCTGGAAGCAGCTGGTTGAGAGTTGCCGAAAATCAAGTTGAATGGCGCGCAATAGGAGAGGCCTAATGTCGAACAGATGACTGCTGATGATGACTGGTACAATATCATGCAGGTTGGACACAGGGCGGGTCGCTAGTTGATGGTAATGAAAACAATAGCTGATATAAACTTACGTATACCTACTAACGTAAATGTTTGTATCAGTCTATCTACCTAGCGACATGCCTGCCTTTCCAGACCCAAGCTATGCTTCAACACGTCAGTAAGTACATACACTACATTGGTAGGTACTTTACTTACATAATGTAGAACATCACCCTCTAACACAGTCGAACAAAAACACTCACAAAGATCGTTCTCGACCAAAAATAAGTATGTTATTCATTTCATACCATCTTTCTCATGTTTTCTTGCTCCGTTTGAGATGAAACAAAAAAATACTAAAACACATGCTCCTTACTAAGCTGTAATGGCCGTTCACACGTAATAACTGTCTTAACTAACTCTTTGTCCGTCTATAAATCCTGTATGATTAATAATCCACAAAAACTACAAAATTGTACACAAATATCAACCTTATGTAAACGCAGTAAAGACGGCTATCGATTTGTTGTGTCACTTAGGCCAATTAATGAAATAGCACATATTGTATCGTTTGTATGGCGATAAGTACTAAAGTTTTTCGCGTAAGCTGCGATCAATAACTTGTTTACACTGAGGAAAAGTTAACTTTACATTGCAACAAATAAGGTTCAAAGTTCCTTGTATGAAGTCCAGTGCTTTCATTCGCTTGTTGCCAAGCGCGTTGCGGGACGAGCAGCGAGGGATCGTCAACCTTTTTTTAGGCCAACCTGGTCTAGGACTTTCACCTTTTAACACTGCTCCCGGCGAATTTGTAGTTTTCTTCAAATACAGATATCTAAAGTAGTTAAGTTATCAAAAGTAGCGAGATAGCTTTCTTCGTATTCGGTAGTCGGCCTTTCATAAATTAAATTGGTTTATTATTTCTTCTAGCTAGTTAGTATAGTTTATAATAATATAAGTACTTACCTTATCTTATTGCCTTGAAATTATATTTTTTCACGTTCGTTAATAATTAAAGCTTTGATAAAATACAAACCAGACTGATAAATATATATGATACCTACTTAATTTATATATCAAACAAAACAATAAATCGGAACAGAGATATCAGCTGGACTACATAACAATCGCATTTGTATAATTTCAATCAACAAAGTATTATTAAACTCATCGTAACAGTTATTCTAACATAAATAATAGAAGAAATAAAGTAAAAAGGTTGGCAACTCGCGAACGCTGCCATAAATGCACTCGCTAGCGCAACGGGGCTATTACCTACACGAAAACTGGATCGACATAACAACCTTTAAACATTACTTTTTAAATTAGACCTTGTTCCGTAGGTAGTAAGGACGACGGATGTGTATATTTCTTTGTGAAGGTCGATGTCGGTTGCGTTGTTTCGACGCCGCGCGAGGACTTAACCGCATGCGCGCCTGTGTGAGTGTGTGTCCGTGTCGATGAGCCGGGAGCTGCGCGAGTGTGCGTCGGTACACTGCTTCGGTCACGTAGGCTCGTTTAACGTGCTGCCACTAAGGGGTTTTTAGGACATTTTCGCGTGTAATCTGCCTTTCTTTGTTTGGGAAATCGGTTTTCGTTGGTTTTCCTTGATTTTCTTGTGGTTTTGAATAGTGTTATACACGTAGGCTTTAGCTAGAGTGTTTGGAAGTGTGTGGTGTGTCCTTAATTGCGTGAAATGTGGAAAAAAAGTATTGTCCCTTAAAATCATGAAATAACTAAATCAATATCTCTATTCGCTTTTATTAATCTAACCAAGCCCTGTTTTCTTATCAAAACAAACATCATCCAAGAACTGTTTTCTATCAAACATGTCCGCATTGCTCCCGTGGAAATGCACATAGCAACAGTTCGCGTCAGCTGTGGCGGAGTTTGCCGAGCGCTGGCGGAGGTAGCCGAGCGGGTACGATTGATTGGCCGATACCCTGTGAAAGTACTGTTTACTTCTGAAGCTAGTAAAGAACTAAATTCGATGATTTATTTACTTTACATGCATTTTATATTATCTACACACAGTTTCATAACTCCGGACTGACATAATAGAACAGTTTCTATAGAGTTACACAATGTAGATGTGTGTGTAGGACTCTGTTGGCAATCAGAAATAGAAAAGAGTTCATATTGTATGAGGTTTCTATCGTTTCAGTAATACCTTTATGAATAATGAATGAATGAGAAAGGTTTTATTGTAGCTTGCAAGTTATACATTAACGACGGATATAGGTAGGTAGGTGGGTAGGTACGCGGTACGACTTGTACGTACTAGGTACTTACCTACCTAGTTATTTTCTTAATAGCAGAGTAGTCAGGTTAGGTAGGTAGGTAGGTAGGCAGGCAGGTAGGCACCTACTTACCCATTATCATGATTAATAACAGTAAACATGTAAACCTCAAACAACTGTTAAAGAGATGGGCAGAGCTGCAACTATATACAAAGCTTCCAGAGTATTCTATCCTCCAGTCGTTAGTACTATTAGCACAGTCTAAAAATATACTGTGCTATTAGTTAGTTATTCTGTGCCCCAGTAAAAACAAATCTAATTGGTATCTACTACAAAATTGGAAACTTTTCTTCGTAAAAAAACTTCCCAGTCTCACACTATAAATTACTCCATTAAAAACAATAGTCTAGGAGACAAGATTCAAATCTTTAATTTCATGTCAATTGGATTAAACAGGTACTTACTATCGTTTTTATACGAGATCTAGAGAATGATTGAGTCCTCCTGATGATCAGACGGGCTTCCAAGGTAACGAAGGGATGGGAGAGGGTGCATTTGTATGCAAAGTCGATGGAGGGACAGATTTACAGTAGAGATCTCTTTGTTAGGGAGGGTCTGACGTCACGTTTTTGTATTTTTGTAGTGACTTTGTGACTTATTTACTTTGATGTCAGTTTGTGATGCCAAAGAGAGTTAGAAAATTAATTAGATGCAATGAATCTTTTACCGATGTAGTGATTTATTTATTTAGGATAACCAACAATTGCTTACACCAACACATTAGCAGCTTATTATTTATAATAGGATACAATAGCGGGTGCAACAATTAATTATAGATTAACACCGCTAGCACAAAAAACAGTGGTAAGACCATTAGTTATTAAATTACGACAGATTCTTGAATACAAGTGAATAAAATGTGAAAATTAAATGAATAAATTAGATCTATAAACAAGATAAAATTAAATAATAATTGATATGAAAATTAGATTATAAGTTAGACTAAAATAAAATAAATTACATTGACAATTTACAAAGATAGGTATTAAACAAAAACAATCAAATACTAACTGTGGTAAGATAAAATATTATATATTAGTGATTTAGTATACCTAATTATGTTTTTGCAGAAGTTCTCATTTGCAGACTAAACCTACACCAGAGAGGTAATGTTCGTATTGTTATGAACGTTCACTTCACAGTCTAATCTCAGTCTCAATTTCTCAAAAATACCTCTAATTTCCGTTTATTTTTGAAAAGTTTTTAACTATGATGGTCGCTGAGATGAGATTTCGACTAGATTCTGAACGTTTTTAATTACGAGAATTGGCTCAGGATTGTATTGTCGCATGCGTTGATTGAAGATGGCTTTCTGTAAAGTTATTAAGTAAGCATTTATGAAACTGGATTTCCGAAGCTTGAAATTTGTCAACACTTTCATCTCTGTGTATATATATTCGCTAAAAGTTTCAACAGAGAGGTGAGTCTTATTCTCAAGTTAGTATAAATGGAAGTGTGTATACATATACAGGGTTATTGGTAAAACATTAACAACCTCATAAGAGGTCATTGTACTCATCATTATGAGCATTTTACTATGGGACCAAACCTGAAATCGCGAAAAAAAAAATCTGTTGTTCCCTACATTTTGACGAGTTATAGGAACATAAATGTAGGGAACAACTGATTTTTTTTTTCGCGATTTCGGGTTTAATTCCTTAGTAAAAGTTGTTCACAATGATGAGTACAACGACCTCTTAAGAGGTTGTAATGTTTCACCAATAACCATGTATATATACTTACGCAGAAAGCCTGTAATAAACAGTAGCTTCCCGTGGAACCTGTTCAGGGCATGGTGCTTGCACTTGCGCCCGCGCCGGTAGCCTGCGGGACGACCGGACCACGCGATTAGATATATGTATAGGTAAGTATATGCTATTGCTAAGTATGTACAGGGTGAAGGATTGGATATACCAGATAATTTACTATAGCTTAAGTATTACAATTTTAACCATTTTAGTAGTACATTCTTATAAATAACACTCTTGAATTTGCATGATAATAATGTTAAAAATTAAGGTAAAAATATAGAAGAACTAACTTTCTTCAAAAGCTCTAAATTTACATAAAAAACCATAATTTTACACGACAGCTCTAGTATTCTGCCAGTAATTAACAGAAAACAAAATGAAAAACGTATGGTTTTTGTTGAAACCACAACTAAATTTGTAACAAAAGGTAGACAGTTCGTAAATAAAAACAAAAAAAATATATTTTCAGAACCCTTGGGTAAAAAAATGGATGAATATTAAAATCTGCTAAATCAACAATCGGTCACTTACGCAAGCTTCCATCTTTTTAAAGACGCTGCTTCTTATCTTCTAGCTATGACGTGACCATCTTCGTTTTATGAATAAGGTACCTATTGATCATAAGAACCTTCTTTAGTTTCCTAAATCCAACAATATTTCGTTCAAAAGCTCAAATTTTCTAAAGATTGAATCTCGAACGACAAGGTACAAGTCAGTATACTTGGTCGTCTCTTAAAGCCTTTTACGAACGATCTAATCTATAGGAGTACCAGTCTGAAACCGGTTGCGTCTACACGCTGCACGTATGCCCGGTAGCTACTGCCTGCCTCGCAGCTCGCTGTGCGGAACGTCGAGGAGACCACAGAAACAAAGGAAATAATATTACGAGACGAATCTTTATTTACAGCATCGAGGACCTCGTTTCTACTGTTCATATGTGTCTTGTCTTGGTAAAACGACATCGTTGCAGAATTATAAATTGTGTTTTTGAAAAGGGAGTCTTTGACAATCACCGGACCGTCTATGTGCTCTAATTGCTAGCCATTGTGGTGATGCTATTCGATTATAGAGGTATCAATAGCACGACTGTCGGTGTATGTAAACTCATAGGCCAGAACGTTTAAAACAAAGGGAGGAAGGCAAATTGAAAAAAATTTCAGCAACGATTTCTGCGTTAGATAAAGCTTTACAAATAAAAGTCCTAAATCACAGTGCATTGTTCTCAAAATTAACTGGAACGACTTTCACTCGCCATTAAAACAATAGGTAGCGAAACCGAGTAGAAAACACCATAAAACATGGAACCGACAGCCCATACGGACCATACGGTTCATAAACACGAGACGAGAAACAACACCATTAAACATAGCCATGGCTCTACCACCTCTTACGCCCACTTCGTTTTTCTCAAGTTGGTGCCGCACCTTCATCTATGCATGAGGATGTTGCTTTATGAGCTCATGATTGAAAGAAAACAAGCTAAAGGTATCTCTTAAATTTCTTAACCAATGGGCTTTTATAAAATCTTCAATTTCAAGTCAAACTATTAGCTATACTTCAATTGAAATCTGTCTACATAGGGCACGAACAAAACAGATACTAGCAAAAGTCCTCAAATGAATATTTTTTGTGTTTCGTGTCATGCTCCTACACATTAATGTAGGACTGGCATGACACGAAACAAAAAATACAACGTGAAAAGTCACCCAAATAATTTAATGCACATGAGTATAGGTAAAATACAGGCTCCACTACGTTACCGTATAACTCTTTGGAACCACAAAAAGTATGTAAGCGCGGCCCTGTTATCTGACTGGTCCCCATAAAAGTTTATGGTGTATATTCAACCCACGTTCCGACGGGGCCGGCCAGAGAGCGATGGTAAATAAAATAAATCTCACATTCTATGCGGTAAAGGGTTTCACTATTGTCTTTGTGTCATTGTCTCGGAGACAGTATTATTATTGTGTTACGAACTTACGACATGTTGGCAATCATGTTTAGATTTCATTAGAATTATGTGCGATGGCTTTGCTTGGATTCAGTTTCAGAGAAACTGTTTTGTATAGACATTAGGTGGTAGGTATTATTGGATTGCCAACGCACAAAGAAAAAGCTGTTGTTCGCGTTTTAGTAAATAACGAAAATTTTGTACAAGTTATACTAATAACGAAGAATAATAAACACATTTTGAATGACAGCGCAATATAAAACATAAAAGTAAATTGTTTTATTTGCCGCATTTGAAATTACGACATCCGTTTTACTTTGATAAAGTACTGTAATAATAAAACTATCTGTATTTTATTAATATGGATGAAAGGAAACGACGATAATTATTAATTTACGTTATTGGTATTATTTTTTATAATGCCTTTTCTAATAGGTCTATGGTTGATCAGCTTCTTTACTGTATGAAGGAGTCTAACCATAATTCTAATTATTGCAGTTTAGACCAGTGTGTTACTGTGTGTTGAGGTCGAGGAAGGCTTGTCTCCTATTGACATCAGGAACTTATAAATTATCTTCACCTACTCGCCCCTTCGGGTACTACAGGGCTCACATAAAAAAACCATTATACCTGGGGCCAAGGACTGCTCTGACTTTCGCAGTATGTTAATATGAAACCACTTACCATCTTTTGACACAAAAAGTATAAGCCTCAGTGTTAAATTGTAAGCTTCCTGTCTTTTGAAGAGCTCAACAGAAATACATTTTGTTGCTGCAATTATGGACGCCGCTTTTTCATTTTGGCAACACGTCGAATTTTGGACACAATCGACTAAAATTAGGGCAACAGTAATATTTTTTTGCATTGAAAATATGTTTTGTCTGAAAATAAGGACAACAATAGTATTTTTTGCACTGAAAATATATTTTGTCTGAACTTTGGATATTGTTACAAAAGAATTTAAAATATAAGTACCTAAGTACTTGCTTATTAAACTCATTTTCATAACTTATTTAGTCCTTTTTGCACCGAATCGAATGAATATGTAACTAATCGCACCATTGATGAAAACGTATTATTACTGGGCAGTTGCCTGACTCCCAAACTACAATCACCCTATGATTTCATCATCCATCTCCCGAGATGCAGCGACAGTCAATTATGACCTTTAAGCCTACCGTCATACATACTGTTCACGCAAGTAATTGCATCTCCTGCCTTGCAGGGGTGCTGGGGTTATTATTACGTCATAATTTTGCCCCTTTTTTAGGGAAGAGAGAAGGATGTAGGTATTCGCAGATATAGGTGTCTCGCTCTAAACATGGAAAAGTACTGAAGTTCTTTGTTCGTGACCGGTTCGAAGTCTGGTTTTTTGAGGAATGGATTGCGTCACACAACATGATTATTGATATTCCTTTGTTGTGATGCAGAACTTTCATGATGGAGAGTACTTTGTTGTTATCAAAAACACCCTAAAAGTAAGCTGGTTTTAGATTGATATTAGGTATATATGGGTTTATCGGAAAGTGTCCCATGAACAAAGAACATAATGTAATCAATATTCCTTGTCCTTTTCTTGTCCAAGCACTTGCCTTGTGATGTGTAAGTGTGTAACGTATGGGACAGAATATCGACACTCCTAGTTTTTATTGAATTTATCCGAGATATTTATAGAGAATCATTGAAGATGGAAGCTGGCGATAAAGATGGGTGTTCACAGCTGTTTGTGTGTGGGGCGGTTTGTAATAGAATGTGTGTGAGGTGGTACATCGGGGAAGTGGGGAAGTGGTCCGCTGTGGGGGACAACATCGCTGACTATAGTAGCTTTGCTATGCTCACTTGAGTATAAAGGTATCTACCTACTGTATGTGTTATTGTCATTTACAACTCAAATCAAGATAAAAGTCTACAAGTCCATTGTTCAAATATCTTCAGAACTTTAAATCGGGATGTTAAACTAGCGTTATTCTGTTTCTACATTAAATTAATGATACAACTACATCAAAGAAGCGCTCCTCCAGACATTTAATAAACAAGAACAATAGCTGAGGTCACAAGTTCGATACCCGAGCGAATCAAAGTGGTTTTCAAACAATTCCAGCTTATCTACGGGTCGATCAGTAATTGTTTCTGTGGTAAGATTAATAGCGTTGTGTTTCGGTTCGGAAGACCCCGTATCGGCCGTATCTACGGGGTCTACCGGGTCCATGGGACCCCGGGTGTACCGGAGGTGGTGATTTGGAAAATCAAAGCGATAAGCCGAGGAGCAAAGCGTTACTGGAGAGACCGGTCATGCGAATAAACTTTAACTAGGACCCTAGGACCTTTGATAATCATTATTATGGTCGGTAGTCTGTAGGAGGTACAGTCGACAGTCACGTCTGTGTGTAACACTAGACAGAGCCTATAGTCATCCTGTATTATGTCATATTGAATCGAAGTTATCGAATATATTCGAAGCATTCGAGTTTTTTGTATTTTTAGACACAGTTTTTAACGAATGCAAGTTATTTTTGATAATTAAATATTTGTTCATTATCATTAAGTTAGGTACCTACATTTTGAAGTTACCTACTTCTACACATCAACAGTCATCAAACATTTCATTAAGTATCAAAGATAACAAGCAATAATTAAGACATGCATAACCATTTTACCTTTCAATGTTTGAGCAGTGTGAAAGTAAATATTGACAAAATAAAACTAGATAGACTAAAATAAATCTCTGGAATCGAACCCAAGTTTATAAACAACGTTCAATAAAATTGTCATAAGTAAAACAACAGCATTATGGTAAGTAATCAATACTTATTTATTATTCGTTAAATGTAAATCTTAATAATTATTTAAAGTATAACACAAGTAGGTATCAAAAAATTTTCACATCAACAATAGAACGTAGGTACTTAGGTACCTAAGTTTATTCAAAAATATTTGAAATTTTTAACGAAAAAAAAAAACAGTTCTTGTGTTCTATGTCTAGAGCAACGTTCTCATTAGTTATTACCCGACTTCGCGACAGCAAAGACAGGGTTATGTTTGTGATAAATCAAAATCCATAGTATAGGGAGTGTTGGTGCTGACGTGCACCTCACAGAAGCACGTGGTGCAGTAGGCGGGCGAGCCCTCGCACGCGGCGCACTCGTACAGCGTGGCCGTGCGCCGCTTCCTACGCCGGCATGGCTTGCACTCCTTCCTCAGCACTTCGTTCACGATCCTCACACTGCCATCCTTCTCTTTCTTTTCCCGCAGCTTGGTCCTCGTGATCTTTGTCAGCGCGTGGTTCAGTGCCAGCGGCACCGGCGGCTCGTACATGGGCGGCGTCGGCTCCGGCGCCGGCAGCATAGCTTTCAACACTGCCAACCTGTACTCATAATAAACCATCTTTTTCTTAATACCAGAATAGTTGTTAAACAAATGAAAGGCATTGCACATGTATATCTGCAGAGCGTATATAAACACCTTTTTGTACCAGCACATCCGCTTCCTGCTGCACGGCATGTAGGACATCAGCTGGTCCTGCAACTCGGTGCCAGTCATGAACTTCGAGAACTGTGTGAGAGCCTTAGGTCTGTGCTGTAGTGTTCCATTCCTTTCTATAACTTGATCAAGCTGGTCTTGAAATTCCGTTGTTATGTAAATAGTAGATTTATGGCCTCGCCATTTCCCAATATGCACACCGTTTGAGAAGAATGATTTGTTGGTCAAAACTTGTACATCCCTAAATGGATTAAATCCAGTCTTTTTGTTTAAAGTTCCAGTGCAGTACGTCTGGTTCTCTAGTAGGGTGAGTGCCAGTCTGTATGAGCTGTAGTATCTATCCATGTACACGGAGTGTCCACTGCCCAGTTTGTCCTCTAAGAGATCCTCAACTATTTTTCCTGTCGTGACTCTGTAGATGTTATCGGTACTCTGTCCCGCATACACCTGAAATTTCACCACTATGCCGTTGGGTTCCGCAAGCTTGAACAAGTTGACAGCATTCCTGTGTCGCCGGTGGTCGGTGTACTCCTGGCGCACCAGGCGACCGTGCCAAAACACCATGGACTTGGCGATAAGGAGCTCCTTTCCTGGATAGTAGACTTCCTTCATTTTATCATTAAAATTTTTGATTATAGGTCTTATTTTGGCAGTATTGTCTTTCTCCCAATTCTCGTGAGTATTGGGATCCAATGATCCGAAATTGAGACAATTTAATATCAACATGAAGCGATTTCGTTTCATAAATCTGGAGAAACAATTAAAATTAAATAGATAGTCTCCTTTCCAGTAGTCACAGAGTCTGTTGGTCCGGATGGTGCCCGTGTGGATGAGGAGCGCCAGGAAAGTGATCAGTTCCTCTCGCGTCACATCTTTCCAAGACCTAAACCTAGAAGTAGGAGCTAAATTTGTTTTGTTCAAGATACTCGTAGCATATTTATTTGTTTCGTTTGCTATCGTATCTAATATTTGGTCATTCAGGAGCCAGCGGAAGGTATCGTAAGGTACTTTAGGCGGTGGTATTAGTAATTCCCTTTTCTTAGTAAATTTAAGTTTTTTTATTGATGATTCATCAGACCATACGGGTAGTTTTCCATTACCAACGTTATCACCATCGAGTTTCCGACCATCGTCAGGTCCAGTGCACAGCGGGTCATCGTCACTGATGTATTCACATTCGGAGTCACTCTCGCTGTCATCACCGTACTCCATGTCACTCTCTGCTGAGAACGCGTCGTCATCGCTACTCATAATTTCCATGCTCTCATTATTTTCTAATCGCAGACGATGTTTTGGTCTTTTAACAGGACGCGTGGTAGATAATTTTGACTCTATTTTCATGCGTTTATTTCGTGGAGGACTTGAAGAACTATCAGGATCCGTGGCTGGCAGCTCCACATTCGAAGGGCCTTCCTGGTGCTCCGCATCAGCAGTCCATTCCGATTGAGTCGGTACTTCCATCTTAAAATCCGGTTCACCATCTTCATGTTCCACTTTAATAATTTTAAATGGTACCGGATCGCCAACTTCAGAAAATTCAAGTTTAATCGTATCACTATCCACGTTGAAGTCATCTGGTTCAATTTCAAACGAGTCTGGATTTTCTGTTTTGACCTCCGTACTATCCATAGTTTCCATTCTACAAGTAACGCACACTAACTTCGATACAATAGAGCAGTGATAACGCGAGCGCGCCAACGTTCGTGTTGTTGGACGTGTGGCGCGGGAGGCGCGTGAGGTGCGCGCGCGGAGCGAGGCGGTGACACGTCAGCGCGTTGCGGCGGCCGCGGCAGACTGAGGTGTGGGGTCGAGGTACACGGCGCGGCGCGTCGGGCGGCGGCTCTCTTCCTGCGCACAGACATGCATATCTACGTACACTAGAAACTACGATTGTAGACGCAATGCACAACATGCACATAGTTGTCTTCGTCAGGATGAACGGTCACTATACTCCATTATTTTGTAATAAGATTAGACATTTATATAAACCTTTTTTACAGTCCGTTCAATCGATTTTGACTTCTATACCGTAGGCATAAAGATGGCATTAAAAGCAAAAAACTGGTTACAATACCAACTGTTTACTGCAGCTGCCATTTGTCATGCCAACAACGCAATAGAATTCAAAATCGGTTGAACGGACTGCAAAAAAGGTTTATTTAAATGTCTAATCTTATTTCAAAATTTCAAATGGAGTATAGGTAGGTACATATTAAGAAAAAAAAACAACCTATCGTTACCCATAAATGGCCTGTGACATGTTTGTTATAATGACGTGGGTAGGTAGGTACTCGAATAATTATTTTTCTGTATTGTAAGTACCTACCTAACTTCTGTGTTGTTATGATATGAATATCATTTAAGAGCGATAGGTATTTCTTATTTATTTCTTACCTTATAAATGCATCATTTCGAAAAAAAACAGAACTGAAACATTTGTATTTACCGAGAAATCAAAGATGATAAACTTTCGCGCGCTCGTTCAGCAGGACCACGACTTTGAATGTTGATTCCATGTTTGAGGAGCTTGTCGCTTTTCTCAAACCTTTATAGAAATTTAGTACCCTGCAAGATAAAATTAGTACCCAAAATTCAAAATTAGTACTCCAGTAGTTTACGAGATATCACCATTAGTGGGGTGTTGATAGTCACGGTGTTAATTTTTCATTTCAAGATTTCCCTATTAAAAACTCTGTGATTTCTTCTCAAATTTATACAAAAATTCGTATTACTGAAGAAGTTACAGTGACCAAAAATTCAGATTCCTAAGTGTTATATTTTAAGAGAAATTAGCTTTCATTACTTTTCCATACTAAATCCTCGCGTATAACCCGACCAAACTAAGTTGTCAATGGTATTGAGCTGTTTAAGAGATGTACACTCGTGCACATAATGGATGTCGGAATAGCAAACTGTTTACCTATACTCCATTTGAAATAAGATTAGACATTTAAATAAACCTTTTTACAGTCCGTTCACCCGCTTTTGATTTCTATTGCGATGGTGGTATGACATAAGGCAGCTGCACTAAACAATTGGTCTTGTAACCACTTTTTTGCATTCCATCCTTATGGCTACGGTATAGAAGTCAAAATCGGTTGAACGGACTGTAAAAAAGGTTTATTTAAATGTCTAATCTTATTTCAAATGGAGTATAGGTAGGAACAAATGGAGTATAGGTCTAGACAAAATCAAACTGGTTGCTAATTTAATTGTAAAATTGATTCTTTCTTTTTTTTTTTTGACGATGATTTATATTCTGTAACTACTTAAACTCACACACTGACTTATTACTTGTAATTTTTTATTTAAATGAAAATCGTTTATTTTTACCATGTTTGTAAATATGTGAGCACCATGTATCTATTAGATAATTAATTTATGTCATGTTTTCATTTTTAATTCTTTTACCTATTTTGGTAAGTATAGTAATTTTATTTTATTTTAGGTGCATCGTCTTCACATATTATATAATTAATGTATACAAAATATTGTAAAACATTTTAAAAGAGTAACGGTGGAGTTTCTTGCCCATTCTTCTCCATACGAAAACTACCTTTTGGAATGGGCGACTGGAATCAATTCTATTTTTTCGTAATTTTTGACGTTCAAAAGTGCCTTTTAAGTGCCTAAGTACTTGAAATAAATGTTTTGACTTTGACTTTACATTTTTAGAAAAAAGCGACCTATCGTTACACATAAATATGGCCTGTGATATCTTTGTTAATGACGTGGGTAGGTAGGTACTCGAATAATTATTTTTCTGTATTGTAAGTACCTACCTTCTGTGTTGTTATAATATGAATATCATTAAAGAGTGATAGGTATTATTTCTTATTTATTTCTTATCTACCTACTAATTTACATAAACTACTGGAGTACTAATTTTGAATTTTTTGTAAGTACTTTTATCTTGCAGGGTAAGTACTCATTTTCTATGTAGGTTTGAGGAAAGCGACAAGCTCCTCAAACATGTGGAATCAACATTCAAAGTCGTGGTCCTGCTGAACGAGCGCGCGAAAGTTATCATCGTTGATTTCTCGGTAAATACAAATGTTTCAGTTCTGTTTTTTTACGAAATGAATCACATATAAGGGTTCTAATTATTTGTATACTTAGAATAGCTGTAGCATGCCCCCTTTTTCGGCGCTCATGGTGGTCCTGCTAAAGGGAGCGTGACTACCTTCAAAGTCGATTTTCTCGAAAACTACTAACTAAGGTACCAATTTTGTTGTACGAGTATTAATTAGTACCAATTGAGTACTAATTATTTACCTACCAAATATGGAAACGATTGGCGTTGGTGGTCCGACGGTAGTCACAGACATAAAATATTGATAGACAACTCTTTGTCGATGTCATTATTGTCATGATAGTTACAGTATTATCGTTGTAAAACATTGAGACAAGCAAACGGGTAGTAATTATTGGCCACCGTGAATTTCATTAATTCTATTTATTAGTTACACTACAACTCGGTGACCGCCCGTCCTGACATCAGAATGAACGACACCTTTAAAATGTTTTTTTCTTCTAGAATACGATGGAAGCAATTGTTTGAGAATAAGAAGCAAATAATTCAACGTTAAATATGCTTAGTGACCGTTTATCCTGACGGAGACAATAAGTTGCCATCATTTATTTGTTCTTCAATCACAGTTAGACACTTAGGCTTATATCTCACTGGGACACCATAGTGGCGTAAACATGGTCGCACTGCCAGCATGGACCCCACGGTGGGGCAGGCTGGGGCGCTTGCCCCACCCTGCTCTCTGACCCGAAGCTAAGAATTTTTAGGCAAAATTAATAAGTACTTAAATGACAAAATTAAATATTCATTTAGGTACCTACCTACTTTAAAAATTACAGCGCGAAACAATGAAGTAGGTACCTATGAATCGAACGCGCATCCACATTGCACAGAGATCAAGTCGACTGATTTGCGATTTCCGAACGAACAATAAAAATTTATGACAGAAAATGATACAGCACAGACTAAGAAGAGAGGTTAGTTTATATTGGTAACTTCTCTTCTTAGTCTGTGGATGAGTGTGCATAGAAAGAGGGTTCTGGAAGCACAAAATAAATTTGAAAACTAAATTTTTGCTAGATTTAGCCAAAACCCTCGCAGGTTATTATTGAAATAAGGTGCAGTACCTACAGTAAATAAAACTTGTCAGTCGATAAATAAAAAACATTTTTAGGGCGCCTTCAAATTTGCCGCAAAATGCCGCGCGGTTGCAGCGCGGCGGCAACGCTGCAGCCGCGCGGCATTTTGCGGCAAATTTTATTATTTATTTTTGTTTTATTATTATTTATTTTATTATTATTTTTTATTTTTGTTTTTTATTTATCGACTGCTGCAGCGTTGCCACCGCGCTGCAACCGCTAGGTTCAAGCGTCACTGTACTCACAGTGTTGTACATTTAGTTTCACGATGGACTCTGACGACGAATCACTGCTGATTTTGGAAAAAGAAACCTAAGAAAACGTTGGCGTTCAAAGTTCTTAGTAAGTAGGTAAACATATTGCATATTTCTTCCCAAGCTTTTTCTTTTCGATTTTCTTACTGTACAAGTCACGCAACGAGTTATGAGCGCTGGCCTTGAAAAAAACCATCTAAACAAACCCTTATTACTACGACATAAGGGTTTGTGACGTTTGTTTTCATCAAGGTCAGCGCTCATAACTCGTTGCTTACACTTGTACAGTCACGAGCACCAATATGTCAACACTTGGCAACTTTAAATTGCGATTTTTTCACGAAATAACGAATGCAACGTTGAAATACTTACGACAATTTACATACGAGTATACCTATGGGGTCGAAAATACCTATGTTCCTACTAATATAAAATTTAATTCAAAAATAAAGGAGAAAATCGTCTTTAAATAAAGCCAAGTGTATACATACTTCTCCTCGTGTCTGACTTCGAACCCCATATCGCTAGACGACTCTCAACCTTATCGATAAATTCTTCAACCTGATTTGCGTTCATGTTTAGACTTGAATAAAAACTACGTGCGCATCGTCACTAGTCAATCGATGAACTGATGCGCGGCCGCAGCGCAGCGCGGGTGTAGAGCTGCAGTCGCGCGTTTTTTTTAGGTACAAAGCAGCGCGGCGGCTGCGCTGTAGCAGCGCTACCGCCGCGCGGCGCTTTGCGGCGAATTTGAAGGCGCCCTTAATTTCCTACTACTTATTTTATTTAGGTACTTCTGCCCCACCCCTTAAAAATTGCTGGGTACGCCTATGGCTGCCAGTGATATAGGTACACACACAGCTTTATGGTAGGTATCATCACCAGGCGTCCGATCGGTTGGGCAACCAACCATACATTTTTTGGCAGTGCGACCATGCATGGTTGCGCCGCCACTGGTGTCCTAGTGAGATATAAGCCTAAGTGCCTAACTGTGACTGTGGTCCATGGGATCAATCAAAGCGATAAGCCGAGGAGCAAAGCGTTACTGGAGAGACCGGTCATGCGAATAAACTTTAACTAGGATCCTAGGACCTTTGATAATCATTATTATGGTCGGTATTCTGTAGTAGGTACAGTCGACAGTCACGTCTGTGTGTAACACACTAGACATTGACAGAGCCTATAGTCATCCTATATTATGTCATATTGAATCGAAGTTCGAGTGCTGCACAAGTTATTAAATATATTCGAAGCATTCGAGTTTTTTGTATTTTTAGACCCAGTTTTTATTGAATGCAAGTTATTTTTAATAGGTAGGTAATTAAATGTTTGTTCATTGTCATTAGATGTAGGTAAGTTAACTACCTTCATATTGAAGTTACCTACTTTTACTTCTACCTATTAATGAGACATCAACAGTCATCAAACATTTCATTAAGTATCAAAGATAACAAGCAATAATTAAGACATGCATAACCATTTTACCTTTCAATGTTTCAACAGTGTGAAAATAAATTTTGACAAAATAAAACTAGGTAGACTAAAATAAATAATTCACGACTAAAATGACTAGTCTCTCGGGAATCGAACCTAAGTTTATAAACAACGTTCAATAAAGTTGTCATGAGTGATTACCGAGATGACGACTAATAGAGAAGTATGGAAGAAAAAGACATGTTGCGCCGACCCCAAATAAATTGGGATAAGGGCAGGAGAATGATGATGATGATGTAAAACAACAGCATTATGGTAATCAATACTTATTTATTATTCGTTAAATGTAAATCTTAATAATTATTTATAGTATATCACAAGTATAAAAAAAAACACATTATCAATAGAACATACGCCAGTAATATTGACATACTTACTATAAATATTGTACACCCCATGGGTATGTTGCAGATATACAAGAATGCTAATTGTAAGAACTATCTTTTTACCTGTGACAAACAATAAATACCTTAATGAATTGAATTGAATTGAATTGACCGTAAGTAGGTACCCAAGTTTATTCAAAAATATATAACATTTTGAACGATAAAAAAAAACAGTCCTTGTGTTATTATGTCTAGTAGAACGTTCTCATTAGTTATTACTCGACTGCGCGACAGCAAAGACAGGGTTATGTTTGTGATAAATCAAAATCCATAATATAGGGAGTGTTGGTGCTGACGTGCACCTCACAGAAGCACGTGGTGCAGTAGGCGGGCGAGCCCTCGCACGCGGCGCACTCGTACAGCGTGGCCGTGCGCCGCTTCCTGCGCCGGCATGGCTTGCACTCCTTCCTCAGCACTTCGTTCACGATCCTCACAGTGCCATCCTTCTCTTTCTTTTCCCGCAGCCTGGTCCTCGTGATCTTTGTCAGCGTGTGGTTCAGTGCCAGCGGCACCGGCGGCATGTACATGGGCGGCGTCGGCTCTGGCGCCGGCAGCATAGCTTTCAATACCGCCAACCTGTACTCGTAATAACCCATCTTTTTCTTAATACCAGAATAGTTATTAAACAAATGAAAGGCATTGCTCATGTATATCTGCAGAGCGCATATAAACACCTTCTTGTACCAGCGCATCCGGTTCCTGCTGCACGGCATGTAGGACATCAGCTGGTCCTGCAACTCGGTGCCAGTCATGAACTTCGAGAACTGTGCGAGAGCCTTAGGTTTGTGGTGTAGTGTTCCATTCCTTTCTATAACTTGATCAAGCTGGTCTTTAAATTCCGTTGTTATGTAAAGAGTAGATTTATGGCCTCGCCATTTCCCAATATGCACACCGTTTGAGAAGAACGATTTGTTGGTCGAAACTTGTACATCCCTAAACGGATTATATCTAGTCTTTTTGTTTAAAGTTCCAGTGCAGTACGTCTGGTTCTCCAGTAGGGTGAGTGCCAGTTTGTACGAGCTGTAGTATCTATCCATGTACACAGAGTGCCCACTGCCCAGTTTGTCCTCTAAGAGATCCTCAACTATTTTTCCTGTCGTGACTCTGTAGATGTTATCGGTACTCGGTCCCGCATACACCTGAAATTTCACCACTATGCCGTTGGGTTCCGCAAGCATCAACAAGTTGACAGCATTCCTATGTCGCCGGTGGTCGGTGTACTCCTGGCGCACCAGACGACCGTGCCAAAACACCATGGACTTGGCGATAAGGAGCTCCTTTCCTGGATAGTAGACTTCCTTCATTTTATCATTAACATTTTTGATTATAGGATTTATTTTGGCAGTATTGTCTTTCTCCGAACGCTCGTGAGTATTGGGATCTAATGATCCGAAATTGAGACAATTTAATATCAACATGAAGCGATTTCGTGTCATAAATCTGGAGAAACAATTAAAATTAAATAGATAGTCTCCTTTCCAGTAGTCACAGAGTCTGTTGGTCCGGATGGTGCCCGTGTGGCTGAGGAGCGCCAGGAAAGTGATCAGTTCCTCTCGCGTCACATCTTTCCAAGACCTATACCTAGAAGTAGGAGCAAAATTTTTTTTGTTCAAGATATTTGTAGCGTATTTGTTTGTTTCGTTTGTTATTGTATCTAATATTTGGTCATTCAGGAGCCAGCGGAAGGTATCGTAAGGTACTTTAGGCGGTGGTATTAATAATTTCCTTTTCTTAGTAAATTTAAGTTTTTTTATTGATGATTGATCAGACCATACTGGTAGATTTTCATTACCAACGTTATCACCATCGAGTTGCTGACCATCGTCAGGTCCAGTGCACAGCGGGTCATCGTCACTGATGTATTCACATTCGAAATCACTCTCGCTGTCATCACCGTACTCCATGTCACTCTCTGCTGAGAACGCGTCGTCATCGCTACTCATAATTTCCATGCTCTCATTATTTTCTAATCGCAGACGATGCTTTGGTCTTTTATCAGGACGCGCGGTAGATAATTTTGTCTCTATTTTCATGCGTTTATTTCGTGGAAGACTTGAAGAACTATCAGGATCCGTGGCTGGCAGCTCCACATTCGAAGGGCCTTCCTGGTGCTCCGCATCAGCAGTCCATTCCGATTGAGTTGATAATTCCATCTTAAAATCCAGTTCACCATCTTCATGCTCCATTTTAATAATATTGAATGGTAACGGATCGCCAACTTCAGAAAATTCAAGTTTAATCGCATCACTATCCACGTTGAAGTCCTCTGGTTCAATTTCAAACGAGTCTGGGTTTTCTGTTTTGACCTCCGTACTATCCATAGTTTCCATTCTACAAGTAACGCACACTAACTTCAATACAATAGAGCAGTGATAACGCGAGCGCGCCAACGTTCGTGTTGTTGGACGAGAGGCGCGGGAGGCGCGTGAGGTGCGCGCGCGGTGCGGGGCAGTAACACGTCAGCGCGGTGCGGCGGCCGCGGCAGACTGAGGTGTGGGGTACACGGCGCGGCGCGTCGGGCGGCGGCGGCGGCGGCGGGCTGGCGCGGCCGCTCTCTACTTATGACACACATGCATATCTACGCACACTAGAAACTACATAGTAAACGATTGTATAGACGCAATGCTGCAATGATGCAATGCTTAATTATAATGTTGTATGTATTTATAGTATTTTTAAGTTATAATATTGTATTGTATGTGTTTTGTATAGGCCTTGATGCCTGAAATAAATGGATAAATAAATAAATAAATGCATACTTACTAAATAAAATAAGTTGCCATCAGTTATTATTTTGTTCTTCAATAGGCCTGGTTGCACCACAAATCACTAAACAAACGTATTTAAAACATAATTCTGTCCCTGTCATCTTCAAACGATTGACAGAAACGTAACGATGATGGTTTAATTATGTTTTGTTTAAACTCGAGAGGGCGAGCAATTTCAGTTTAGACGGAACTACGCTAGTATTATATTATCTGTGACGGAACTAAGTATTATGTAAGTACCTAGGTATGTGAGTGAGTGCGACGGCAGCGTTGCCGAGGCAAGTTTACAAAGTTGCTTACTAGGTAGGTACTTACATAATCGATACATCTTTTCATTACTTATGCTAGTATGCGTAACCAAACCATACAGTGTCGTGTCGTGACTTTGGTGGACAATCGGACCGCTACAGTTATTATGATGAATGGGTATGAGACCGCGAAATTCAAATTTTCCTACGTTTTTTGCTATTTGCAGGTCTGTGTTAGGTTGTATCTTGATCAAAATATGATTCGCGACAATAACAGGTACATATCTAGAGAATTATAATCATTAGAATTATTAATATATCTTTCTTAGTTAGATTTCTACTACCAACCACCAATCTCTTATGGAAAAGTGTTAGTCGTAGAAATCTAACTTAGAAAGATGTATTAATGATTCTAATGATTATAATTCTCTAAGTATGTACCTGTTATTGTCGCGAATCATATTTTGATCAAGATACAACCTGACACTGACCTGCAATTGCAAAAAACGTAAGAAAATTTGAATTTCGCGGTCTATCACTATCCATTCACCTTATTATACTTTTATGTATAGGTAATGCTCAGTCATATAATCAGTAATACTAATTAATGAGTAGGTACTTAACCTACCTGTCTACTTAATAACATAATGAATTAAAACTCTCATTATAACAGTGACTGCTGTTATCATTGTACGGGCTATGGTAGGTAATTAGATAAGTACCTCCTTACACAGAAGAAATATCAACAAACAAGTTTAAAAACCAACTGACACGATCATTGCTGGCAAAACATTAGCAGACATACCCTATTGCAGTTGCAGCACGGAAACTGGCAATACGTAGGTCGAAGAAAGAAATGAAAACAAACAAAATGAACTAGGTACAGACGCCAGCACATCAAGCTACTACAATTTGTCAAATTTATTTAATAGATTTTCAACTTTATCGCTTAAGCATAAGGTTCAAAGTTGATTGGGAAAATTTTACAGTTTCGGATAGCTTGATATGCTTAGAGTCTGTACATAATTATGTTACCTTTCACGCGTTTAAAGTTTGTCAAGGAGATAGATGGCATCCAGCATCCTGGGGAACGAGTGTAGGACACAGGACACTCTTCATGTGCCGACAGTACCTACCTACTTTCCCGGGGGATTAGTGCCGACATCCACGCAGGCGAACCTGCAGTCAGAAGCTAGTAGTTTTAATATAGTGTGAAATCAAAAATCCGCCTTCATCAAGCATGGTGATCACTGCTCGTGCCTTCTCTGTATGAGAAGAGCCCTTTGCCCAGCAGTGGGGCAATAGGAGGTATTTATTTAATACTTCAAGCACATAAATGTACAGAGGCGGACTTAATGCCTTTATTATTATTATCATATGTGTCTAGAATTAAAATGCAATAGTTATAATCCTGATGTATTTACCTACGCTAGGTACGGTCAGTATCATTGTTATGGTGTTGCTACGGGCCGATAGTCTAGCGACAATCGCCGGAAACCGCATCACCTACCTATCACCTACACCTATAGGCTATAACAGGTAGTTGCTGCACTGTTCAGTCAGATCAGCACTCTAATTGCGTAACACACTCATCTGCCTAGCCTTTTGCCAACTATGTTAGGGTCGGCTTCCAGTCTAACCGGATGCAGCTGAATATCTGTATCCCTTGGTAAGATTGGTTGTTAGACTTTCGGGCTGCTGACGACCGGAACGACTGTCATAGATCCCCGAAATAAAGCCGGGACCAACGGCGGCACGGACGGGACGCACGCACGGGACGCTCGATCAGGTTAAACTACGCTAGCTGCAGTTGGTCCGTGGATGGGTGACCAAGACCCCCTCCGTGTCTCGGAAAGCACGTTAAGCCATTGGTCCCAGCTGTCGTTCGTGGATCTTTGACAGACGGGGTATCGTGTTACTTCGTGGTAACTGGGTTGTAGAGGTCAGATAGGCAGTCGCTCCATGTAAAATACTGGTAACTCAGCTGAACCCGGTTAGACTGGAAGCCGACCCCAACATAGTTGGGTAAAGGCTAGGCAGATAATGATAATAATGTTCTTTATGTATGATCATTAGCCTACAATAATCGCCACGCTCGGAAAATTTATTGGTAATGCAGTGCGTTGCTATTAAATTGTATAAGGATGTTTAATACTAGATACTATATTGTACACACGACGCCACATCAAGCTAAACATTTACAATGTTAGCTGACCTCGCATTGTATTGGCTTTCCTTACAAACTGGAAATGTATGGCTTACTACATCTCGTTTACATTATTTTCGAGACTTTTTGTCACAAGACAATTACAAATCCGCTATTAGGTAAGAAGGTTATAAAACGAAGTGTAAAGAAAATTACAGAACTCTAATAAAGTTACATTATCTAGTCTAAAAATATACAACAAGTATTACGTAAGTATGTACCTATTATCAATAATATCATTGCCTATTATGGAGTGAAGTAATTCATTATGTCTGTACTTACATATATACCTTCTGCTATTTCAATCCATGTCAGCTCTGTTCTTATGTAAATTGCGTTATCTTTTCCTGATACGACCCATTGAAATCTGTCAAAAAGTAAAAACCGGCTGAAGATGGTGCTAGTATTATTATTATCTGTGCGCGCTCGGGCACCACCAACCCAACCTGCCTGCTCACTCGACCGTGGCCGCGTGGCACGGAACGCCAGTAGCCACAAAAAGGACCAAATCGTCTCATGTTACACGTGTTATCATCTGCCCAGAAATAGAAACGAGTAAACACTTAACCCATTTTTTGCCAAGTTGGTTAAACATAAATCTTCACTTTTTTTCTCGTCGTTTTGAACCTCTGAAAGTGTACCTGCACATCAGTGCTCTCATGCATTTGAAAATATTGTTAAGGTATATAAAACTTTACCTTGTAAGGCTTAAAATCTAGTTTAGACTGGAAATGTTCTTCATGAAATTGACATTGAATTCGATGCATTGAAAAGCAATAACAACTCAAACACAACCTTATTTACTAGTCATAAAGTCCAAATTATTCTGCACCAATAACTCCTTCATACATCAAAGAAATACACGTCCTACGCGTTACTAAATACGGTAGCTTTTCCAACAGTTGATAGACTTCTAAAGTAGGGCTAGCTCACAAGCACAAGGGCGAGGCAGGGGCTCGGGTTGCTATGCAAACGCTTAGTTTGTTCCACTTGCGACTGTCATTGCGACACGACCTTCTTTTATTTTCAATTTAAAATAGTGCCTAGTGTCGATCACAAAGAAAGCGACGGCGACGCGACAGTGGATTGATTGTTGTTGTATTATAATTTGCTTGACATTCACAACGGTGAGTAAGGAATGTTAATATTGAACATCACGCCTGTAATCCCCGACGGGTTAGACAGAGGTGCAACATCCATATTTCTCCAGTTTGTAATTAACAGGGGGCGAGCTTATTGCCTCAACCGAGTACAAATTCAGACTCCTGGCTGCTACTAAGACATTCCTGATGGAAAAACATAATAACACTTTGCGCGATCTGGAAGTTGTACCCAGGACCTCGTGCGCAGCTGTAGCGCATGCGACTAGACAGGACAACCAACAACAATCAAGCTGATGAAAGTTATAAATAACTCTCTGATACTACTGAACTTGATCTTGAAATCTTGAAATATAAATAAAAATGTACAGTTTTTAATTTAGCGGACGTTCAAAAGAGGAAGGAGAGCTTTTTGGCTATAAAAGGTCACCTCAAATGCTTCGAGTAAGTTGAGTAGAGCGGGACAATTGTGGCCAGAAATCTACACAGATTTGTTTTTTTATTTGGCGCCTGAACATCGATTAAGAATACAGTTTGGATAAAAAAAGGCGAGGTCTTTGCCCAGCAGTGGTACACAATGCAGGCTATCAAAAAAAAAAAAAAATAGGCGATTTATGTTTTCGAGTGGCAAGCGGAGTACCTACAGCGCTGTTGAATCTGTGAGCGACGAGCGACGGGGGCAAATGAGATGACAGCCGCGGGCGCAGCGCTGATTAAAAACTGACAACAAACACACATTGTCGGTACTTGTGTTACATAATGAGCTCGTGACGTCATCTAATATGGCCGCTTGTTGGGAGCTAGACATTAGACGACAACTACTTATTAAGGTAAGTAGATGATTCTTATTGTTATCAAACAAGATATTACATAAATTGGTTATCGTTTCGGTAAGTTAAAAAGTATCTAAGAAGTTGTCATAATATTGTTATCCCGAGTAAAGGTAACGGGTGAAATTCGAACTCACGATCTTTGGATCCCCATTTCCACATCTCAACCGTTACGCGTTGGATTATTGTCGCTTCATCATGGATAAAACAATAAATTGTGGTATGTAGACGAGCAATAACGGAGCAGGTACACCAGTGATCACGGGTTCGAGTCCTGTTTATGTGCCTAACTTGTTTTACAAAGATTTCAACATGATAATAAAAAAATAGTCAGGTACAAAATATTTACCATCTGATAGCAATGTCGAAAAACAATTCATTTGTTTGGTATCTGAATTGTATATCTGTTTAGTTAAGAGTAGGTATTAGTGGGACCTTGTCGATCAATGTCATTGTCTGTAGATAGGCAAATAGGCCAGTAGGTAAACAGGTACTTATCTATGTATAGTTGTATACCTATCAAACACTGTTGTTTACCTATGTTCTTTAGTTTCTTCCACTTGGTAGCCTTAAAACGATAAATGAAAGGCCTAAAATTATTCTTTATTCGCAGTTTTGAAATGAATTAAGTATTTAAGTATTTTCTTTTCGTTTTCCAAATGTTTTTTTTTTTGTTTCATATTTGCTTCATTTAAACGGTTTTATCTTTCAACACATTGCTTTCATCATTCCCCTTTACGTCGCTGAGCTTCTAAGAAAACATAACTCTCCTGGCCTCGCCCCCATTTCCTTTGCTCCTTATTTCCATCGCTCTGATCCTCTCGATAGGATGCCTCTTAACTGTACTTGTTTATGTCGTTAGCGAAAACTTTGAACCAATAACATTTGCATAAAAACAGCTTAAAACTGCTCAACATCAACAATGGCCGCTTGGTCTTTCGAGACGGGTTTGTGTCTTCAACTAGGGAGTGTCTTCAACTAGGGAGCTCCTCGGGGTTTTGTGTGTGGGAAGTGGAAAGTATTGGGTGACTGCAATCTGTCTTGAAATGTATTTAGACGAGACAATATATGTAGAAAGAGAATTTTGTAACGCAATTGAGATTTTTGAGTAAAGTTTATGGTGAAAAGAAAAAATTAAATACTTAGGTACATTAGGGACTTTAAGGAAATTAGGGACTGCCAAACTGTTGCAGTTTAAAAAAAAAAAGTTAAGGAACACTGTCTTTCCATTTTATCATAGTTGTGTATGTATTTATTATTTTGATTGCATTATATTTATTAAAATTCTAGTCATATTTATTTTGGAAGTATACAGTATGTTTATTTGTATGTATGTAAGTAAGTATATTCTCATAATACTTGTTTAGTTTTATTAAGTGAATTGTTTTTAGATTTTAATTTTTTTTTTTATTTTTTTTTTAGGCAGCGTGCGAAAGAGTTTACTCTTTCGCACGTTGCCTACATCTCTCTATTTATTGTCCTATCGCAGGTATGCTGGAAGAGATTTCTTATGAAATAAACATCACCATTATACCTATTTTTCTGTTCTGTTTTTTTCTTGTCTGTTTGTACATAAATGGTAAAATAAAAAAATAATACATTCTAAAGTGAGTAGAGAGAAACTGCTTACACTTTTAACATAAACCTTAAATATGTATGCTCGGCAGATCCTAACCCACCCCCACAGACATAGAAACATTGTTCTTTACGAAGTACAGTGATTACGTAATGACCTCCCCTGATCCGCTAATGTGTCTCCAAGTGACGAGGGGACTTGGGAGGATTATTTATAATGAGTTCAGGCTTACCCTCAGGTTTAGAGTAGGCGTACCGTTATTTTAGTTCTCAAAGACATCTCCGAGAATTATATCCCTTTGTAAACTGTCCTGGCTCCCAAAGGGCATGCCTATTCTCTGAGTATTTTGGCCTGAATTTGTTATGAGGGAGCCATTATATTAAATTACCGCGACTGGCTATTTTAGGAATCTCAATCACTTCACTTGATCAAACCATTGCTAGTCCTACTACGTGAGTTGTTTAGACGACTTGCTCACCCTGTCAACATAATAATCTGTGAAAAGATACAAGGGAATATTTATATTCCACTAACAAGTGATTTTTTCTTTGTCACAAATTGGTTACGTGTAAAAGCCAGCCTCATATTTCTAGTGAATATATTTTGGTCTCGTGTTACCTTCGTTTCTCCTCTGCGGCGAAGTGGGACGCGGATCGATACCACAGCTGACTGTAGGTAGCTACTGATGTAGCCTGGAGCGGCGAGCGGCGTGGCACCTAGCTGCTAGTTGATAGTCTGCTAGTCACTTAGAAACTAAGGACTCTGCAGTGTTTCTAACTTTTACTTAACATTGCAGATAGATTTTATATCTATTTTAACAAGCTTTTATTAAAATGTGCAGTAACAATGGAATATTATATGTTCAGTGAATACGATCGAAAAATATTGGGGTTGTGATCTTGTGGTGAAATTAGGGCTTGTATTGTATCTGAAGTACGGGCATGATGGGTTGTTTGGATGTAACTGTAGCATTTTGGTATATCTTCCAAATACGTGCTTTTCGGGCTTTTCAAAGGGAAAAGTCCGAATTAGTACTTGTTAAAGCACAAAGGAAATTATGCAGATACTCTATAAGAGATGATTTTACCTTGACCTGACCTTAGCTTCTTGATATGACCTTAGCTTCCTAGTGGGACAATACACATAAATAGAAACCACACTGGCAATACGTTCTGATCTACTCTGCTTACTCCAAAGTAGCGTGAAGGTATCCTTGTAAAGATATTAATAAATAAACACCTAAGATAAAAAGATCTAAAAGCAGATTGATAAAGTAGATTTGTGTATGTATGGAAAGTTTCACCCAATTAATGTAGGTACGTTGAACATTATCTTTGCGATAACATGTCGATATCTGATAGCGGTAACTAAAACAGAAACAGACGACTTATGTAATAAATATATTTGTGTATGTTTATGTAGGTCATTATGTATTAGATAAGTACTCGTGTATATAACCCTCTAAAAGTTTATAGTAGATAATGTCTGTCTAGGCTAGCAATGTTCAACGTTCTTATATGAGTCGCAGAGGACAACCTTTTTCAGCTAGAAAAAAATTAAGTAGATATAGCCAGCAACAGTTTATAAAAGTAAATAGAGTCTGAAAAAATGTAATGTTTTAAAAGAAATGCTGAAAAGGTTTTAATTTTTTTAGTCGTAAAAGGTATGTAGGTAATCTTAGTTTAAAAACAGCAATGATAGTAATAGGTAAACACCGCTAACTCAATGCTTTATGTATGGGATAGATTATCGAGGGTTTAACAACTTCTTATCAGGGCTTATTTTATATGTATTTTCATAATAATTATTATGATCCTCAAAACAAAAAATGCAGACAAAGCACATTATACAGGGTGTCCCTGGAAGTACGGATCAAATCGAATTACCAACACTATTCGATTTGATCCTCATCGTCCTCCATCATAATGATTTTACTTTGAGAAAAAAAAACTTAAAAAAAAACCGGCCAAGTGTGTGTCGGACCACGCACATTGAAGAATTCCGTAGTTGGATCCGAGAGCGGCGCCATATTTAATTTTGTGTGATGTTACAAAAATCGTTTTCTACTCTTCAAGCCCTATCATTTGATACCCTTAATAAGGGGATTGTAAAAATATTTAATCCGCCATTTTAGAGCGGCGGCCATATTGAATTTAGTGTAATGTTACTAACTTTATCGTTTTCTACTTTTCAAGCCCTTTCATTTGATACCCATAATAAAGGGGTTAAAAAAAAAATATAATCCGCCATCTTGGAGCGGCGGGCATATTGAATTTAGTGTGGTGTTATTAACATTATCGTTTTCTACTCTTCAAGCTCTTTCATTTGATACCCATATTAAGGGGGTTGAGAAAAAATATGTAATCTGCCATCTTGGAGCGCCGGCCATATTGAAATGATTAAATACAATATTAAATACTGCACATTGTATTGTTACCAGAACTAAAGATGTATATGTATGCAAAATTTTAGCTCAATTGGATGCCAACAAATCGTCGAAAAACGGTTTGCAAATTTTGACGGACAACTTACATACATACATACATACGAACAGTGCGAGTTAAATAAAAGCTTGTTTTATAAGGTAGGTAGTACCTATGTACACACCTACGCCAGTAACAAAGTAAAAACTTCTACAGATTTCTAAGCGGGTACCAACAAAGAATAGAGAGGTTTAATATTGACTTTCGGCTTTCGGCCTTCGTAAAATGTCAATGTAGCACTACGTTTTAGCTCTAGTGATGAATCGGCAACCTTTCGGCCTGTTTGTGTCGGTGACAGCGACAGGGGTGCATTTACCGATAGGTACTCTTCAAAAATATGTTGTAACACAACACTGGCCCTTCTTGCTTTGTCGTTTTGGTGAGAAATGTGGGTGGTGCTAAAGGAAAATAAGGGATAGTGTCAGCGAAAGTCTTTAGTATAATTTTCGCTAATGATATCCGAATTTAATTACTGACTGTGATCAACTGATCACCAATTCATTTTGCTAGAATAGGAATGCAAACGTTTACCAGCTCAGTGGCTATTGACAGAAACTGTTTGAGGTTTCTAGTCATTCATTATACCGCGGTCACCGAAAACGGTGTATGCTCTGAGTACGTGTGTGTTTTTAAATGGCACAAAATAAACCTCATCATCTATAACACCCGGAAATCCGCTAAAGATTAAACAGCAAAATAAAAGACTTTCAAAAGGCAACCCTCATTTCTAAACTTATAAAAAAAAAAAAAAACTGAAAAAAGGCGTAGGTACATCGCCGTAACCCCATCATAAACATAATTAACCCTAAAATATCGCGACGCCTTTTTCTGTTACGTAAAATTTAGCGGTCCCTTCGACCGGAGAGGTCAGCGGCGGCTTTTGTTACCGGGGGCGATAAATTCCCTTGGTCAATAGCACCCGTACCTGCCCCCGACATTAATGTTAGAGATAGCCGCTTTGTACGGTTAGATGCTGTATTTTGGGATATATTTGGACGTGGGATCCTATTGATTATATCCGCGTTTTGATTTCCGGGTGTGTTAGTTGTTATGTTTTATTAAGAGTTTTTTCTTGCAAAAGAAAGTGTAGAATTTTATTGTAACGACGCGACGCCGACGTGCCAAAATATGTAGTAAAAAAAACATTTATAATTATGGGCAACGTTAGAAAGTATTTAAATGTTATTTGTATAGCGTCGGTAAACCACTAAAATAAATGTAAGCCACTGAAAAAACTAAAACCCTTATAGGTACTTACCTAGTTCATGAATAATTTTCTGTAGAAGTCATAAAACCGTTTCTTTTTATTTTTCCCTTAAATTTTTTCATGAGTTTACAATTCGAAACAGTCGCGATACAATCTACAATCATTCGACTGAGTCCGCAAGCGGTCAATGGGTTAAATGAATGAACGGAATGAGAACATAAATTGAATTTCTCAGAATCGTAAGTTTCCTAAGATATAATCTTTCTATTGCACGCATGAGCAAGTTCTGAGTAAACCATTACTTACCTACTAGTTACTTACCGCTCCGGAAAACTTCTGAAGGTTTTTCCTTATAAATGATAGATCAGTGATCTCAAATGCCATATTTTCTCTTATTCACGGTCTGCTCGATCGGTTCAGTGATCTGATCATTCATCTTCCACAATTCGTTCATTCTCAGTATGTATAATATCCTTGTATTTAGGTCATAAAATGTCTGTTTCGAAGTAACGATAATCGAACAAAGGAGTTTTGCACTAGAATAGGAACCCGATGTATGGGATCAGGGATATGTGCTTTAGTTTTTGCACTAAAGTTACAATTTATTACTTGACACAAATGCTTGTTACACCCAGGACCCCTAACTGACAAGTCAGCTGATATTCCCTCGCAAATTGCGTACTCGACCGTATATTCTATTATACTTACCTATCTAAAGTTTATATCAAAATAAATTAAATTGCCTTTGTTGGCATGTGATCCTCCGCGATTGTCGACAATCATTACCTCTCCACGGACCGACGGGCAATTTGAATTTTCAAAAGAGTGTCCCCCCAACAATTTGGACGCAAAGTGCACTAATTCGGGGCCGGTGGGGGAAGTGGGGACAGGGGCCGGTGGGGAAAGTGGGGACAGGCGACAGAACGGGGGACAAACCGCGTTAACATGAATTACTGGACATTCTGTATCAGTTACCAATGTACATAGACGTGACATTATGTACAGACGCCAGCACATCAAGCTACCCGAAAATGTCAAATTTTCCCAATCAACTTTGAACCTTATGCTTTAGCGATAAAGTTAAAATCTATTAATGAAATTTGACAGATTGTAGTAGGTTGATGTGCTGGCGTCTGTAGGTACTTATGATTGGATTCAGCAAGTTTTAGTATTATTACTTTTGGTACCTACTTATCTATACTACTGGAATTTTCTGTAGTTATAATAAAATGCACCATATTTTAAGGTAAAATGTTCTCTTCTGTGTTATTGATTTAATCCTGTGATCTTGACGTGTCTTACGGTTTCTGATTAAAAACATTGTTTTTGTTTTATAACTTAGGTATATGATACTAACATTCCTTTATTTACAATTTCAATTGTAGCTCAATATTTTTTCTTGATATCTGTAAACATATTCATGTAAGGTAAATAAAATTGTTAAAAATCATTTTTAAACCTTTTTACATAGCAAGAAAACGTTTCATACAACAAAAGTTTCGACACGACAATTTCAAACGACTCACGGATTTACATTTCTGAGTGACCTGCACTGTGGGCCTGTGGCTCTGGTGTGGCTACTCGAAATAAGTGGCTACATTGAAATCAGAGCGGCGCCATTATTGTGTTTTAAGAACAAAAGGGGAGCGATGTCCCATCAGTCCCATCCACACGTAATGATAAAAAAATAAACCATTTTCGTAGTCCGGTGCGCAATGGGCACTGGGCAGTGGGCACTGGGCACAGTGGGCAGGAAAACCAGCCACGCATGTCCTTTAATTAATTTATGACAATTGAGATATCTTGTGTTTGAAAATTGAGGGTTTTATCAAGTTCAGGCCCCGTGTTTTTTTTTTCTTTATTTTTGTGTTACCGTCAAAGTGTTAATGTTTATGTACACACAGCTTGTTAGTTTAAATTGAGTAAGTTTTTTTAAATGTAAACTAGCTTCTGCCCGCGACTTCGTCCGCGTGAAATTACTTATAAAATTATCCTATGACACTCGGCAATACAAGCAGGCATATTATTTGACTGATGGCAAGCTACAGTGGTAGCTTCCCATTAGTGAAATAATTTTCAGAACCTGCACACTTACGTATTGCATTGCATATTTAGCATAACACTTTCAAAACGAAAGCCATTGCTACTGTCATGTCAGTGTGTTACGCAATTACCCCGCGGATCAGTAGTTCCGGAGATTACTCCCCACATACAAACTCACAAATTGTACATATTATAAGTAATATGAGATCGATAGACTCATCGTTTTTTTTTTTTGTTGAAGCGATATCTTTTTGAGTTTTCTCAATTGGAAAGGAACACGGCCACACAATATTATGTGTAGGTATACTTATCTATGGCTGTACCGCTTGAAGCTATTCTGGCGAGCTCGTTCATCGACCCCCCGCGGCCTGCTGTGCACGAGCCGGCGAATAAATCTTCATTTAGCAGCACTTGCCTATACGTTAGCTTTAAAACATATACTTTGCCCGGGCACGAAATTGTTTCAGTAGCATGTAATTGGAGACATGGGGGGTTTTCTTTTTAATTTAAAGTAATTTGCAAATAAGTAGGTACACAACCTCTTTGTAGGTTAGTTTATCATTCTGAAACATTTTGGTCGTCGATCTTCAAAAAAAAAACAAATTACTGTCTGAACACGAATGAACGCGAACACTGTCTTGTTTATTCTTTCTTTTCATAAATGAACACTTTTTAGCAACTACCTAGTTCGCCGGGCTTTTGACCTGTGTTTGTGCAGCGTTCTGTTTGTCTATTCATCATCATCGTCATCACAATAAATAACTAAACGTCCACAGCAAACCATGAGCTTGACCATATATGTTTATGTCACTACACAGATATGGAAACGCAAACAAAGAACCTCTTTGCACCAAAAAAAAATTCAGAATCACATTTCTATAAAACCTAGCAAGTAGGTAGGTACAGAGAAGCACAAATGACTTCAGGAAACAAAACAATTTTTTTTTCAGGCGCTATCATAGTATGAAACATAAACAACATGTTTATCGGCGCGATAACACGCTGCGGAGTAAACAAGCGAAAACATAACGAAAACATCAGCTGCCACTAACTCACTAACAGTACCAGCAGCACCCACTAGTACCACTGTACAAGAATGGTCAGTACGACCACCCGATACAGCACGATTTTGTTAGAAGTTAAAAAACTCAGTTTTTGTAGAACATCATTTTATTCAGGAAACACTGGTACTGAACATTACTTTTTACAACTTATTATTATAGACTCTTAATATTGCATTTCAAAAAACTACAAGTTCCGTTTTCAGATAATTATAACCGAAGTATTCAACCACTACACTTGTTACAGATAAATGTGACTGTCTTTATGAATCATTTTGTCAACACATCCACTGTGTCCAGTCTGAAAGCATTACCTACCCATTTACTTGACGTTGGTAAATGCTGCAATACATGTTGACTCCTATGCGCTAAAAACATTATTGTAGTATAATGGTGATGACGGTTGTAAAATTGGACTTTTGAGACCCTTGGTATGTGACCTACAGACTAACGTGATGGCGCCAGAGGGCGATGCCAATTTGATAATAGGCTCTACTGCATCTCCCTACAAATTGGCGGCCCTAAGTGATCAGGCGACACTCTGTCGCTTCACTTACGACAATATCCCCTAATGCCCTATACATCGCCGCTATTGTTTTGCACTAACCCTAGATACGGTGAATTAGCAGATAATGGATGCTTTGACAGCGGCACAATGAGCAGCTCTTAAATGGTAAAAAGTTATTCAATAAGTATTAATGTTACAATTATCTCGGCGCGATTTTACGACGATTTGTTTTTGTGCTAATGTTGTGAAAACTATAAGGTACTGGTAGCTGTTCTGTGTTGTTAATTTTTCAACGGTCGAAATTACGGATTCTTTTTTATTTTAAAAACCGTAAATTCATTTTATTTTTGTCCAAAAAATGCTAGGAAACTTATGAACAACCTACAACTGTAACAATCAACGTCGTAGTCCACTGTGTAGTTGTTGGTGTTCCATTCTTCTCCATAAGAAAACTACCTTTTGGAATGGGCGACTAGAATCAATTCTATTTTTTCGTAATGTTTGACATTCAAAAGTGCCTTTTAAGTGCCTATTTGAAATAAATGTTTTGACTTTGACTTTATAAATAAAAATAATAACAACCTAATAAACATTGTAGAAACTGTAGTTAACGGCTACACTAAAAATAATTTGCAGTAAGTAAAAATTAATAAACATTGATCTGAAGTGCTTTAAACAGTTCCATATCAGCCTAACGTTTAAAACAGTATTTTTTACTGATCCGAAAACAGTTAAATCTTGAGGCAAAATGTTACCGTCATGACAGTAAACTTTAACGTTTTAAGTAGCTAAAAGGTCACATAATTAACTGTTTTATACCTTTGGTGATATCGTTCAAACCATTTTTACTTACATTGCAGTAATGGTGGTTTTCCTTTTTTTCAGTAAATAGTATGTTCTATCATTAAAATAATAACAACATGTACATTTATATGAAAAAATAAGCAAAATAATTATATTAATATTAGCATAGATTATGTAAATATTATCATGTTATGGTTGAATAAAACTTGCTGTTTTCTCTTTTACTGTTTCACAAACATTTCTTCTTACTGTATAAAGTCATTAAGTCTTAATGAAGTCGCTATAATGTGGTGTAGTAAGAAATTATTTTTTTCAGTGTAAACTGCCGTTTGTAACACCTTGTCCTTCTATGTTATGGCGTTTGGTTGCCGCAGTTAGTCCTTCAAGTGGATCATCGTTTGTAACACCTTGTCCTTCTATGTTATGGCGTTTGGTTGCCGCAGTTAGTCCTTCAAGTGGATCATCGTTTGTGACACCTTGTCCTTATGTAATCGTCAATTTTTCACAGTTCGTATTTAAAAGACAACAACATAATTCATTTTTCATTTAACAGCAATTTGTTTCGCAATTGTTACGTAATGTGTCATGTTAATGTGATTCACTTTGTTTCTCTAACTCTTGCATAAATTGATTAAATCGGAATTAAACTTGTCCGGGACGGCCGCCATGTTGCTAATCACTGGCCCAAATCATAACATGGGCACCAAATCATAACATTTGCCCCGGAAAAATTAATTGCCCTATTACTACGTATACTTTTTTAATTTTGCTATATCCCATGGCAACGCTGCCATTACACTGGACAGCGCACGGGTTTTATCTTTCCACTAGTGATGTGACTTGTTGTCGATATAATTATCCAAAAGTCCGCATCAAAAATGATTAGGTTAGAGTTAGGCGGGTAGTGACTGTACCGTACTATTTTTGTTTCAAGAACAAAACTGAATCAAATGCTTTTTATCAGTAGGTAAATTAATTTATTCCTTAACGAGTAACGTTGCTGTTTTTTTCAATGAAGATTAAAATAGTGATATTGCTACAGTTACCATTTCCAAAACTGTAAGTGTGTATCACTACTTCACAAGAGTCGGCCCCTGCAATTTATGGTTACGACCTGTGTGAGATTATAAGCAGCTGTTACGCTATGTTTTTATATCCCAGATCAGCATTTTCGGGGACATGCATGGGGCGTAGTTTAATATATTCGAAAGGATCTTACGGGCTAGGCTTAAGGGTGATAACTAGGTATCTATAAAAATATATGGCTACACATAATGCCTACTCATAAACGAACGCCAGAAGCGTAGTCACGCTCCTTCGTAATGAGAGAGCGATTGGAGGATCAAGAATGACGTGATAAAAATTCATGTGTTTGGCGTTTTTGGGATAAATATTAAGATAGAAATATGTGACTACATTTCTGTGAGAGAAGTGTTATTTCCTTCGTAAAACCGTTTCCTAGATCTTTAAAATTTACGTAATATCCGTAGGTTAGGTATGAAGCAAATCTGCGGATATCCGCGGATACTTAGCTGTCGTATGCCCTTCACTATACCCCATAGTCATATTTTAATGTCCATAAATTGTAGTAATTGGGCCCGGAGTGGCGGGCGTCAGCTGACATGTCGTTTTATTTTACAATACCCATGGATAGTCTGCGGTCGGCCTGTGGCGGGTTAGCGGGGATCTGGTTCAAAATTGACGTCTTCCGATGATTCACGCATATATGGAAAAATTTAAAATGACTTTTTGTTTAATTATAAGTAGGACAGGTATTAAGGTATTGTTTTTTGTGTTTTATGGGTTTTGTGCAGACTATGTGGTTGTTAGAATGTGGCAGGTCTACGTGGTCGGGTCATGTTGATGTGGTATTCGTTCAGGGCAATTTCGATAAAAAATAGATAGGTTTAAAAATAGATAAATATTTATACAAAGCTATCCATACTAATTGGGCTAAGAAAACCAATAAATTCAGTAAAAGAAACATTGAATTCCTGGCTATTAATGTCTTTTTACTGACACAATATGACCATTACCAGCCAATACTTCCGAAATCTTCAAGACGAATATACTATCTCTGAACCATATTTAATCGAGAGTTGTCTCGTGCCGCGGGGACTTGCCAATTCCCACAGCATCCTCGTTACGGTGGGAACTAAAAGCTTCCGGCTGGCAACACCCTCGTGAGTCCGGAGAGTAGCCTGTTCCTAGCCAATACAATGTATAAGTTATGTGAACTGTTTGCCCACATTCATACTGCCCTAGTCAAAGAATTTGGAACATACCGAGATTATTTTTCTCAAGTTTCAAGAAAGTTACATAACCTCTTCAATTACGTAAATTATCTGCATTACTACAGTTTGTACTTTGTACAATCTACTATCAATTTTAGTTATCAGGAGCCGTAAACATAGGAAGATAATATTAAAATTATATGAAAGAAGCTTATTGTGCTAAAACAATGATACTTAATTAAAATTACTGCCTTTTAGTCCCAAATTCCCAACTGACCAACATCATTTATAATATTACTATGATAAAAAAAAAGAAAAATTGTTTATTCTGCACGAACTAAACGCACATTACAAAAAAACTGGCCAAGTGCGAGTCGGACTCGCACACGAAGGGTTCCGTACCACAAGGCAAAAACGCCGAAAAAAAATGTTTGTTGTATGGGAGCCCCCCTTAAATATTTATTTTATTTTAATTTTATTATTAAAGTTAAAATACAACTGAGTATTTTGTGAATATTTCAAGTGCCTACCTATTGCCATTTTTGATATCGAGCAAAAAAGGGCAAAAAAATCGCGTTTGTTGTATGGGAGCCCCCCTTAAATATTTATTTTATTTTGTTTTTAGTATTTGTTGTTATAGCGGCAACAGAAATACATACTTTGTGAACATTTCAACAGTCTAGCTATCGCGGTTCTTGAGATACAGCCTGGTGACAGACAGACAGACAGCGAAGTCTTAGTAATAGGGTCCCGTTTTTACCCTTTGGGTACGGAACCCTAAAAAAGACATACAATACACTCACAAAGTAGTCAAAAGCCTCGCCTCGCCTCGCCTCGCCTAGCATAACGTTGCTGAAAATAATTGTCATACATAAATAAGTATTAGGAATATCAACATTATAAAAGAACTACAGATTAACGCATCACTTCGTACATACGCATTACATAAGTTACCACGCCACACCACCAAACTCTCATTCAGGTTGGTCTAATATCCTGGCATTATTAAAACCATTCTACGTGGCAATAACGCCATTCTTCCTGGCATTAGGCCACAATTAATGGCACAAAACTTTGTATATCGAAATGTGAAAACTACGTCGTAATCGTATGCTACGTGATCATACCGGATTAGGATCCCCGTGGTTTAGGGAAGGACTGGGATAAGTCTCATACGGTTATTTTTGAGCGTGTGCATACGGTTCAGGAAAATGTTTTAAGAGAGTACTTTATTTGCTTAAAAGTAAGGTAACATTTAAAGCATTTGTGCAGCAAAGCTAAAAATAAGATAAACAAAATAAATAATTAAGTATTAACTTTGATCATACTTGCTCGCGCCGATCTGTAGGAAAAGACAGATAATAATTAGTATCAGCAACTATCACTATTGTTATATGCGACCGTTCCTGGGGTAGCATTAGAAAAGTAGACCCTATTCCAGTAGCTCAGAATAATAATCCAACTCAGGAGCAATTAATAAATAATAAAAGAGAACTATCGCAGTATGCCACAAACTCACAAGCCTCCCCCAAACTTAAACAAAGCCATATGCCAGTATTTGCATTCCGCCGTTATATTGACACGAGTCCTTGCTGTGGCAGCGCGTCGTGTGTCCACCGTGATATTAGTAATAATAGGGCACGCACAGGCTCGGGATTGGGCAATAAAATGCACGAGTTATCGCGACCTGCGCACCGTGCGCGCCCGCGGTGTAAGGCACAAGACATTGACGCAAATGTTTGCCGCCCCACGCCTCAAAATAGGATTTTTCTTGTTCTAGAAGTCAGAAGCCTCCAGTAGGCCCAGTGCATTTCGCAAAAAAGACTACACTTTCAGGATTTTCGAGAGCAAGTTGCTGAGTAAGCTTTCACAAAGTTAACTTGAACAAATGGCATATAGCATAATCAGCCTATACCGTTCCCAGAATTCCCACTGCTGGGACACAACCCTCCTCTCTATGACCGGCGCGGACGCAGTGAGGGTTAGTGGTATGTTAGTGTAATGAATACGAGTATGGCATAATATTCAGCACCCATCCTATTTTATTCTTAAAACATACAAGTTTTTTTACTGGACAGGCCATCAAAATGTATTGTTCAGTTTTTCCCCTGTCATGGTGTAAAAAATGTGAATAATACCATGTATCGTTTTTTTGTGGTTACATAATAATCATCATGTTTATTTAAATCAAGCTAAAGTTAAGAATATTATAAGAATAATTATGCTTATTTTGAAGATGAAGTAATTCGTCTGACATCATTCCTAAAAATAATACCTAATTGGTTATTTTAGTTTTGCACACGCACAAGTTTCATTTAATCTAAATTTGACCACACTTTCGACTTTCATAATATTTTTTTTTATATCGGCCCAACAACCTTCACATAAAAATATATTTTCCATGAAAAATAAACTTTCCCTTACTCCACACCACAGAAAGTTGTGTGACGTAAGTTTCCCTAACAAAAAACATTGAATACTTTGAACCTTTGAAGAAGTTGGCCACAAAGGAATGAATGGCCTTCTTTCAGTATTGTTCCATCAGGCCACGGCGCTAATATATGGCCAGAGTCACCAGTTATATATTGTGGCCTGATTTAGGGGGTTCGGGGTACCTTTTATGGGAGTTAGGCTTTGTGTTTTCTACTAAACTTCTTTAATAAAACATGCTTCTGATAGGTCATCTGTTATCCTTGTTTGTTTTTACTTACGTTAATGGTGTAACATATCTTTATTACTTAATCTTTTGTTTTGTGTTTTCTTTAGCAATATCTTCAATATCGTCAAAATTTCTCAGTCACCATAGTCTCGTTAGACCAGCAGCTGTGGTTCAAAAAAATAGTCTAGTTAAAAAAAAAAAAGTTTTGTTGTGAAAATTGTCTTGTTGTTGTTGTGTCTTGTTGTCTAATTTTGTACTTTATTTCATAAATTGTAAGTGATCTAAGTTACGTTTCATTTTGGCTCAGACCTTAGTTCATGAACAGACTATGTACCATTAAGAGCATATTGTCAACTAAAATAAAACAATATTAACTTTACATTTGTTATTTACCTTGTTATTAAGGACAACGTTAAAATTAGTAATAAGTAAACATATACTTATTTATTAGCACGTGGTTGTAGGATCGGAAAACCGCAATAAATTTATGTAAATATGTTAATAAAAGCTAATTAATAATACTGAACTTTAAAAAGCAATGTTTACTTTATAGTAGGTTATAAGTATTTAGGTTTATTTAATTCTCACGGTTCCTGATTTATTGTTTCCAATTTATTAATATTTCGTTGACTTTATGATACCTGTGGTTTTATACTTTGTTTCTGCTCACACGTTACAATATGCATGACTAATGTCTACATGACAGATATTCTCTTCTATTAAAAAAAAAGAAAATATAGTCTGTAGGACACCTATTTCAAGTTTTGCTTTTGGCATATTTACATACAATATACTTACACATTATGTATATATCATAAAAATGTTTTCTTTTCTGAAGTCAACTTCCTACTTGCAAACACTTTGGATCCCGATATCGATACTTCGATCGATGTACTAACTTGTTCTGTATACTTTATGTCGACGTCAAATAAATAAAAAAGCTTATAAAAAGGCTTAGAGACAACATGGTAACACTGACTTATAAAAAAAACTGGCCAAGTGCGAGTCGGACTCGCACACGAAGGGTTCCGTACCACAAGGCGAAAACGCCGAAAAAAACATGTTTGTTGTATGGGAGCCCCCTTACATATTTATTTTATTTTAATTTTATTATTAAAGTTAAAATACAACTGAGTATTTTGTGAATATTTCAAGTGCCTACCTGTTGCCATTTTTGATATCGAGCAAAAAAGGGCAAAAAAATCGCGTTTGTTGTATGGGAGCCCCCCTTAAATATTTATTTTATTTTGTTTTTAGTACTTGTTGTTATAGCGGCATCAGAAATACATACTTTGTGAACATTTCAATAGTCTAGCTATCGCGGTTCTTGAGATACAGCCTGGTGACAGACAGACGGACAGACAGCGAAGTCTTAGTAATAGGGTTCCGTTTTTACCCTTTGGATACGAAACCCTAAAAAGATCACTATACGAACTGCCACTTGGAATCCGTCAAAACTTCAAGTGTGTGACATCATCAGCTCATATTTTTTCGTAGACATTAAAAAGAATGACTTAAAAACTTTTTTGTTATTAATCTTCATTATATTAGGTATATACTTTGACTGACAAGTGTTGCCTTTTCCATGTTTTTTTTTGTACACAGATCATGAACTGGATTATTAAATTATCCGTCAAAACGAAATTACTACTTATTCATCTGAAACCATGGCCACTCTACTCTTGGATAACATTATTATATAAATCATATTCAGCCTTATAACTTAGTCTGAAGAGCGTTTTTTGAATGGCAAGTAGTTTTTTTAGGAGTAACATTTAAGTTGGCTTTAGTATTTTCACAGTATCCAAGTAGTTCTTTTGTGTTGATATTAAAAGAGCTTCAAATAGCTTATTATTGTACCATGGAGCATTGTTGTGGATCATTCATTATGTTTTCTGCAAATAAAAATTTAAATTTTAGGTTGTGAAGTGCCTATGGAATAATGAGGGGGAATTTACTGGCAAAGTGGTAGGTTACCATGTATTGAATCAAATGGAAAGTTTGTGATAATCTGGGAACCGAGGAAAGCGATGTAGGTATAGAGGAAGTAAGAATTCCTTAAATTCTATGCAATTGTATTTTCAGTCAGTGAATCGATCGTAATTGTTTGTAATCATAGTGCAAACTCTTTAAAGCGATCTTCTATTTAACGAAAAACTCCTTAAAACGTAGAAATTGCTAAGGTTCGTTTGTTTTACATTGTTACCCATAAGGGTATAATGTTCCAATATAAATTGGAACACTGTTTATAGCGTAGCGTACTCTCAAGTGTGTGGAAAACAAATACATCATTATTTAGACCCCAATAAACATTAATTTTACTGACCTTTAAACACAATACTGTTAGGTATAGAGTCATAATATTTTGTACAATGGAATTTTTAGAAATGTGCTATTTGTTTGTCGTAATTGCCTAGCATGAGTAGTTCTGTGGCATGAGTTTACTTACTTCACCTACTTCCTACTAACGTCTTATTGCTGTGGGTTGTGTATCTTATTCTTAGTTGCTTTCAAATTGTTGAACTGTAAATATGGCCAGTAATAGAAAGACTTTGTATATTGATGACAAATTATATTGTTTTCTTTTACTTTTCGTTTAACGAAGTCTCTAAAACGCAATAAAATACCCGGTCCCTTTAATTTCGCTATATTTATAGAGTTTAGGAACATTAGCATCGAAACTAGTATACTACCGAAGAGCGGAACAATAACTTAATTTTATCATAAACTAAAAAGCCTATCGAACATTGAACTACTCAAGAAAGTAATAAGATTTTACTGTGAAACTAAACTCGACGTTGCCATAGCGAAACAGTCGGCAGTAAACCTTATTACTAAAACCATCCAATCCAGCAAACATTATCAGACAATTCCCCTAAAATGTGCGTACAGAACAAAACAAAGTTTAGTGAACAGCTTCCTTTATGGGCGCGACGTCAAATTGATCTGCCATCCGCAGAGTATGTGCTGTAGCGACACGAAGCACAATGTAAACATGTTTACGAGCCTGTTCACCTAAATCAAGACGCACTTTATTCATCTCTTTGATGTAATCTTAATCTTACTCTCTCTCCACGACTCTTTCCTTCAGCGATTGGATCGTGTGATAAAACCTTCATGGCTTCCGATTGATTGCTTTAGGCTTCATACTTTTCCATTTTATTGGCGACAGTATATCCTTGAATAAGACCAATCAACACTTCGGGTTCTTGCCCTGTTTCCTTTGATTGTATTTTTGATGTTGAGGAAAAATCCAAATCATTTGTTGTCATGGACGGTGGTAATACAATTGAATGAAATGTGGTTGTCGTTTCTGTAACGTCGAATTGCTTTTATCAAAATTTTGCGATTGAATGAATTTATGTGTTGTTTGTTATTGAATTGTTAAATCAAAGATAAGATTTTAAATGTAGATCTAGATACGAACATTAATTAATGACACTTTTTTTGTCAAATAACACGACAGCAGTCCGTGACTTCCTGAACATATGGCTTGGATCCACTGAAATAAATACAAACCGGTCATGTTTACACTGTTTGTGAATGATAATTATGATTGATAATGTTGATGGTATCAATTCATTCTATAATCATACATGTGTCCGCAAAATGTCAGCCGAATGATAGATACACGTCGAGGTCGCCGCTCAAAGATACACGCTGAGTGCAAAAACGTAAAATAATGGACCCCATCATGAGCTCAATATGACCAGCCGTTTAATTCAGATCGAACGTCATGAACTGTAAACATTGTAACTTGTGAAATTTCTTAATCTTTATGAAAGGGACACTTTGGTCCTGTCTTGGGAATCACTTTTAAAGCCAGCCATAACGACGGATCTCTGCGGAGCCAGCGATTATTCCGTCGCCAATGTGACACGAAATTTCCAGATTTCAAACATTTTAATGCCGATATTTTTATCAGAAACGTCGTAAAAATAACGCGATGAAACCTGACACTCGGCGCTTTGTTTATCCCGTTCATTATTATAATAAAAAGTAAATAAACAAGTCCGGTAAACAAATATCTAATCTGCATAAAGTGGTGCGGGGTGCCTGTTCATTTGGCAACGAGGATTGTGCGTAAGCCGTCTCTGCTAAGCCGATACTAAAAGAAACGGGAAAATGTCGTAAAAAAACAGCTTCATCCTGCTCTGAGTAAACAAAATGTCAGTGAAAGCCTCCGTTAAGTTGTTTGTGTTGGTGGACTTCAAAGTTTGGAAGTTTGGCGCAGACACGCACCGAACTATTGTTAGAAACAGCTTGCATACTTTGAATTCTCATTAAAATGTTGCAAAATTGTGTGTTCTGAAAAGAAAGGCTCCGAATATAATATGTCCCCATATTATATTCAGTTTCACACAGTTTAAGTGGAGTTCAGAATTTAAATGCTACTTACTTCAGGACTAGGGAACTTCATGTAGAAGAATTCGCCAGAGAGCAATCCTTAAACAAATTGGACCATTCCTTTGGATGCTGCTGTCGTTTGGGCTGTTCTTGCCAATGTGGCAATCTTAAACCTGATTTTATGTGATTATTTGTATTAATACTAGACAGAAGCAGATCTTCAAGAGACTCTTTAAAAATACCTATTCTATGTGGTCAGATGGTGCTAAGATCTATCTCTCAAGAAATATAAGGTATCTACTATACATGCAATCAGTGTCTATATGTATACATACATATATTAGAGCAATTTATGGGCAAGCGCGTTAGTATTTTGGCACTATTGACTTGCAATTTTGTTAAATCGGTCAGGGATACTAGGTGATTGTGTAGGTATGTACAAAGTTTTTGGCTTTAATATGCAATTATTCGATACCATTAGCTGTGGGGTTACAACCTCTCAGTTATTTAGACCGACTTCATCATAAATCAACTCAGCCAGCTCAGGTGGAGTTTACTCTCTGGTTTGTAAGTGAAGACAAGTATCCTACGTCTTCGTCCTAGATTTCTTTCATTTTACTGTTTATTCGATTATGACGATAACTGGAATGTTACATTAATGTGACTAGATTCTTGTTAGTAAGGCGATAACTTTAAAGTAGTTCCCTATTTCTTAATCTTCATTATAATTCAATTACAATCTGTTAAGAGAGTTCAACGACCGACCGCGACGTCTATGTTCATCCAATTTTCCTAGTTGTTCATTTGTTGCAAATGCAAATGGCGTCACAACCGCATGTGGTCATAAATTATCTTTTACAATCAGCTCGGTAACCACAAAGCTCCAATAATTAGCGACACAAACAAGCGATTCATCATCATCAGCAGATTATGGTATTATCGTCAGAAAGGTAGTTATAACACAATACCTCATAATACTCTATATTGTCGGTTAACCGCAGCGCGCGCGCAAGGACAATGGCGACGCTCGCTAGATCATTGGCTAACACCACAAAGTGATAATACAGAGGATCCATTTTCACAACCGTCGGCACAAATAAAACTTACTAGAAGATAACTCAAAGAAATTGAACTCTAATCCACTCATCATCACCACTCCTGATTCCTCGTCCAGATTCCTGCGCTTATTTCAATTTATTTGTGGTCGGCGCAACACGACTTCTTCTTTCATACGTCTCTATTAGTCGTCATCTCGGTGGACACACACACACAGTTCCTGTCACAAACAACTAATTCCAGTCGGTGATTCTTATCTTTCATGTAAACTATCTCTATTCCGTGAAATTCCGTCCTAGATTGAATTCGATTTTTCAGCCTCTCTCTAATCATCCAGTAGTCACGGTTTGTTGAATATATTGCCATAACACTTATGCGATCGTCAATGGTAGGTTAATAGGCCATTATATTTGATCAAATCTTTAAGAAACCACGAAACTCGTCTCACCTAAGGAGCCATATTATTTGTAATAGGTAACCGTTTTAAACACTATTTCTTAAAGAGATGTGTGACCTTGCTGCTTTGCAAACTTGGTATAATTTCTAATGGCAAATTCAAACAATCCTTCTGTATGTTATCTTTTATACTACCGGCCGACACAGACATCGTGGCTGCGGTGCGCTTACGCACGCGATAAGGACAAGTGCTCCATTTTATTTATTTATATACTTTTTACTAGACACGCGTTCTATCACGTTTGAGGATTTATTTTATGGTCGTCCATTGATTTTTGAACTGGCACTTGTTACCTTGGTATTATGCATTAGCAAATGGTTGAGAACTTCCTTCGAATTCTGCATGGAACATAATTCGCAAACTTCTTTCTTCTGGCATATTGATCGGTGCATAATCAATCAAATACTCTGATAATCTGAAGAAACTGAAGTAAAGGAATGCATTATAGAGAGGACAATCTTTATGTCTTTATCTAATAACTTTGAGCTGAAAGAACCAAGCCCAATACGGCTGGCTGTTGGTTGTGGAGGTGGACCTCCACAACAATATCTTTAATAATTATGAGAAAGCGTAACCCTCAGCTAAAAATTAATTTGCATGACTAGCTTCCTCTTAACTGTCAGTAGGCAGTTTCTCTTTGTGTGTCTATGTTGGGGGGTGTTTGTGTGTGTGTTTATGTTGCGTGTGGTTTGTGTGTGTTTGTTTGTGTGTGTGCATGCAACTCTTCCGCCCGCGAGTGAGGTGCACTTCCTACCATCTCGCCCGGCCTGGTGATTAGGAAGTCAATACCGGCGCATTTATGTGCTGGTAGGTACTAACGTAGGTTTTATTGTTTCCTCTACCTAGCAATATTGCTTGTACTTTATAATGTTTTATATTTATTTGTACTTTATAATGTTTTATATTTAACTTCTTCGTCTTCTATGGGAGTAAGTGCTCCTAGGTACTACGGTACTACTTCTTGTTTGCAAAACCTAAAACAATCGCTTTAACAATTTTGCTTTGCATTGATCGAAACCTTGAAACTGCGATAACTGTATTGGAGTCATGATTAGCCCAAGATAATTACCGACGATACAATGTAAATAGAGTCTATATAATTATGTTCTGTAACTACATCAATTGAAAGCCGCCTCGGTTCAGTACGGTCAGGTCAACGGCCACACATTCTCACAGCATTGGCCAATTCTATTCATTCAAAGGCTCATTGTTTAGCCCCAACGCTGTTGCTAGGCTATACGGCTAAACCCGTAGCTTTTTATACAAGCAGGTAAGTACGTAGGTATGGATTTTTTTGCGTCAAAATAAATGTGTTGCTACGGGATACCCCAAGTTTTTTGATGAAGGGTCCTCTTGCTTCGTCGGGGAAAATACTACTTTTGTATTGACATTTACAAAGTTTTGTATTGTGTTATTTGTGTTGTGTTGTGAGTTTGTAATTTTGGACTTCTCCACTAACCTATTTTTTTTATAAAGGGGTTCTTTTCTTATTATAATTATGAAGCCTGTTAATTGATTTGACAACTAATATGGCTAACTTTTATGCAGCTAGGTATATAACCAGTATTAGCTGACTTCTGAATTTCTGATTGTGCGAGTAACCTTATTTTGAGTGATCAGAACCCTATTAATTAAGTAATGTTTACTTTATTCTGTCTGTTATTATATAGTTATTTCTAACAACTAGTAGATCTGTTTAGTAATTTATGTGAATAACGTTGTAAGTACCTAGTGTATTTGTTACATCTATTATTAAGTTTTAACCTATGTTTAAATACTTATTATTACACTACTGTTTGCTGTCCCTAAATAAATAAACCTGTATTATAATATAATGCGAGGTCAGCTAAAACTGGAAATGTTTAGCTTGATGTGTCGCCGTGTGTACATGAGAAATAAATAAACAAAGAAGTAGTTAATATCCTACCTTGATCATTTAACGAGCCATTATGAATTTATGATATTAGCTAAAGTAATTAATAACTTTTAAGTTTTTCTTGCAGCCTGTCGCGAAGACAAAGGTATTCGCAGTCATTCAATTATTATAGTCGGCGATTGTGAGTAAACGCCTATTAGTGTCCCTCAATGTACTTACAGACGACAGCACACCAAGCTACTACAATCTGTCAAATTTCTTTAATAGATTTTCAACTTTTCGGATAGCTTGATGTGCTGGCGTCTGTACCTACCTTACTTGATGCCGCAGAGAAACTAGTTATTAGTTTCATCTGTTCCACTATCAGTCTAGTTATTAGTTTCATCTGTTCCACTATCAGTCTAGTTATTAGCTTAACCTGCACCAACAAATAGGTATCACACTAATATTATAAAGGCGAAAGTTTGTGAGTGTGTGTGTGAGTGTGTGTGGGGGTGTGTGTGGGGGTGTGTGTGTGAGTGTGTGTGTGTTTATATGTTTGTTACTTCTTCACGCTCAAACGGCTAGACCAATTTGGATAAAATTTGGTATGGAGGTAGCTGACAACCTGGATTAACATATAGGCTACTTTTTATCCCGATATTCCCACGGGATCGATATTTACGCGGGTGAAACCGCGGGGCGCAGCTAGTTAGATACATAAAGACGCCAGCTCATCAAGCTACTACAATCTGTCAAATTTCTTTAATAGATTTTCAACTTCATCGCTAAAGCATTACCTAAGGTTCAAAGTTGATTGGAAAATTTTGACAGTTTTGGGTAGCTTGATGTGCTGGCGTCTGTACATACGTACTTATGTATCTAGGAGCTCTTGTTGGGTGAATAGTGTGATATCTTCATCACGAATATTCACAAAAACATGACTTTTCTCTGTAACATCAATACGAAAGAATTAAATAACGAGACCTTATACAAGACCTTCGATTGTTCTAGATCTAGGCTCTAGACTAGACTAGTCTTGCAACGTATTATTTAGCTTTAAATCAATACCTGCTTGCCCTAGTTCTCGATAACATACGAGTTAGGTACCTACTTAAGCATGAGTTGTATTGAGACGAAACATTTTAATGCTACTCAAGTGGGAAATTAAGAAAAAAACTTAGGTTAACTTAGGTCCAAGGTATGACGAAAGACTTATGATTTACCCTGTGAGACAACTTGAGAATTTGTCATGAATGATCATCAATTGCTCTAGGGAAGTGATCATCATTTCAGCCGAAAGACGTCCACTGCTGAACATAGGCCTCCCCCAAGCACCTCCACTTCAACCGGTCCTGTGAAGGGAAGTGATGTTTCATTAAAAATCTCCATAACATGATACGCTATTCGTGAGTAGTTTCTGCCTGGCCCCGAGCCTAGTTTCTGCTGATGTATGGAACTCTACGATAATTTGGACAGAATGAGAAAACTAAGGCCACCTCAATGAGCCTTCTCTTAAATGTTGACTCCTGAGTCTTGACACGCTGATTGTAATAGAGAGCATCAGGCCATAGAAAAAACAAATAAGAAAGCCAACTCGAGCCCCGAGCGAGCGATAATAGCCTAAACACGTAGGGCTGTCACTTATAGTTTATTCAATCGTCAAACATGCATAATTAATCTCTATATAAAACAATTTTCCCCCGTGGGGTAAGCATCAGGGATCCTTAATACTTACAAAGTTTTTTTCTTTATTTTTTTTTGTACATAGAACAGGAGCTGACTAAATTTTTGTCATTACCTACGTCCATGTTATCTGTTTAGTTATTTGAAAAATTACAATCGCAATATGACTAATGAAAACGTGGTTTTACTGAATCATGTATTTATTCATACTTATAAAATAAAATGCTTATGAAATTGTATTTTATCATAAAAATTATAATCTTTAAATTCGGAAATTGAATATATTTTTACAATAACCTCAACTAATAGGCATTAATTAAAGCGGTTATTAAAATTTTCTAGCGTTAAGAGTCGCATCTCAAACCGTGGGTTCGATTCCTACGTTAGGCAACTCGGTTTTTTCATTTTATTTAAAATTGAATGAGACTAATTTTATGACATTATGATATTTTGATTTTAATTTGATTTTAGATTTTAATTTTAATTTTTTTTTTCATTTGGATTTTAATTTTTAATGTAATATGATTTTAATTTAATTTTATGGAATCATGTCTGAATTAAATGAATGTTATTTTATTAAAAGTACTTTTTTTGTAGCAATGGAGATGTTTCATTTTATGCCAAGACCGTTGGGTCTAGAATGTTGGGTTTAGAGTTGTCTAAGGGGTAACTCGGTGTAGGCGGTATTTGCTCCATACAAAATTAAACATCTCCTTTGTGATTTTTTAAAGAAATTACACATCTGTTATAGAAAAATATTTTCGTCTGTTTCGACAAGTACGAAATGCCTTATTATTTGAGGTTAATGTAAAATATATCCTCATTCTTACAAATAACTTTTGCAAAAATATTTTTGGAAAGCATGGGCACGGTAATGAAAATTCAACATCTTTAAGTTGTTCGTAAATTGACATGCCAATTTTACAGTTTATATGTTCCTCTTCAAATGATTTTCGAAAAACCTGCTCCATCCTTTCAATGTTTTTAACAAAGTCATCAGGTGGTACCGCTAATGAATTTCGGTCCATTGAATAATCTTTGAAGTGGAGATCCCTAGATTCTGCACTGTAGTTGCAAGCTCGCTGACTTACGTCCAAATACGATGTTAATAATTCACAATTATTATGACAATCCAGGCATTTCTTTAACAAGACTCCACATACATAAAAAATAGATTTTTTTTCGGGCATGTCTAGTTGTGCATAGTCCGAACGTGCAATTTCGTGCAATGCAGTTGTGCAGTTTTCTGGTGTTTTGTCATTATTATTCACAGCTAAAAGAGCTGGAATCTTATCAGATTCTTTAAATTCATTTTCATGAATGTTATGATCTCTCAAATGGACAATAAATTCTGTCAGATCTTCAGAACAATTGCCCTCTTTTGGAGCCCGTATCAGGTTAGCAAATAAAATCTTGCGAAATGCGGATATAAATTGTCTACTGGTTGGTTCTGTGGCCATACCAGTTTTTGATCTGATTTTGTCAAAAAACTTCTCAATTATATCCTGATTGAGACGTCTTGTTAGTAAATATGGATATCCTTCTTGCTTCAGATCTTCATGTAGTTGTAGAATTGATTGTATCGTGATTTCAAAACCATTAATAAAGTTGACATTTTTGGTAACATCTTTTCCATTTTTGGGATCGCGTAACTTTAATGTTTGAAAAAAAGTTAACATTTTATTGAAAAAGTCCTTTTGATGTTCAGTCCCACTAAATGCACTTTTGTACAAATAACTGTCACAAAAATTCGAGGAATTTAGTGTGTCAAACAAATCATTCATCATCTGTATGAATTCAACTGTAGCTCTTGCTGACTCATCAATTACTTTAAATTCTATAAATGACGATAAACCAGATGCTACGGATCTACTTAAAAGTTGCGTCGCATAGCGCACTTTCATTTTTTCAAAATTTGTAGGATTAATGTGACTGTTTGTCAATTCATGTGCTTGTTTATAATCCTTTTTCTTATCATGTTCGTAGAATTGGACAATATGTTCATATTTTGCCACAGAATCATTTTGAAAATGAAAATCATATGTCATCAAGTTATTGCGAATTAATTTTATTAAATGTGGTGCGTCAAAAATATAATAAATTTTATGATTATCGATAACGAAGTATGTTTTGTTAACGGAAATTCCTCTTTTTTTAGACGCTTTTAACAAATCTGATCCAAGATCTGATACACACACTCTTATTTTTAATCCGATTTCAAAGAGATTGGATATAATTTTATCAATCCACAGAGAAATATTGTCATCATTTGAACATTCCGATAACAAAGAGAATCCAATTGGCTGGTACCATTTCACAAAAATACCTCTTATAAGAACCACTAAGGCATGTTTCGCAGGTGACGGAGATTGTACCCCCTGTACTTCGTGAAAGCCAATGATTTTGTCATTTTTTATATCATAAAAAAGATTAGTTTTGAGACTCATCGAGTCCATTACTAAACTGCACTGTTTTTCTCTTTCAGACATATTGTTCACTTTCATTTTAAGAGCTGCCATCAACTCGTCGTTGACTTCGGTAGTCATCGGAATATATAACTCATTCAACGTACTTCTACAGGGTAGACAAAGGGTCTTTTGTAATAAACGGTAAGCTTGTGGGCTAACGTAATACAAATTCAAGCAAAACATCTTGTAAGCATGACTGTATCTGTTCCCTTTGTAGCTTGGCTTTAAGATCGTTTGCACTTTAACAAGTTCGGCTAGGTTCTTTGTTAATAAGCGATCACATAGCATATAAAACATGTCTTGTGATGATTTTCGTGACGTAAGTTCTGATTCGTGTACTTTCAACCGTTTTTTACAACCTAACAACTCAGATTTCAGTTTTCTTTTTTGGGGAGTATCTGTAGAAAGCGAAGCGGCTGTTTGGACTATGTTGTCCGATGTAGTCATCGTAACTGTTTGGCATGAAGAACTGGAAGTTGTTAAATCAATTTCAGTTGTATTTTGCAAGACATAGCCTATTTCTGTTTGGGTTGAATCATCTGATGTTTTTACATCGGTTTGCGTCTGTTTATCTTCTTTTATTGGGTTAGGCAAATTTAGACATGGATAACAATTTTTTTTTAATACTTTGCGAACAGATCTCATGCAGACGTCTTGCGTATTGAAATGTTTTTCACATACATAATAATGGAGTGGATGTTTTGTTATCAAATCCTCACGTGCTATCAATTGCAACCATTTTAAGCGCCTGAAAAGAACAAACAATTCGAATTAGAAGAGTGATCATGGCGGCAGGCGTTAAACAAGAGGCACATACAAAAAAAAACACAATAAAACACAACAGTACGAGTTTTATTTATAATTATTATTTTGTGGGAAAAAAGACTGGCTCCTAGTCTATACATTACCGCCCGGTACACACAGACATAGGAGCACATCATTACGATTTAACTTAGAATGTTTATTTTTAAAAAAGACTGGCTCATAAAAGGATAACATTATGAATCATAATATGGCCAAGACAGTCAGACAGTAGGTATAATCAAAGAGATTGGGATTTTATTTGGATTTGATTGATTGGTATTTTAGCTGACAAAAAAAAATACTGAAAAATCCTTCACCAATGGGATACGATTAATTTAACAGTTTAACTGTGCATTATCATTCATAATGTTATCCTTTTATGATTCTGCCAGTGGCCTTTTTAGGCCCCCAGGTCAACGAAATTTGGAGCAGAACTATTTCCTAAACACTTTAGATAGGTAATCAGCTAACACATGTTTAGTTAGTAGGTAGATTAGACACTTACCGTTCTTGTTCGCTAGGTAATGAGAAGAAAGACAATTCTGGATTTGACAAACTGCTATTGAGACATCCATAAACACTGCAATATTTTCTATAGCTACTCGAATTTGTAGCCATCTTCACGAAGTTGTAGTTAAAGGAGGTAGGTAGGTACACGTACAATTATTACGATCAGCAGGGCAGCAGCGGAGCGGGCGCGGGCGCTATTACATACGGCGTAGCCACGACTGGTGCATCTTTAGCAGCGATAAATTTTGTCAGTGTGTGCGTACGACGACGCATGCGTACGAGCGCGCTCACGTACAAACCGTGTTGGGGGCGTATGTACATATGAAGATATTCTACTCATTTGTATTTACTCTGATCAGGGCATGTCTACAAGCAGTTTCACCTGCAATTCTGGTTTAAATGTTAAAATGCTTTATTACGAACGTAATCTAGGTCTATTTTAAGGATAGGTCAGTATCCTGCGAACACAACAACACTATTATCAGCAGATTCATATGCAAGTACCAAACCTACTCCCATCTCCATAATGTAAGCAAAGTTATCAGTGGACGGGCGGCAGTGAAACGAACTCGCTCCACTTATCACGACCGTTTGTGGGACGAACTGGATGGAACCGGTTCAGGCCGGTTTGGGGCGGCTCGGACCGGTCGCTCGCGTGCCGATAGAGCGACACGCCTAGCTAATGACTAGTAATATTACGTGAAATTGTACTTTTCATTGGAGAAATTGTGTATTTTGTTGTGTGAAATGGATAATTAATGGATATTAGTTTGTTGGTCTAATGTAGCGGGCTGCTGGAAAGCAGATACGAGTTTCAGGGGAAATAAAATGCTTGACAAATATCTTAATAGTTGTTGCGTTGCAGCGGCCCTCAGGTTTATGTATGATACCTACAAATGTCTCATCAGGCTATATTTACTACTAAAGTAAACCAGCATAACTTGCTGTACTTATGTAGTTTGGAGATATTTTAAATGCCTCCACCAGGAGCAGTGGCGGCTCAGTGGTAACGGCAACTTACGAGTAGTAGGCCGTGGGTTCAAACCCAGACAGGCGCTTTACTTTGTGTAAATAAATTCATCACCACTGCTCACAAAACGGTGAAGGAAAACTTTGTGAGGCAACCGGCATCGGCATGTCCTACAACCAAAAATTCGAAGAAATGTGACATCCTCCAACCCGCACTATGGGCCCGCGTGGTGGATTACGGCCCAATCCCTCCCACAGAGAGGAGGCCTGTATCCCAGCAGTGGAAACGTTATAGGCTGACTACGCTCCACCAAGTGATTGCTCGCTAAACCTTAACCCTGTAACAAAATAAAAAACAAAAGAGATATTTATATTTACATTAAAATGTTCTGAACGACACGTTAATCAAAATGGCGTCAATTCAGCCGCGTTACACAACGGACAGTGGTCAATTAACCTGACACACAAATCTGCCGCAGTTAGCAGACCATTCCACTGATCACTCTTAATTATACCTGCAGAACCTACTTTGTAGTCACTACCTACTGCTTCATTATAATCATGTCATGTTAGTTTTTTCGACGATCATGAGTAGGTATTGTAGAGTATCTACAGAACTTCTTTATGATCTGACGTAATATATAGGCACTCTAGAGTATGGGTGGAAACTGATTGAAAAGCCTTGGACTTGGAACTAATATATTTTTAAAAGAACTTAACAGCATCAAGATAATTATATCAAAGAGTCTATAGAACAAAAACACAATATTAAAATATTTGACACACGCTTTGTATGTTCGGATGGAATATTATCTCCAGCCAGACCTTTCTGCTAAAGGCCGGAACACACAAGACTCTACAGTACCTGCACTAAGAGTCTCTTCTTTTCTTTCTTTCTTAATACATGATATATTTCAGCTTTAGTCTCTGGGATGGCAACACAACTGCGACGCCTGGTATCGCTAATTTGAGGTTTCATAGGTGCAGTGACCGACCATTAGGTGGGCCCTCCAGCTTGTTGACAAACAACATGAAAATAACAACACTTGAGTGTGTTCTAGGATATGCCAAACAACGGAACAAAACAAGATAAAAATACAAATTTCTAATAGGTAGTTCATAGAAATAAAATAAAAAAACACCAACATTAAACAATATTTATAGCGGAACAACTTCCGTATTGTTTTCCTCGCACTACAAATTTTCCACAAGTGCCGTGTGATTGGCAGCACAACTGTGTTGCGTCAGCTTGTAGATGTGGACTGACGCCTGGTTGTTGCATCATGTACTTACTATGAGTACAAGCCTTAGGGCCTTATGATCATATTTGCTAGATTTTGCATATTTTTCAGGTAATTAGGGCCAAAACAAACTTTATGGAAATTCCTGCTTTTAGGCGCTCGAACGACTGCCTAAAGTGGCTCGGCATACGGTGTGATGACCGTGATCGATTCTTCTCAGTATGAAAAGAGGTTTTACCCTGTAGAGTGTATCATAGTGTAGCGGGATGTTACAGGCTGATAACATACATACACATACATAAATAAACACTCGTCTTCTACCCACGGGAGCACGCAGCAACTATAGTTTTATCAATATAAAACGCGACGTCACAGAAATCATTTCACATTCGGATGTACTGGCCTACCTTCACCTTCGGGGTAGTTGTGTACCACACTGTCAGTAGCGATGGGTTGCATTTTGACAGTTCAACATGATTCATTGCATTATTTACGTTCTTGAGCAGACACATTTTTTGAACATAATTATGAAGCAATTTTATAATCAACAACAACCATATTGTTTTCCAGAGGTCTCGGTAGGTAAAGTAAGTAGGTATCACATTAAGTCCGGATGAGGTTATTTATGATGAAATATTTAAATATTACAATAACAACGTGCCAATCTGAATTGCAAATGAAGAAACAATATACCTATTGCTGATATTGTTTATTAGCTGACAATTTAGATAACAATCTAAAGGTATTGTTATTTGTATAAGATTCCCTATATGTCCAAGTACTTATAATAGTCTGGACAGTTGCCAAACTAAAGGGATTGATTCCCAGGAATAAAACATAGGTACATAGGTAAGTATTGGATTTTTCAGTATCTAACGACATTGCGGATTTTCTCGATTTTCTGTAGAAGATAAAGATTAAAAAAGATAAAGATTCATTTATTTGCAAAAACATGTGTAGGTAGATAATATACTACATGGTATAATGTTTATTATAGGTGTTACAGGATATTCTTTGGCACAACAAGTTTGACTACGGCTGGTGTACAAATTAGGTCGAAAGACCATAAGATGAGAGAAGACCAGAGAAAATAGTAATATTGTTTTCTGGATGAATTCGTCTTCATTAAATTCAATCTTAGATATTATCATGACCAAATAATATTAGCCGAATGAAGTTTATAGGTACCGATTTAACAACAAACAGCTTTTTTAAAATTCCTTAATTATGCGCATGCGCAATGCAATAGTATTTTATTATTATTGAGTAAGCAGCTGCGTACTTAATAAAATGGTACCACTACTTTCGGGGAAAAAATTAAGTAAGTAGGTACTTAGATACCTACATAGTAACACACATAAGTAGGTACTTAATAGTTTTAAATATAATATGTTTTTCTGAGATTACGATTACAATCAATATGTTTCATCATATTATAATTAAGCTCATTATCATAAAACACTAATTTTAGATTTAGTCATTTTCTGCTGAAAACATGTTGTTCTTTTAAAATTACCAAAAAGTATCCATCAGTGTCTATATATTGTTTTAATAAACAATAAATGACTTTGCAATTTCAACGTTATCTTGTGAACAACAAAGTCGAAAATCCCTTTATAGATATCTGCCTAATTACCTTGAACGATTGTCAACCTTATGTCTTTGCAATAAGAGTGCTGAGCATTAGTAAGGTGTGTTAAAGTTACGTCATTGCCTGAATCAAGATCAAGCGAGTTCAATAACACGTAACCTCAGTTGGCTAATATTTTCAGGTATTTTTAGTATAATAGTCTCTTACAAAACAAACTTTACGTAAGAATATGTATTGTTTCCATTTCCACGAATTAATATTTGTAGCAGCATTGTTTTGGCACCTATTTTGGAATTTTGTGACAACGGAGCGAGCCGATAGCGACCCATTACAATAGAAAATCAATTGTGTCCGATTAGCGGTGATTAAGTGATTAAAAGTGTGTCCGTGGCGTTTCTTGCCCGTTCTTCTCCAGCCCGTTCTTCTCCATAGGCTTCAGTTTCATCTTCCTGACTGACCGACCCGTTGACAATACAAAAGTGCCTATAATCGGTAAATGGTTTAAGTTGAGTTGGAAAAGAGGAGGAGAAAGAGGCTAATTACGAGTTATTCCGGTTTGATCCCCTGAACCCCCCCCCCCTTGGATCCAATGCTAGTTATTCTTATTACTTAAGTGGAAACTGGGACCACCGAGCTTTATTCTGGACGTTTATTTTCAATTTGTAATGAATACCAAATAATAATAATTAACTGATGTTGGACTTATTGCTGTTGCTTATTAATTAAAAATGCTTATTATAAGTTAAGAATGACATTTGAATAACATAATGGTAATGATTAACCTCACAAGCTGTGCGCCAGATTGGATTCCCCAGCGCCATAGAGAGAAAATGCCTAACCCTCTTGCTGTGCCCTACAGGGTCCATAATGATCTAAATTATAGGTATAGCTACCACCTAAGTACACATTATGGTATAGCAATAAAGATATTGAGTATTGAGTAAAATTCCATACAAACATCGGATATTTAACCCGTTTAGGGGATCAATTTTCAAAAATCCCTCCTTAGTGCCTCTCATGTGCCTCCCAATGTCATTCTTCTAGACGGTTTATGTTGTGCGTTGTCAGTGAACGAATGAGGCTTTTATAACTACATTGACTACATTCTTGATCTTTGACAGTCGCAACGGGTAGTCAGAAGCCCGAAAGTCTGACAACTAGTCTTACTAAGGGGTATCGTATTACCCAGTAACTGGGTTGTGGAGGTCAGATAGGCAGTCGCTCCATGTAAAATACTGGTATTCAGCTGCATCCGGTTAGACTGGAAGCCGACCCCAACATAGTTGGGAAAAGGCTAGGCAGATGATGATTGACTACATTCTTACAAATAAATACATTCTGATTCTGACATGTAAGTACACCCTCTTACTTCTTGTTGCCACACCGGAATCACCACTCAGTGGAAATCACAAGCTTTTCGAATGTCATTCCTCTATTCAGCTCAGCATGGTAACAACGCACGGCATATTGTTAGTGACGTCACGAAGCATGTATTCCGTGAGAATGTTCCCCAGCGGACGCGAGAACGTTTGTTTTGTAAACCGCGCTCATCGGCTCCCAAACAATATCGACAATAGCAAATAAATAGCGGATATGCGGTGTTAGCGATGTGCATGTGATTTAACATGCTAGGCAGATATTAGTACTAAGACTGTTATTGTCCCACTGCTGGGCACAGGCGTCTTCTCACACACAGAAGGCACGAGCAATTATCACCACGCTTACCCAAGACGAATTGGTGTTTTTAGACTTAAGTAGGTATGTTAAATATAAGTCCATTACCCCTCCGAAACATAACAATAGCTGTTAAGTTTCCACGCGGAGTAAATAGTAGTACTTAGGTACGCAAAAATCTTCTGAAATCATCAACCATCGGTTTCAAATAATAATAATCAGTTACACTTCATCACTTATGATTTGAACTTCAGATAATAAGACACTGAGTACTGTACTTATTTCACTAAAACCCGCAAAACCCATACCAGGAACCGAACCGACCACGGTTCGGTTATATATAGGTATAGGTCACTCCCTAACAGGTTTCCATGTCCAATGGCTCCATATTTGCGTGAAATAAAAGCCAACTGCCATCACTAAATCATAGCCGTTTGGCAGATCTCATTTTCAAGTTTAGGTAATCACCAGATTATGACAATTTTATTAACTTCTTCGGGATGATTTATGGAGAAATCTGTTCACAGTGGAAGTGCATAGTTGCTTCTAATCTGTTACAGCTCACGTTTCTGCCCCCTGTGAGCTAAAAATAGCGTGAATGTGCATCCTGCACGTGGATGACCGATTATCTTCCATCATACATTCATACGCCTGGATGTTACGTAGACTCTGATGCAACTAACTGGTCGGTTCAAGACGACCTATTGAAACACTGATTACTGTTAAAATGACCCTGATTTGGGTGGAAACCCGGAGATAGATCTAGCTGTTACTTTGATCATCATCTGCCTTTCCCCAACTAAGTGTGGTCGGTGTCTGTCTAACCGGATGCATCTCAATACCAGTATTTTAGGAGCGCCTGCCTAACTTACTTCAACATCCTAGTTAGGGACTGGGTAACACTACTGACATCCCTTGATAAGACTGATTGTCAGATTTTCTGGCTTCAGACTACTGTACCTTTAGCGTTTTATAAACATAGTTTTATTTGTATAATAACTTCTACATGTTTTGGTTGACCGTTCTTTCCAAAGACATAACTTTGTTTATTTGTGGTCCTAAAATACTACTCAGAAATAATTATTGTATCTATCGGACCCGGTCCCGAAAGCCCCACGACGCCCGTAACGACTGTCAAAGATCTACAAAAGATAGCCGAGACTGACCTATCTACACCTAAACATCAGTAGGTACAAGGGGCGGTTATTATCTTATCCAAAAATGTCCTTTGAACCCACGTAAAAAATATCGCGACGACACAAGACACGTGTATTTTCGATCATTATTCACCTTGCGAGTAGGTTGTTGGCAGCTGATGCAATAAAACCGGTTGCAGGGTGATCGAGATTCTTACTAATCTGCTAAGCCTTGATGACCTATTGAATCACAATTCCTATCACTAACGTATACTATCTAGTCGTGTGTCGCTTGTCATTGTTTCTGTAGGGCCATCCAGTTATCGAGATTCCTCATTTAAATGGGCCTTCCTGAAAATATAGTTTCCTTTTCAGACAGAGAGAAGTATCATGTTTTAGAACATAACTAAATAACTCAAACGGACTGTCTGGAGGTAGCCTTTCTTTTGGGAAAACCATTTTACACGTTTCTTACTCGGTAATGGCTGCTAAAGGCTGTTGTTAACTCGTTACGCCAATTTGACAGGTAGATGACGTCACAGAACCAGCTTGATCGGATGCCTTCTGCTAATCTCCAAGAGTTTATTAAATAATCTTACGATGACATATTAGCACGTGGACCATCTCTCTGATACGGATGTGTGACACAGCTGCTGCAATCAGACCGGTCGGTGAGGCGGAGAGGGTGTGCGCCTGCGTCACTTAGCCCGGAACGACCCATTCCATCACATCTCATATCGTTCAATATGTCGCCATCCGTTTTATTCTGTTGACAGTTTATTTACACGTGTTTTCGAGAAAGTATACCTACCTAATTTTTTATGTCAAAACACGAGGTAGGCTACCAGTATTTTTTTGTTATGTAGATTGTTTTATATATTCTTCGATAATTTAATTGGTCCCAGGTTTCATTGATTCCAGGATGTTGTCATGATTTTTTTCAAATTTAGGCTTCAATATTATAGGGTAAAGGAATGGTGTCTAAATCTGACATGGCTATGTACAGACACCTCGTTCAAATATAACGTTTTCATTGAGAATAAAGTATATTTAAACCTAAACAGTGGACTTTACCTCCTTAACTATGATACCGTTCTAGGAATGATTGCAGCATACTTTCTGAAGCGTGCCTGCTTATCTGTCTGGCGAGAGCGCGAGTTGCCAGAGGTCACGGATCTTTCATTATCACTTATTACCTACTATTGTATTAAGCTACACACATCAAAAGTGTCTAGGGATCAAGCATTTTTATGCGGATTTCTTGAGATTGAGATGTGGCTTTGTAATAAATTTATGATTTTATAAATTTATATGGATCCTTTTTGGTGCATTTCATAATTTGAATCAGGAACTGTGAATCAAATTCGAGTAAAAGATGAAAATCAGCTGTCAATATTTTCCCTATAAAAACATACAACGCATTGAAGACATTATTAGTGCTACTGTTTCCCTACTACTGATTAAAACCAACGTTATTATGGAGCGGCGACGTCATTTAAGCAGGGAAGAAATGCTCAGAGCCGTGGGAATGATAGAAGCTGGTTCCCGGCAACGTACTGTGGCTTTAGCTCTGAATACAAGTCAGAGTGTTATCAGTCGACTTTGGACACGTTACCGAAGCACTGGTACCGTGGCTGAGCGCCATGGAGGACGGTATCGCTGCACCACACGGAGACAAGACCGATACATTCAAATCTTAACTCGAAGAGCTCCAACAATAACCGCCATGATGTTAGCCGTGAGGCTTCTTCACTCTTCAGGGAACTTAATTAGCGACCAAACAGTCAGAAACCGCTTGCATGAAGTGAACCTTCATTCCCGAAGACCGCTGCGGGTACCACCTACAGTAATGCACAATCGTAGGATTCGATATCAATGGGCTCTTGAACACAGAAATTGGGCAGAAGAACAATGGCGTTTCGTGTGCTTTTCTGATGAGTCTCGTTTTGGTATGAGACCGGATACAAGACGTATACGACACTGGAGAACCCCTGGACGCCAACAGCGATTAAAATCCTGCCAGGAAGTCCATCCTTATAGTGGTGGAACCATCATGGTATGGGCGGGTATTTGGATCGGCGGAAGAACTGAGTTGATTTGGATCAGAGGCAACCTCAACGCTCAAATTTATGCTGAGACGATTGTATCAGACGTCATCGTTCCTCTACAAGTGCAAATCGGTCCCTTATTTCAGTTAATGCATGATAATGCACGACCGCACACCGCAAGAGTTGTAAGACAGACTCTCGCCGCAGCTAACATCAATGTCCTGCCCTGGCCTGCTCAGTCGCCAGACTTGAACCCGATTGAGCATGCATGGGATATGCTACAGAGAAGAGCTCTGCCGAATATGGAGGGTATCCAGTTGCAAGAAGACCTTTTTTTGTTGTTGCAACGAACATGGGCGGCCATTCCACAGCGTGATTTGGATGAACTCATTTTGAGTATGCCAAACCGATGTTCTTGTGTTGTTAGTGTTCGCGGTAGAAACACGGATTATTAATTGTTTAAGTTACCCAATAAAATTTTAAAGAAAACTGTTATTTCAGTCTTTTTTTCGAACTTTTGTGTTAGTGGTTCAAATGTCAAAAATCCCTTTATTAGGAAAATGGCAAATTTCTTTATTAATGCAAAGGTGACTTGGTTTATCGTTACTGTGACAAACGAAAACACTTTATTTGATGAATCCTTAAAGAAAATTTAAATTAATATCAACCAGGAGAAAAGTTATTGCAAAAATATATGTTGATCCCTAGACACTTTTGATGTGTGTATTTATATAATATGTATACATATTAATGAGTGTATATAATCTATTTGTATCGATACACGTATCTATTACTTCTATTAGTAACAGGAATAAAGCTGTTTCTGAAGGCCATCCAATTTGTGTTATAAATAAGTTATTCTAATTCGGATTGAATTTGAGTTTCCTTTAATAACTTTGACCTTTTCGTCATATCATCCTTATCTGATCCAAACTCAATTACACAGGCAGAAACTTTATAATCTCTTCGAAGTTTCCAGATCAAAATACTTCCGAACATAATATTATAATCAGAAAGACTACAGGTAGAAATACCTTTAGTCTTGGCACGAGCTTCCCAAAAATAACTTATCATCATCATCTCTTCTGCTGACATTTAGGAACGGCGCAGCATGTCATTCTCATCTCTTCTGCCGACATTTAGGAACGGCGCAGCATGTCATTCTCATCTCTTCTGCCGACATTTAGGAACGGCGCAGCATGTCGTTCTCATCTCTTCTGCCGACATTTAGGAACGGCGCAGCATGTCATTCTCATCTCTTCTGCCGACATTTAAGAACGGCGCAGCATGTCATTCTCATCTCTTCTGCCGACATTTAGGAACGGCGCAGCATGTCATTCTCATGTCTTCTGCCGACATTTAGGAACGGCGAAGCATGTCTTCTTCCATAAATCTTTATTAGCTGTCAACTAAGTGTAGGTCCCCCCCTTTCCAGCAATATCATCTCTAAATCAATTCGTTCATTTCTCAGGATTTCTTTGGCGTTTCCCTACCTCTCCGAGTTTGTAATGTCACTGACTAACCAGGATGCGACTGACGTACTTAGCTCTCGTCACTCATAGAAGCTCCTCTTAATTTGTTATATTTTGAATACTTTTAAATAACCTGTCCATCTGCCAAATACGTTAAACGCTTTAAGATGACAAAATCCTACCAAAATAGGCTACTAGACCTGAGACACATCTACGTTAATGATGACGTAGATATTGAGCAACGAAAACAAGACGTTATAGGAAAACATGTTACATCGACCATCTATGCTGGGTAGTGGTTGTGACTAACTGGGTAAAACGGCTATTTCCAAGTCATTCTATGACGTACTTACAGTGAGTGGTACCTCACTGAAATGTTTCAAAATAACGGGTAATGTTTAGACAAGTGTAGCGAAGAATAGGCAGATGTGGTTATTTTGAAGAGGTTAAGCTAGAGAGGTCATGAGGAAATATTTATTATTAGTGACGGATTGAAGAAGAAGTAGACGTAACTCTGTGTGAAGGTGCTCATCGGGGAAGCAGGGTTGATATGATTTAAAAAGTTTGATTTAAATCAGTGATTTAAATCGCGATTAAAATCTACAGATTTTTTTTATAAAAATTAATGATTTAAATCAATACATTTTTACTGCGACCAAATCAGCAAAAATGTGTCAAGGGACTTCCCCCGACATCAACTAGGGCGCGCACATACGTGTCCAATGCTGTTTATACAGTTCCAGGGTCCCATAGTAAAAGTTGTTCATAATGGTACTCACCATTATGAAGAACTTTTACTATTTGACCAAACCTGAAATCACAAAAAAAATCAGCTGTTCCCTATATTTTGACGAGTTATACGAACATAAATGTAAGGAACAGCTGATTTTTTTTTCGCTATTCCAGGTTTGCTCCCATAGTAAAAGTTGTTCATAATGATGAGTACAATGACCTCTTAAGAGGTTGTTAATGTTTTTCCAATAACCCAGTATAGGTATGTTGTGTTTTTATTTAATTAATAACTGACTTCCAAATTAAAAAGCTCAGACTGTAAAAAAATCAATAAAATCCGATTTAAATCAAACAAATCCGATTTTTTTTATCTTTTTATTTAAATCATGATTTTTATCAAGCCTGCCTTGAAGTACTGCTAGTGTTGCTGTGTACTGTAGAGAGTGTAGGAGTGCCGGTGTCATTACAGGCACATGAAGCAGTTCAGCTTTGTCCCTGGGATGTCAATGAACCTGCGATGCCTTTGATCAATATCAAAGGCATCGCAGGTTCATTGACATCCCAGAAATAAACAGCGCTTATTGACATGTACCTACTGCAATCAGTAGACGTCAATAAGCGCTGTTTATTTCACTTAATTCCTTGCTATCATCAATCTAATGTGGTGTGAATCTGTAAAGCCCACTTTTCCTGCAACAAAAGAAAATTAAAATTAGATGTTTTCCAAGAAATGGTTCGTACTCTTATAATATAATATATTAGACAATACTCGGTAATGTCGAGAAACTTTGCTCGATGCCAAGATTCTTAGATTACGTTTGACAGGCAGACTTATTGTATAAACATGTTGAACAGACATTCGTAGAATATAGAAAAAAACCTTTCACAGCTATAAAGACGTAAAGGACTATAACGGTGGCTGCAAGGTGTATCAGCAGATGTCTTACACAGGACTCGTCCCTTTTACCGCTTTTGGCAAAAACAGACATACCGGAAGTGACGGGATAGTAGCCTGTTCAAAACGGACATTCTGACTATAAATATTGTGTCGTGGTTAACCCTACCATTCTGATTCATCTTCTTACAAAATCGAAAATACTAATCAATTAATAGCTTACAATACAAATCAATTAGTAACGATTTTTATTTGTGAATACGACACGGCAAATAATTTCAGCAGGAAAACACAAAACTTAAAGAAATATTAGAATTAAAGATAAATAAATATTACCTAAGTATTTAGTAATAATAACTATTTCATCACCTTTTTACGTATTATCACGCCTTGGTTCCCCAAAGGGTTGGGCAGAGGTGTACCTCTAGTACCACACATATCCTTTATTAAATATTATTAATTTTACTGGTTGATAAATAAATAAATACAACATTTACCTACTATTAGAAACGTCAAAGAACGTAAAGGAAAATATAGTAATTTAGCCAGAGAGGTTACGGGTTTTAGAAAAACCCGTCCATTTTGATTCATAAAATTGAAAGCTTAAAGCTCAGTAATCGCAACTGAAACCGTTATTGCGGTTACTAAAAAGTGCTAAAAACCTAAATGCAAAAGCTGCAATTTTTCCTGTCAAATTAAAAACAGCCTTCAGTATTTTTTCAAGGGTAGCGTTGCACATCATAGTTGCATTCCTAGAATAATGGACATTATTGCATGCAACAGATATACCTACAACATGACTCAGTTATTTGAAGTCGGCTAAACATGGAAACGTACCATAATTTGCTGTTAGAACAAAGCCGACACTTACGTGAGTTAATATTCAACAAAGAACTAAATTACGGTATCATATTTTTTATCTGGACCCGCTTCCTAAAGTACCAGGTTGCATGTCCAAAGCCTGCTACGGTCCAATGTGACTTTTCCAATGTCATTCTACGTACCTAGGTATATTTTAAGTTTTCAACTTTTGGATACCGCGAAAAAAGTCCTGAGGAAATCTGGACTTCAAGGTCTGAACTCTAAAATCGTCACCATGTGGTGACTTTCTCTGTATGGGATGCCTTGAGTTAAAGATACAATGGTTGTTCTGAGACAGTACAAGGCTAATAGTATAATTTTAACCAGAGTTTTTTCAAGAACGGAAAATGGCGTTATTCTTATTTTTTTCGGACAGCTGACATTTTGGCGCAACTTAGACATAACTGCGATAGACATGGTTCATTAACACTAACAGGACTTCAACATCATACGACCTCCATTAATTTACTAAGTCAAATTATTGATAAGCCAAAAGCCAATAGGTGGCCATAATAGTATGAATCAACCAATCTGTTTACTTGTTATTTCTCTAAATAAGTCTGAAAACTGCGGCACTAATAAATGTACCTATTAAATACATAATAAAAGCTATCAACAGCTGTTTGTACAATACCCTTGAAAAGGTTAGTCATAATGTGAGTGATATAAACATAATAATTATAGAGGTAACGCTAATAAAGTAGCAACATCATCGTCCGATTCGGAGAATTATTGTTCTATTGTTTCTATGCAAAAAAGTGACAGCTCGGGTTGGGCGCAGGTTCTGTAGCTAACGTCGCGAGTTCGATACCCGCAGAACAAATAAGTCAAGTAACATAACATCACACCTGTGATCTTGGAAGGGTTGGGCAGAGGCGTTCTTACCTCTAACCTAATAATTGTTGTTACGAACCTGTTGGATCGTAGGCCTCTATGTACTGTCAGGGAAATATAATGGTTAGCAGATTCGCACACTGTTATTAGTTATAATACATAGCTGTATCGTGGTATAGTCATTTCATAGGATTGAAAAAAGATTGACAGTTCTGTTGAATACACGGTTAATGTAAGTATATGGTCTATTCGCTTATCAATATGTTTCTTTGACAGTACATTGGCATAATCACCACACGTGAGTACCGTATTGATCGTATATGTGTGGTTATGAACACCTCTAATATTGTTGCTATCTTTTGATATAAACATGAACAGGCAAGGTAGATATGATTCAAACTTAATAGAATTAACCTGATAGAAGTAAACTCGGATGGTTCCAAGAATTGCGGTTACTGAAGTAAAACTGAAATATGTGGTTTACAGACAATTTCGCTCGTAAGCACTCTAATGATTCAGTAGCAGAAAAGTTTGCTTTTTGTGTAGGTACAGGGTTTTGTGACCGATTCCCATTTACAGAAAGGCATTTGTGTGACTTTATGGTGTTGAAGTATGCATGCACTATGCTGGGAAAAAAATGTAAATTATGCTTAAATATGTTTGCATTTGCACTGTTGGATTTTCTACTCTCGGAGCAGAGCCGAGCGTTGAAAATTCCCCAGTGCGCTTTTATTTAGGCGGTACATTTAAATGTAGCATCGTGTCAATGAAAACAAGCCTAAGTTGATGATATACTTACCAGCCAACCTTATTGTTTTAATAGTTACTACATCCATGCTAATGTTATAAATGCGAAAGTGTGTCTGTCTGTCTGTTACCTCTTCACGCTTAAACCGCTGAACTGATTTAGATGAAATTTGGTATAGAGATAGTTTGAGTCCCGGTAAAGGACATAGAATAGTGTTATTCCGATATTCCCACGGGATCGACACTTACGCGGGTGAAACCACGGGGCGCTGCTAGTACATTATATAGGGAAAATTGTGTGGCTATGCTCAGTTCACCACACTTAGCAGTTCAAGAACCGACTGTTGAAGAGGACTCGCGGTTTTTTTTATCATTAATTAGTAAGAACATACCTACCTAGCGACAGGCCCTTGAGGCCTCACCACACCCACGCACCATTTCTGCGAAAATACTTCTACACCATGGTAATCCACCATTTTTTGTAGCCCACAGATCACGCTTGACCGGCTACCTACACTACACCTCAATTATCTATGAGTAAAGCAATGAATTCTTATTAATTTACAATAATAATTTAACACGCCATGTTTGTAGGCCCAGCTTAAGGTCACGTTTGAAAGAAGAAATATAACTTGTATCGGTTGGTCCGGTTGCGGTGCAAAAAGTTTATAATAGTAATACAATAGGTTTGTGTGGCTCCAGGCTCAAGGTTATTCTACAAAATCGTGAAAAGAACTCTCATTGGTTGAAAAGTTGAAGTACGGCATTAGGTTTTTCTGTTGGAGAACTCTCTGTAACAATCGATTGATTTCGGCATACAACGATTTCTTCCAGTAGGATTTAAATTTTAATTAAATGTAGACAGAGGTTTATAAATGTGAGTTTTTTCATCTGTCATTAAGAGCTTAAGGAAAAAACATGTAAGGCAAGAAATAGGATCATTTGAAATGATCTCACTACTACTGCGAGCTGCGGTTGCATGATGACAAAAGATGTTGAACTACCTAAGTTCAGTCATATTTTCTTGAGTTATTATTATCGACGTACACTCTTACTAATAAACGTTGTACAGCGTCTGTATAGTTAGTTACACAACGCTTTGACTTCTTCTTTCGAAAGTCAAATTACTGACGACTGAAAGAGAGAAATCGGTGTGTAACTATTCACCTGTTATGATACGTGTATTAGTAAGGGGTTAATTTATTATAATTATGAATCTTCTGTACGAGTTTGTCGCCTAACTCCTCCTAAATGAAGTAGAGCAGCCCTAACGATAGGCATATACGCAACTTGACCTTGAACTGGCCAATTGCAGCCGCGCGTACTTCCTCATCCCCCGGCCCTCGGTAGTGTAGTCTTAGGTGTTCTCCTGCCTTTAGCAGAAAGCTCTGGCTGGAGATAATATTCCATTCAAACATTCAAACGAGTGTCAAATAATTTAATATAGTGATTTTGTTCTATAGGGTCAGTGCTAGAAATATCGTTGAATTATAAACTTGTCTTATTAATAAATTAGTTCCAAGTCAAAGGCTTTTCAATTAAACTGTGAGGGTCTCGTCTGGATATCACAGTAGTGAGTCGTGTGCTTCGAAGAAATCGGCCTATAAGTTATATTCTCCATGATCGTAACAGTGCGCTAAAGGATTGAGTCAATATTTTGCAGTGATGCGCGCGCGCACCGCCCCCCGAGGCCCCGCCGCGCCGCCGCTCCGCCATCTTCACTTAGCGACAGTAATGGCCGACAAAAAGTTGTTATTCAATCTAGTTTGAAGAAAAAACTGTTGTTACCAACTCGTACAGCCTGGAGAGTGAAGAGTGTGCCTGTAAAAAAGATGACCTCTCTTTCTGCTAGTTTTTGTTACACTTTTCAAGGTTAGCTTGGACATTTTAACAGTAATTTTGATCAATGCTTAGGCCTTTTAAAACAGCGGGCTCTTCATCGATTCAAAAGTATATTTTGTGTCTATTGTAGGTACTTACATCTTTTTCCCTTGATTCTTTTAATATCCGTGCTCTGTATCTAAGGGGCAACTGCATCCATCGACCCATCCATTGCCCCAACAACCTTCCTGTCATTCGACGTGACTACTTAAACCAAACCCTACAAAATCAAGATTTCCATATCCAACAACTTAACTTCAACGAAGACTTATTAAACCAACCTCCTAAACGAGCTTACATAACCCAACACTCGCATAATGAATGCGCATTAAAATGCGCAAAACGCATGAGGCAGGGAAGCCGCGGGGTGCAGTCTGATCCGCCTGCCTTACACGCGGCTGCTAACTGGATTACTTCTGTAAGCGTCGTCTGCTGACCACCGCTGCGTAGCCGCCGTGGGTTTTACGTTGAAACTTATTGTAGTACTTCCCTGTCTTGTGTTTAGTAGAAAATAAGAATTACAAACAGTACTAAGTACTACCTTTGTTACTGACGCTTTTCGAAATATCTATGCTATAGGAGCTGCAGGGTGGCACTGGTGGCAGGCACACCGGCACGCAACCGGCTACCGTGGACTATGTAGGTACATAATTTGGCTACCGTGGATTCTGTAGGACATAATTTGGCTACCGTGGATTCTGTAGGTAAGTACATAATTTGGCTGCCGTGGATTATGTAGGTACTTAATTAGGCTACCGTGGATTCTGTAGGTACATAATTTGGCTACCGTGGATTCTGTAGGTAAGTACATAATTTGGCTGCCGTGGATTATGTAGGTACATAATTAGGCTACCGTGGATTCTGTAGGTACATAATTTGGCTACCGTGGATTCTGTAGGTAAGTACATAATTTGGCTGCCGTGGATTATGTAGGTACATAATTAGGCTACCGTGGATTCTGTAGGTACATAATTTGGCTACCGTGGATTCTGTAGGTACATAATTTGGCTACCGTGGATTCTGTAGGTACATAATTTGGCTACCGTGGATTCTGTAGGTACATAATTTGGCTACCGTGGATTCTGTAGGTACATAATTTGGCTACCATGGATTCTTTAGGTACATAATTTGGCTATCGTGGATTCTGTAGGTACATAATTTGGCTACCGTGGATTCTGTAGGTACATAATTTGGCTACCGTGGATTCTGTAGGTACATAATTTGGCTACCGTGGATTCTGTAGGTACATAATTTGACTACCGTGGATTTTGTAGGTACATAATTTGGAATTTCTGTAGAAATTTCCACGCTAAGGGTCTAGTACCATGTGCTGAATTCATGATTACAGTTTGTACGCATATGTGGCAAGGTGGGTGGTGTGGAGGTGGAGGTGTGGTGTGGTCACCACCTGTGGTGTGGTGTGTGTGGTTATATAGATTTCAGTGATTTCAGATGCGGGCGATAAGCTTGGCATGAGCATCGTAGAAACGGTTAAAACGATGGACAAAATGACAGATTGTAGAAATGTTTCTACGGCGCCATGTCAATAGTCTGTTAACAAGGAACACTCACTCTGTAAAGGAGCAGTGATGGCCCAATGGTGTCAACCCCGACTTACAAGTTGTAGGTCGTGGGTTCGGACCCAGACAGGCGCTTTGTGTAAATAATTTTATCAACACTGCTCTCGAAACAGTAAAGGAAAACATTGTGAGGAAACTGGCACGTCCTAGAACGAAAAAAAAAAGCAAAGATTACATCTTAGCAGAGGAGAGATGACACATAAAATTGTACCCAGCTGTAATTTGGCGAGGAACCTCAAAGAGCATGTTTAAATAACCTTACTAAATAATTAATATGTACCACAACCTATAATCAGGCTAATAAAATAAAATGTTATGTTACTTATTTAATTTGAATAGCATATTTTAAGATTGCTTATAATTTATATATAATGTTAATTTTTGTCTTTTTATTTTTATTTTAAGAATTAATTTTATATTTTTTCTGTGCCCTACAGGGTCCATAATTGCCCCTTAACACCTCTACAACATTATGGAATGCAAATAAATATATGAATATGAAAGTTTCTATCAAGATCAAAATGATTTATATTCCTCTTCTCCCGAAAGAACCAATATAATACAATATATAACACCACCAATACATGTTTTATTAACAAAAGAAACTCTTTCATTTACGATAGGAGAGAGTTTAATGTTCATGTTCATATCCCTACCAGTATAAATTCTTACAAAAATCTAATTAACACTTCATAAAACGCCGTAATATAAACTCTTATCTCTCCACACCACTTAACCGTGAGTTATGTGGGGAAAAACAACAATACGATATGTACGGTACATACACTACATAGTACATAGTACATGTACGGTACATAGTAGGTACGTCGGCGGAACTGCATGCAAATACCAACCAAAATACACGAACATACAAGTAGGTACTGTTAATATAAGTGTGTGAGCTGTGTCGTAATATGGTTCCGTATGCAAAAATTATGATTAATATAAAATGAACAGAAGAGGGGAGATTGAGTATCGCAGTAGATCAACAATCTAATCAGTTAAATTGATTGCGTATCTACTGATTCGCAGTCATTCACATTGGGCATCACGTTTTTGCACCAACCTCATTTAACCTTATTATGTTTGTAATGTGTGCCTCATACATTTTATAACAAAGTAAATTATAAATATCAGTATCAGTCAGTATCTCACAGTCAGTATCAATGAAAAATATTTCAAATAGAAAGAAGAAAAAGTATTGAATACAACATAAATTCGATTTAATACTAAACCGTTTGTAACTTACAATTACATTGGTTAATTTATTAATAATGTCAGCTCCACAACGCAAAATATCACACACATAGTATATCTATGATATTTACGCACGTTTATGGTATATGTGTACGTACATATGTGTAAAACTCATATCTCCTGGCCACAGAACTCTAAAGCCATGTACACACAAAGTATTCGAAGCGAAACACAACAGGGTTGCCAGTCGCCAACTCTTTGTGTTGCCACACCGTATAATTAAATATTATTACCGTGTCCGAGAGGTATTGTGTTCGATCCCGGGCTGTGCATTGTTACTACAATGCTAATGTACATTAGGAGCTTTTTGTACACTTTTATGGTTGTCGTAAATAACTGGATGTGTGATTGATAAGTGACGTTGATGGCGTACTATGGCTATGGAAGGATCAGCTGCTCACTATTTCATAATTTATGGCCGACTTAGAGCACTGTAGGAAATTACAACTAAAGTTGTTGGTAAGCTCTTAGTACATTAAGTTGTTTGAACTATCGTAGATCAATCAAAAGGAAGACAATGATTGAATGACAAGTCTTAACTCTTCCAAATCGCAATAGTTTATAAAATTTGGTTGTAAAGTAACAGTAACTTTATAATATAACAAAGTTGAAATGAACAAAGTAATTGCATCATTCGATGAACTTCGGCCGCCACCAATTTTAGTGTACCATGAAACTACTGGTTATATTCACCGTACTCATATAATTTCCCTCAGCACCAATATCCTCAAATATTCGTCCTGCAACCATACAAATTCATCACGCTATTGCCATATAGCTGTAATAAAGGAATGCTCCCAAATGAGCGGCTCCCGTCAGCCACCAATCGACGTAATAACCTTACTGCCGAGCCCCCATCGACGCTGGCAATGTAATACTTGGTCTTATCGAATGCCTTCTATACTACGCCTACTATAGTTTAGTTTTTTTACAGTATATGGTCAGAACAGAAGCGAAAGGGAATGGAACAAAGGAATTTATGTTGTTCGTTTTTATGAAAGAAATAAAGTGTTTTGATCTTTTCACAAAGATCAATTTCGAAAAACAAAAGAATCATGCAAACATGCTCACGCATCTAATATCATAAATAACAGCATCAATTCTAGCCTTTGGTTACTAATGAGTCGACAATTATTGCAAACAAAGCGATCCCAAGCGACATACCGGAACGAAACGAGGACAAAGAAGTGAATTCGTTACTTTGTATGCAAGCAACGCTCACTACATTGTAACATCCATGGGTGTCTATTCTAACATGTTGCTATAAAACTAGCATTTTATTACCACACAATATTATTACCATCATGTCTAATGCATTTGTTGATAATCCCTCTTCCATACTTCCATAATAACTTTAAAACAACAACAAAGGTCGTTCGATTATCTCCAAACTTTGCGTATACTACAGAGCCTCCCTTATTATACAGGGTGGGTCGTAAAATGGTCCCACCTATTTTGCACTCGTAAAAGAGGCTCGTAAATTTTACGTCACAAATGCGTCTCATTGTTGGCTGGGAGCGGAGATAGGCAGGGAGTCAGCCCCATCGAATAATCTCTGGCTTCACGATAAGTCGTGCATCCTTGATCGTTCGGCTGTCGATACGCGGAGCGGATAATATCGATATTGTTGAAAAATTGGGAAATGTGATGAGAAAAAAGGTCACGTTAAGAATCTGTTCTTTAAATACTCAATTTGTCACGGCTATTTCCATTTCCCAACGCATCGTGCTTAAGACCACCTTTTACAAACAAAAGTGCATAGGGATGAAATCAGCATATAGCTCTATGCCCTAGTGGTGAGTATCACATAAGACAACCTAAGAAAATCGTTTTAATATCGAAAACGTAGATCCTAGTATACCTACCTTTATCTATGCGTATATATATGAATGTAACGAAACAGAAGTCAAGATCTAATCCACGCACTAAAACCTTGTTTGTGTAGGAGGCGTTAAACGTGGAACCATGTCAGCCTCTAATGCCTCGGAGCAGTCGGCAAACTTGCGTATCTCTTGAGAAATCCCTTGTAAAAGGCTTAGGACATAATCTGTACGAGATAAGACCAAAATCAATATAGGCCTACGTGTATTACGACAAATATGTAGGTTTGTTGGGATAGTTACGTGTTGTCCCTTCTTAGAACTGGCCTGTGATGTTACCGCGCTGGTTTTGGAGAAGGGGAGCCTTTGTAATTCTGCGAATATGATAAGGGTTACTAAAAGGTCACAATGTATTTGATTGAATAGCACTAATGGCTAAAAACCACACATCACACATCTGGCAGAAAAATAACCCCACATCCACAAGAATGCCCAACAATCACAAAAGAATTTTCTAACCACATTGCATAAAATGGAGGAACAATGGCACGTTTCGTGTTGTGTGCCTATTAACTAAATTAGTTGGCTTTTGTATAACAAATTATGTAAATATTGGATCCCCTTCATTTCGGTGCACCTGCGCCATGTCACACCTGTGGACAATGTCCACCCACAGTGACAGATTGTCACGACATATATTTTCATGTGGTGCTGTAGATAGGCTTACCCTTTGTTCCCTTGTGGTCAGCAGAGCGACAAGGGACTAATTAAATGTGTGCCTGTATAAAGGCAACAGTATTATGGACTCAAAGTCTGACCAAGTTTGATAACATTTACTGTTGGTCTAGTCAACGGGTAACAGATAGTACTCAGTGGTTCTCTTACAAAACTAATTCGTTCATGCTGCAGAAGTAAATAAACAAAGACCTATCGGTACTCCATCAGAAACTATCGACATTGTAGCACAGCACTACGTATTTCGCATAATCTTTCGTTTCTCTCCCATATTGTTTTTAAGTTACGACAGTTTTGGACAATGGTTCGGAAATCCGCAGCGGCGCTGTTTCAGTCCCCGGTGCTCGGTCCCCAGTAGTCCCCACGCGTCGCGCGTCGCTTGTCGGTGCAGCGACGTAAAATGAAAATAAATTGATATTTCAACACCCTGTATAATATAGATTAAGGTTGTAATATAAATCTTTTTTGATTTCTGTTTTTTTTTTGGTTTTTATGGTTTGTGCTTTTTTAATGTTTCAAAATTTTCCGCGGAGTAGTTTGTTCTGAATTACACTCGAGAGCAATGAATCCGGGTCACTTAAAGAATCCTAAAAATCTCGGAAACTAAAAATGCTAGGTTAATGCAATAAATTGTATTTAATAGACAATGTAATACTCCTTAAATGAAGGTATTAAAACTTCTTAGTTATTGTAAAGTTATATCATAAAAAAATCAAATTTGAAAAAGGGCCACTTTCGAAGATGGAACTACGAAATTACAGCATTTGGTTTTGCTTTTGTTTGTAATCTGTCATTTATGTGGGTACATAAACCATGTTGATAGTGCTCTATGTTCATTATTCAAGCTGAAATTATGTCGCTTACGCCTGAAGAATGCACCAGAATACTTACAATGCTGGAAACCGGCCGGAGTCAGCGCGATACAGCCAGGACTGTCGGTGTGTCGCTGTCAACAGTACAAAGAGTTCTCCGACGTTACGAAGAAACTGGTTCTAACCTACGCAGACCAGGAACGGGCAGAACCAGGTGTACCACAGCACGAGAAGACCGATACTTGGTGAACACCATGCTTCGAAATCGCTTTCTCACAGGAACTGAACTCACAAATCAGTTTCGACGCCTCGGAGGAAGTAACCCAAGTGCATGGACAGTAAGACGTCGGCTTGCTGAATCTAACTTAAAACCCCTTAGACCTGCAAACGGCCCTAAACTGGAGCGTGGGCATCGTATTTCAAGACTAAGATATGCCCAGAGCCACGTAAATTGGAGTATTGAAGATTGGTCAAAAGTTATGTTCTCCGACGAATCAAAATTTATGCTCTACAAGCACGATGGAAGACACAGAGTGTATCGAAGACCAGGGGAAAGATTCAAGCAAGCATGCATCGAAGAAAAAGTAGCCTACGGTGGTGGGTCTGTACTTGTGTGGGCCGGAATTTCTTCTGAAAGTCGCACAGAGCTGGTGATCATAGAAAACGGCTCTTTAACTAGCGTAAGATATGTGGAAGAAATCCTCAATGATCACGTTGGTCCATTTATGGTCAATTTAGGTGAGGATGCTATATTTATGCATGACAATGCCCGACCTCATACAGGTAGGATTGTGAATGACTACCTTCAAGAGATGAACATTACTCGTATGGAGTGGCCAGCGCGCAGCCCGGATATCAACCCGATCGAGCATGCTTGGGATTGGGAGGAGCTAGGCAGATGCGTAAAACAACGAAACCCTCCCCCAATCACGCTTCGTGAGCTCAAAATTGCTCTCACAGAGGAATGGGAGAATATTCCCCAAAATCGTATAAGGAACTTGGTGTACAGCATGCCAAACCGCGTAAACGCAGTAATGGAAGCACGAGGAGGCAATACGAAGTATTAAAATTCAAGAAAATCGTAATTTTCGTTAAAGTTCAAAAATTTCATTTTTCCTATTTTTGTTTTAAGGAGAGATCAGCAGTTTTTTTCTTTATGTAATTTTGTGTTAATAAAATGTATGGTGACTCATATTTTTTTTACTTTCATTTAAGGAGTATTACATTGTCTATTAAATACAATTTATTGCATTAACCTATCATTTTTAGTTTCCGAGATTTTTAACATTCTTTAAGTGACCCGGATTCATTGCTCTCGAGTGTATATGCTAAGTCAAAGAAATTCTAATAAATATTTACGTATTTTGTTATTTTATTTGGTAGGTATTTAATAAGGCAACTACTTACTAGGTAAGTAATTGTTTCGTCTTACTTTTTATAACTATTACTCAAGCTAGCTATATAGATACCTAGATATTCATGCACCACTTCCCACGATATAAAATGGTTCATAAACATCAGTAATGAACGACTTAATAATTGAATTAGTAACCAGTATCTAATCGAATTCCAACCCCAGAGGATCGTCCATTAAACCTGATTAAACCAGTAACCAGATAAAGCGATGATCGAGCACAAGTTGCATTTAATTACACACAAACTAAACGGGATTTATGCTCAAACATAAATAACGATAAAATTAACAGTGTCCTCGGAGAAAATAGAATTTCATTAATTTAATCACGACCTGCCCTCCGACAACAGAACGAACGCAGCGAGTGGAGGACTCTCTCCCTCCCACTCAGCCACCTCTCCGCTCAATGGAACTACACGACCAGTCCTCTCGACCATCCCAACAAGCAGCCCTCCTGCGCACTCCACTCCTACAGAGCCCCGCCAGGGCTCAACTTACGGCAGCCACCAACAACCTACGTAATCAGAGCTCCCAACTTACAGATTGATCGCACAGTAATAGCTCTCCCTAAATGGACCAAGTTTTATGGCCGTTCCTTTGTTACAAAAGTACTGAGGGTTTTATTTGGGAATTTTGTTTTAAATTGTATAAAAGGAGATCAACTATTGTAGTAAATTTTATGAGGGTTCGGCGAAAGAATACTGATCCGTCCTCCCTGCGGCCGCTGCGGCCGCTGCGGTCGACGCTCGTAAACCTAAGCAGAGGGTAGAATCAGAAAAGTAGGGTTTACTCGGCCAGGCACACTAGTCGCAGGGCATGATGGTAGCCCCATTGGCGCAGTGAAGGAGTGAACGGCTTCTGCGCTACGGATCACGGGTTCAATTCACGCACTTGCAGTTAGTAGGTATGTGCAGGTCATGTAAGTGTATGATGTTAGTTATGAAGGAGTTACATAAACCATTTTCATTATTCTCAATTCAAAATGCTGTCCGGTGTTACTGACTGACAGATGAGATAATAAATTGATGACCATAGAATAATCAAGTTCCAAAAGAAATCTAAAACAGTCTTCAAAAGCTAAATTACTTAATAAAGTATTCTGGTTTGATTAAAAAATAATGAGAAGGTTGGGCAAGCATATTATAATTACCTTAGTTTAGATATCTTTTATTCATTTACTAGTTTCACTACAAAAGGGCCCCCCCAAACTGCGTCAATATCGCACCGTACGCATCGTTTCTGCCTGGCAAACCACCCTCTTGTTATAATAATCATATTTTATGACGAGCCTTTGTTCATGAGCCTGGCCGTCAAACGTGGACCTCTATACGAGCCACTACACTAATATGGCTAACGTAACACTCCTTACTTCTAAAGTTCTAAAGTAAATAGAAAAGGTTAAAACGGTCATGGTGCTAGGTGGGCGTAAGTAGTTACGTACAGCGAGCGGTGTTTTACATAGTTATGTATCGTCGGTCGCCCTCCGCACGGAGCGAGCCGCTCGATCCTGCATCACGCAGCGAAGCGAGCGGACGAACACACCCGAGCGCTCCCGAGCGCTCCCGAGCGACACCGAGCCGTGCCGAACTCCCCGTGCACCCGCAGTCCCGCTCGCAACGCGCGCGAGCGTACGTGTGCCGAATTCGTGTTCGCCGTTCGTTTAAATTTAAAAATAGATTACAATCGTTTGAATAAGTTGCCGCGCCGCGCTTGTTCGGTGTGATCGCTCGGCGTCGTGCGTTATCGACCTTGACATTGTGCGCGAACGAGAAGCAAGATGGCCGACGTGGATTGGTCGGGGGACTTGTCGATACGCTTGGTAGAGGAGTATAGGCAGAGGCCTGAGCTGTGGGACAGCACGAACGGACTGTACAGGGTGCAGACAGCCAAGTATGAAGCGTGGTCGGACATGGCGAGGATATTCGAATGCGATATCACAGACTTACGTAAAAAGTTGAACTCGATATTCGCTTCACATCGGCGCGAGAAGGGCAAGATTCGTAACGGTGGCCGCTCGACTTGGTTCCTGTATCCTTATTTGCGTTTCTTGCCGAATCACTTGGACTCGAACGGGGGGGACGGCAGTGTTGAGGTTATTGTTAATTCATTTGTATTTAAAGCAAAACCCGAACTTTGTCTAGAAATGAGTTCCTAGATATAATAAACCTAGGAACTTATTTATAAGTAAGGTTCGGCCGTTCATCATTCAACGGCACGCGCGTCGCCGTTGTCACTAGTTGAACTTGATCTACGAAAACCGCTCTTACAGCAACGAAATAAAGGCGTTGTCAATGACAAATTATTATCATGGACATGCAGTTGTAATTATGTAACGTCGGGAAACAATTTACTTAAGTTTGTAGATTTCGTTGTATGATCTGTAGTCATGTACCTATCGAATGGTTTCAGTACCAATACGGTTAAAGCACGGATTACCGAGCGAGAGATTATGATTCGGTCCCCCACCCTTGCACTATTTATGCCAACCCCTAGCACAATTATATTTAGCTAAGTCGGAGGGGTTATCAGCAGGAATACAGGGTTCTTCTCTACCCATGAAAACCAAACATGTTTCGGTCAATTACACTAAGTTAGGATATTGAGTTTACACATTGACTGGGGTAGAAGTGAGCCATGCCATTCTCAACCAAAAAGTAGAAGAAATACAGTTTTAGTGCCATTCATTTAGCTGTTGATACGAACATTGCAATTTAAATTGCTCTTGTCTTCAAGGCCAAATACTCCATTTGAATATAGGCCATCAGGTAAATCATTATAAAGAAGTGGCCAGGACAGGCTTTGGCCATTTGTCTTAAACAATTTGTCAGTGTGTTTATAACCTTCATTGAGTCTCATAGTTGCCAACTCTTTACTTGCTTATTTATGTATATCTGTTTACTTTGTAGATGTTTTTGATATTGTAATAAATTGCTTTTTGTAAGAATTTAGAGTCGAAATAAATTTATGTAGAATGGAATCTAATTGATGTTTTCAACCTAGTTACAATAACAAGAGAACATTATGTTAAGACCACACAGTAGATACTTACATGCTATAATAACCCACTCGTTTAGCTTATTATGGCATCCAGTAACTTCAAAGAAAATATAAATCCGATTAAATCCTGGCCTTCTCTTGAGGCCAGGATTTAATCGGGATTATAATGATTTTAAGATGAGTGTTATATGCAAATAAATTAATAATGAAGTTTCGAAACAGCTTGATGCTATAAAAGACATGAAGCTACAAAAAATCAAATCTTTCCTCTGTAAAACATTAGTTTCGGCACGGAAAATAGTGTGAGTAGTCAACAAAGTGTAATGACTTGTTGTTGCCACTATGAGCCCTGCTGACCCTTCTGTAACACTGTGCCAAATTTCATCATTCTAGATTATTACAAGACACAGATGTTTATATCACTATCTTGTCTAAAGATAGTTCATCTTTAAATACAAACAAATCTACTAAGTAGCTAGTGATCCTTCCTTTGAGATAAGATACAAAACATGTTTTATATAATAAAAATTGCATCACTCAATAATGATATGATAACACTGTATTTTTTAAAATCTTTCTACACGTGTCTACACTTGAAGTGCACTTCAAAGTAAAAACACACTTCACATTCCTACAGAACTCTAGGTTAAAACTAAAAAAAAAACTTAAAAAACGTTTTATTTGGCAGCCTGCAGTTGCAAAGCAGCAGAGAGTAGCCGAGTGCGATTGGAGAGGCCTTTGTGTAGCTTTAGAATGCTATAAGTTAATTAGGAAGAATTGCAATAGGTCTTCTTCGTCGTATCGATGATTTCATTTATCTCAATTACTTATCTGTTTAAAAAAAAAATCAGGGGTCAACCTAATTTACCAACACCAAAACTAATGATTTCTCATTCTGAAGATGAATTCTGAGAAACAAATTTCAATTCTCGTGATGAAGAAGTTCAAATATAGCAAGCTGCCATGATGACACACATACACACATAGCGACAATCAATCACCAAGGCCACTGCTTATCACGTAACTAAATTAAATTACGGAAATAATTTACATGTTTATTGCAAAACACAAGGGCATCACAATTGCCGTTATCAATGAATTTCGATTAAACAATAAAAGACTAATAACTTTAACTTTTATTATAATTGACGATTTTAAACAAATAAGTAATTGAATATTAAAGCTATTAAGTTTTCTTGGCAATCCGGAAATCAATATTACTATTTAATTTTATTTAGCACAAAGTTTCTGAAAATGTAAATCCCAATATGGTCCGAAAAAAGCTACCGTAAAGTCACTAAGTATAAGTAGTTCCTTTCTTAGTTAAAATAGACAGTCTTGATAAATATCACGCCGTAATAACAACACACATAGGAATATTACACCAAAAACACAAACCTAATCTTCAGATTACAGTAATATAATACTCGTACACTCATAGATAAGACTAACATTTGTTTATATAACAATATTTCAGACAGTGAACGTATGAACCATCACGTTTTATCAAAAAGGAAGTAAACGCTATCTAAATATTATAATCCTGATATTAACAACCGCAAAAATGGAATTTGCCGTTACAAATCTTAAATACTTAGTCAGATTTAAGTAAAAATATCAATGCTGTCGGCTGAAGCTCAAGAGTTATGGAAATGATAATCTAAATAAATAAACGCTGAAAACTTCATTGCCTAAACACGGAAATAATGGTCGTTGACTGTGACTTAGTTGTTAGTCTGGAAGACATGTATATCTCTTTCAGTTTTATGCTTGATCGCTGTAATCAACTCACTAGGTGGTTAAATAACTCTACGGCGCGGCGTTACTGCGTCGGGCCAGCCAAGTTTAAACAGTTGTAATTCAACACAGCTCTATTACATACTATTACATCATTATTTACTAAACTATCAATCAAAAATTATTGTTAAATATTATTGACAATGTAACATAATTATTCAGAAAATGCCAATCCTAATTTTCAGCTTACTTTATCAATATTGAAACAACAAGGGCTTTAAACACTTATTATTATTCAGTAGGTGTTGTGGCAAACAAATAATAGTTTACTATTATTTATCTTGTTTTTCTGCGTTAATTTCCGCAGAGTACCGATACGCGGCTAAACAATTATTGAAACAATTCGCTTTGCCGATAGTGACCTCATCGCAAGATATAGGTCAATCAAACACGAGTTTGAGTAAATTAATTAATAATGCATCGATATTTGTTCGTAACGAGCATGTTTCCTGGTTCCTGTCAAGGTTGGGGGCTCTTCCTGTATTCAAATTAGGGAGTGACTTCATTGTTTGCGATTTGGACGGTCACATTGACTCAAGCCACCGATATCAACTAATGGCATTACGTCCTGTCGCTATCGACTGCTAAGGTTTTGAATTGTAGTAATCGTGTCGGTCGGAATAGATCATAGCATTTATATCAAAGCTCTAAAGGCACAAAAACGGTTGCCAAACTAATAAATACCCTTGCAAAAAAAAATATATATATAAAAAATAACCACGTGTTTATTTCCGCAGGGAACGACAAACGACGAACCGTACACTCAACCTCAAACAACAAGCGGCAGATCAGACGAATCATCAGAAAATGAAGATGATGACAACGACAACGAGCACAGAGAGGAAAGGGAGATCATGATCAAACAGGAGCCTGTTATAGAAACATACTGCATAGTAGGGCGAGAGAACAGCCCCGAACCAAATAGAAGGCCGGAACGACCCAAGCAACGCACACCAGTAAAGAGATATAAACTGACCAGACCACCGTTAAAACGAAAATTGGTAGTAAAAGAAAATGACTCTCTTGATAGCAGACTACTAGAAACATTGAAGTTGTTGAGAAAATCAGATTTGTCGAGGAAGAAAGACGAATGTGACAGCTTTGGAGACTACATAGCCGTTTCATTGAGGAAACATGATGAGAGAACACGGAGTATGATCAAACAGGCCATCAATAACATACTGTTTGAGCAAGAAATGAAGAAATACAGTAGCAACCAGTACACGGTGGTGCTGTCCGGGGTGGATGAGAACCCTCTAGTGATAGGTGATGGCGACGACAAGTAATTCCTTAATCTCCTTTATTTTAATGAGTAATTTTTCAGTGAGACTGATTTTAATGATTAAATACATAGTTAATTTTAATGTAAACCGAGTGCTTGAATGCGGACAATTGTATGATTATTCAAAACTGTGTCCGTTGTTGCATTTTCACTTAGGTGATGCGTTTCGTGAGAAAGTGCTTTTCTTCTGATTTTAGGTTTAATAAATAATTATAACTCATAGCCTGTTTGTTTATTTTAAATACACAAAACCACAATTTACGATGAGTTATGGCTTATGAATGAAATAAAATATCTAAAAATGATTAGGATTTTCCTGCATCGTTTGTCGTTGTGTGTTGTGTGGGTGACCCCGACGCAAAATGCACGGATTTCTCAGTGAAGGTGATGTTTAAGTCTATAACTACATATTTAAATGTTTGCATTATTAACTTCGGGGTCATAGCAAAGTGACTGGATGTAAGCGAGCTAACATAATTTAACAAAACGTTGTTTTTATAATTAATTTTCCATTCAAAGTAAACAATATAGAAGTTAAATAACATCGTTCGTACCTCTGATATATTTTCCATTAGTCATTTTATCACAGTTTCCTGCATGAGTCTCATAAAACAGACACTATCTAAATTAACTGAAACATTTCCAATTAGCAGGAAAACCGATGTGCAGTTCGCCGTACTATAATTATCTGGAAAAAATATGGAGCCAATAAAAAAGGCTACATTAACACATGTATCGTCAACCGCATTAAAACAACTGCATTGTGCTCGCCTTACGTTTTTCCATTATTTTTTACATCCATCAATCAATTATTTAGAGCAGGCTGTCTACGTGCCTGCTCACACGACCGGCTACGGTCTCACATTACGATATCACCTACATCCATCACGATTGCAACTATTGTTGCTGTTTTATTTCTATTGCTGTTTTTACGCTCTGCTGTTGATACACTCTGGAAGTAAATGTTCAATGTAACCCACAGATATCTTTATTTGCTGTTATAAATTAGAAAATTGGTAAGCGCTGTCTGTTTCAAGTCTAGTAGTTTCTTTGATGAAGTTTCTTGCTGCATTGCATTCATCGCTTCTTTTGGATTGCAGGTGCCTTTACCTGTCTTAAGACGCAGTGTATTGTATGTTGTGAAGATCGATTTTGTTATAATAAGAGTAGGATTCCTGGTGAGGAGTATCACGCCACCTACGTCACCGGTGTGTGCATGTATGTTTGTTTTTTCGCGTGCAATCTAGCGATGTATTTGCATTTAATTGGCTTCAGTTACAAGAAATTTTTGCTCATAGCAAACTAGTTGAATCATTTTTCAATTCAATTGCTTCAACATGTCTTATTATTGTAGTTTATACCTAATGTTGAATGGTATAATTGGATGTTGCCAGCGTCCACAATTGTTTGTGAATGACAAATGTGTTATGTATTAACGAGCGACCTGAATATATATGAGACTTTGTTGTTCGCTACATTTTCAAAAGTTAAAATTATTTGGAGGTATAGCACACACGTCTCACATATTATTATAATACACCAAAAATACTTTCGTATCGTCAATATATCAGTGCTCGTTGAATACTGAAAATACCGCCGTTTTCGTATACATTAGTGATTAACAATAGGTTCTGACCTGAGCTGTTCTGTTTGACCCCTTTTTAATTCTGTTGGATGATTCATGCGTATATTTATGAAAAACACAATGCGGACGAGTTCACGTATTTCATTATTGAAGTATAAATTACCCGAAAGTAAGAATGGTTGCATGGAGACAATAAATACTAGTATAATACGTTTTGTTGGCAAGTGGGTGTGGCAGTAGCTTATCACCCCGCGCATGCGTACATTGCGTACTGAACGGACTTACCGCGTAGCAAATAGGCAGCTAAGTTACATAGTACCTAGTTGTAGTCCTAACTTTTACCAAAACACATTATTCAAGGATAGAATATGTTGCTATTCGTGCCTGTCTCTATAGAACAAAGATGTTCAAATATGTCAAAAATCTCGATGCGGCTACCTACCCACACCTACCTACTGTGCCTACTGTGATAAACACCCCAGTAGTTTTCAATGAATCAAGATCCACCCAGCAACATAAGTACATGTGACCGCACGTCCACATAGTGTGATACTGTGATAATGATCACTTCCTCCACAGGTCGGGTAAGAACTCGTGTCTACATTGCATCAGCTGTCGGGCTCAGAACACGATGGAATTGCATCAGTAAATAAATAGTTGGTCTAATCATTCGACCCCGTTCATAAGGAGGAAAAACCCCATTAAAACAATGGAATGAGGAAGTTAAAAAGTCTATTGTTGTAATTTGGAAAATCGTTTTTTCACAATAGGGTAACTATGTCAGTAAATCTTATCAAGAAATGATTGTACGAATTCTATATAATTTAGGTAGAAAATAATGCCAACCAAAAATGCCTAACGCATTTCCTCTGGAACTCAGTAATTGCAACGAATGCGACCCTCGAAAGGTCAGACAGGTGTACCATATTGTACACCCACGGTCTCAGTCCGCGGCACATGGTTAATATATTCTGTGTCGACGGTTGTACAGGTGGCCTGGTGATAGGGTTCACTCATGGATATTTCAGGAACGTTATAAGGTATAGAGCTTACCATTCATATAATGGTCCGGAGCATTTGAGATTTTTTAGCAGCAAAACAATATTATTATTGTTCCAAGTTTGACTTTTTAACTCATGAACTACTGGGGTTGATGCATACTTTAATTACAGCAGATAGAAATGCGGAAAATAGAGGAAAATTAACTAACAACAGTTTCATGATGATGTAAAAACTCAGTGAGGAAATACTGTTGGAGGTAATATTTTCTCCTCAAGATAATGAAAACGTGAATCATAAAATGAAATGACCCGTAATTTCAGATAACCTTCACAGTAACCGTCTCGAGTGTTCGCTAGCTGTAGTTTTAGGTATTTTCATTATTTTTATAATGCTCAAATGATTAGCGTGAGGCGCGTGAGGTATTCCCACTTAGCCCACAATAAAATAAAATGTCTTATTACTTCAATTAATTGGATTTTCTTGTGAGAAATTAAAAACGATGGTCATTGCGCTAAATTATAAAATTGCGATTTAGGATTTCTATAAATGTGTCACCCATTTCATCTCCAATTCGAGAGCTGCGATGTATGATCATAGGTTACAAACCTACAGGTTAGCAAGTTAGCAACTGTATGCGATAATTAAGTCAATGAAGCGATATTATAATAATTGCCTGTAATTTAACACACCCTGTAAAAAACGGTCTGACATCAAATAAAAATTTTCCGTTCAATATTAAGCAAAGTTTCCTCAATTTACCGTAGGTAGGTAATGCTGGTAATTACTTCGTCCTACAAGTAACCACTACTTATTTCGTAAAGCCAATTATATGCAATATGCATAGCTACACATCTGACTTTAGTTCATACGAGATTCATACCATCCCACATGACTTCAGTACCACCAGACATATTGTCGCCTGTATCTAAATATATGTCTTACGTAAGTTTCAGTACACACATATCAATACATTGAAGTATCTTCTATCTTCTGTTGCAATAATCAACCTTGTTGCTTCACGAATAGTGGTAGTATTCCTATGAACCGTGGCATCAGATAAAGTACGACCTCGAGTTATCGACGCCAGACGTCAACGCCTTTGTGTTTGTTATTCGTTTATATCAGGATAATGACAGTCTTAGGTAGGTAATGGCTAATCTCTGATAAGATGACAAACAGCTGATGATAGGAGTTAAGACTGAAGGATACAATGGCATGTCTTGTGATTGTGTGTCGTTTAGGACATTACTCTTACTTTAGGACATTACTCTTAGTCCTCTCTCCTTCATAACCTATATATACCTCTCAATTAATTTCCTATATGTAGATTGATAAGAGCTGTTTCGTAGCTCAGTTGTATACTTTCTACTCAAATAGACTATTGTAATGCATTGCCGTACTACGCTAGGACATCTCTCAGCAGAATTAGGTTTTCCATTTGTCATCTAAATCTAATCTGGAAGCGTGCACTACCCGAGTCTAAATCTAAACGCCTAAATGAGACCGGAATCGTTTTCCGAGGTACCAGGCAAGCATATTGCAAGCGGATTTAATTCCAGCAGCGTCGGCAGTATTCGAAGCCGTAGCAACGTTGCGGATATAAAAACTATAATTTGCGTAACAGACTATGGCAGTAACCATAGATATAATAAAGGTAGCAACGTTATATTATATTAGGTAAATATAGAGTTTTAATAGTAGCTGCTACTACCTACTACTTCATTAATCCCTTAATCTTCATAGTTTTATTACATTTTGTTTGCGTCTCATTATCTATCGAAGACGACTTGCGTTTTGTCTGGCAACATAAACAAGCAGTATTTCATCATCAGTACTCGAAGTTATGCAGACAAGTGGATGATTGTGGCTGACGCAATGATTATCATGGAACTGCATAGAAAAGTTTGACTTTTCCATTAATAAACATAATTCAACAAGGTAAGTAGACCACTTAAAGAAATAGCTTCATATCTGCCATACTGCAGTAAGTGCTAAAGTGTGCAATTAACAATAGATAATTATAGCAATCTTGATATTTCCATTTAAGTATGTCTGCGTTGTGAGTGACCTGATAGTGTTAATAGGTACTTGAGGGCACTTGTGTGGAGAAGGATTGCCGCAAACGTCATTGATCAAGCATCGTCTGTCTGTTCAAGTACTTTTATATATAGATTGTAGACATTATGGCTATAGAGACCAGTAGATAAGAAAATAATAATAAGTAACATCAAAATCTTCTCCCACGAGGAAGTTAAAGGCCGAATAGTAGAGGCTCAAGACATGAGTGATTGTATGTTGAATGGTCGAAAAGAAAATGTTATTGAGAGTTAATTTAATTTTGTGTTAAATTGTTTTATTTTTGTAGCAGTAATCCACGCGGTTTTGTGGTATTTTTATACATCTTGTTATTGTGGAACATGCTAGAATATAATAATATAATAATATTTGTTCATTAGAAACTTGTGACAAACAATGCTGCAGATTGTTCGAGACTCAGGACCTCGGTACGTACCTATAAAAAGAAATATTCTGTTGATTTGACTTGAGTCAATAAATAGATAACATTGTCATCTTACGTTAATAACTCTGTAAAGTAAACGTTAGCTGCTTCAGTGAAACTTCTAACTCGTTCCCGAAAGTTCTGCGGACGTTGATGTTCCGAGTGTATATAGTCGTAGCATGTATAATCAGATGGTTACATTTGTGTAACACATTACAAGAGAAGACTTTAAACAAAGATTCAAGACAATATTTGACAGCTTTAGTACAAAGAGGAAAGGAGAAGCAAACTAAACTAAATGTTAGAGATATTGTTTTGATGGAAACAGAAGATAAAAGAGTGAAATGGCCTTTAGGAAAAATAGAAGAGATTTTTACAGGTCGTGATAATATCAACGATCTGAAACTGAAGTAAACAACACATGTTTTCCGTTGATATTTCTGTGCGGAGGTCGAGCCACGCGTCACGTACACCTCACCACGATAAATTATACCAGACGCCTTTTTTAAACAGAATTTTCAGTCGTATCACTTTTGAAATAGGCTAGATAATCGTGAGAGAGTTTGGCATGAGTTGTGGCAATCTGCAAGGGTTCATTGGAACAGTTTTGATGGCATAAAAGTAATTACTGAAGTGTCACTTTGAAGTAAGATCCTTTTGAGAAATCTATGGTCAACTGGACCCACTCGAAGGGTGTTTACGTAAATTGTTGTGGTGCACTTCCTGACATCAATGGACGCTGATAAAAGAAGTTGTGCTAAAATAATTTTTTTTTAAGAGGAAATGAAAATATTTGCGCTGGTACCTATATTTGCAGACTGACACATGTAGAATATTTACACGAGAAAGTTTTCCGTACTTCAGAGACACGTGGTGATACTTGTCTTACGTCATACAAAATATGGCTTGTGAAGACTGCAGTGCGGCCGACGAGGCGACGACTGACAAGAGCATGCGTTCCTGACACATCAGTACGACAATGCTAGAAGCTAATAAAGATCAAATTCGCAAAACACGTATTCGTTTGTATGAAAGTGACAGGTGTCAAGAACGCATTCTCTCGACGGCCGCACTGTAGGCTGTGGATTTTAAAGATTGTGGAAAAAATCTTATACTATTAGCACTGTACCTTTTGATCTTAGAGCAGAACATCAGAAGAGGAGAATCTTAGCAACGGGTGAAATAGGTATCTACAGGTTTATACGATGATGATGATCAGTGGTTAACACTAACAGACAAAACCAAGCTGAAATGGATGGCTAGCATATTAGTTCAATGAACTCTTAAGCTTGTTTAGTCGCCAACACATCAAGCTACCCGAAATTGTAAAATTTTCCCAATCAACCTTGAACCCTTATGCTTTAACAATAAAGTTGAAAATCTATTAAAGAAATTTGACAGATTGTAGTAGCTTGATGTGTTGGCGTCTTTACTAGAAATGTGTCTATGACAATAGGTGCTCGAACTAGGTTTCAAACCCACGCCACGACCTCCTAGATCGCAAGTCAAGGCCTTTGGGCTATTCTCATTAAAGAAGAACAATTCAACCGAAATATTAAATTTTGTTCATTTTCTTTAAGTTTTTTGTTGCTGTTAATTATTTAGTTATTAATTATTCTTGCAAAACACTGCCGATCTCTTGGACGTTACATCCTTGACATAAAATCATTTCAACAAAAACTGCTTCAGAATTGGTTCAATAATTCAGTTTATACCTAAAATATGGACCGACGAAGTCTACACAAAAGTATTTTATGACTCACTCTACTAATATAATTTGATATATTCCGGTTTGCGATAAAAGTAAGAATTTATAAAATCATAATTATAATGACGTCAGTTCTCTTAGAATAAGATCCGTGAAAAGAAAACATTGATAAGGGGATCAACTATAGATACGTTATAAAAGCCGTCTCGAATATTTATATCATATTTATTAATAGCAAGAGATGTGATGTTACTTGCACCATTTTGTTTACGTAATTATTCATTACCACTAACGTTCCAAGACTTTACTAATATAATATTGCAAAACCTTATAATACGACAGAAAGCTCGGATAAAGAAAGCTGACCTTAAAACGATGAAATTTTAATATTCATTCAATATTGATAAATGAACTTGTTATTTTAATGAGTATAATTCTCTATTTTAATATTCATTCAATATTGATAAATGAACTTGTTATTTTAATGATTATAATACTTGTTACGCTCGCGAATCATATTTTGTTCAATATACTAACCTGACACTGACTTGCAAATTGCAAAATACGTTACAAAATTTTAATTTCGCGGGCTACCTTGGAGCTTTCCCCTTAACAAAATATTAGAAGATTGGCGTTGCTTTTGCATCTGAACTCAAAACAGTTGCTGGCACTAGATCAAAATTGGTAGTAATGCTTTGTTAATATTATAAATCCTATGTCATTATTAATATTACCACTACGTCCACTAACGAATTCTCACAACTTGACAACAGTAACTTTCCATCATCCGACTCCTTCATAATTTTTCCTTAAACCACAAGCTTCTGTTCTGACCCAATTCAAGGAATTGCATGCAAAAAATAATTATAGTAACCGAGTTATCAGTTTGCGTACGTGAGGACCGCCACGGTACTACTCTACTGAAGATATAATTATCGCCAGTACCGAGTATTTCGGGAGATGACTGGTTTGACGAAAACAAAAGAAAGTTTGTCGTGTTTTGTACAATACAACTTTATCATTGTTTAAAATAACGTGATCATCAGTTTTAGGTATGACAGTTTTTATCTTCAGTTCTATATGTGTGGAACTAAAAACATGTGTAACATTGTTTTTTGTTGTGTGGGTCTGTCTTTCAGTTACGTATTGTTTGTATGTTCTTTATTTGTAGTTCTTTTTTTCTTTTCTTCTTTTGTTATATTTTTTGGTCCTTCCAGGCCCTGCACATTATTTCTCGCTATTCTAAAATATTCATATTTGTGGTGTTTATATATACAAATTATACAAACCACATTTTTATCCTGTAAATTCATTATTGATTGTCAATAAACACAGTTATCTTCCAAGGTCCACGTCAAGCCATCGACTCCGGTCAGCCGGTCGCGTCAGCCACAGGACCAGTCTGGACAGGTTCGGACATGTTGACACACAAACCGCTGGGACATCTTTACGACCACTCTTTCTGAAGAGGAGTGGACACATCATACAGGTAACAATACATGTACTTAAACCTTTTGGAGGGGAGTGGCCACACCATACAGGTAAAAATATAAAACCTTTTGAAAAAATAATGGAGGATAACACTTTTGGATGCGAAGGGACGCAAAAGGTATCTAGTTAATAGGTACTACGTGGTTCTAAAAAGATGGTGTTTAAATAACTTATTGATAGGTACTTACTTGTAGACTTATCTCAAAAGTGAGTCAGAAAAAACAACAAATAAACCAAACACATTATCAATTATTTATTACTAGCAACGCCCCGCGGTTTCACCCGACTAAGTGTCGATCCCGTTCAAAAGACTCGTGGCGCCATCTATAATCATAATAACGTTATTGTTGGTTTCCTCGGGAACAGCACTTTTTTTGGGATGGAAGGTACCTACCCTATGTCCTATGTCCGTTTCTGTACACCTCACAACGTATACATATATGCAAAATTTCAGGATGATCGGTTCAGTAGTTTAGGCGTGAAAAGATAACTAACAAACTTACCTTCGCATTTATAATATTAGTTAGGATTTATATAAGTAAATAAATATATATAAATAGTTAGGATAAACATAACTAGGTAGGTAATAAAAAAGTAGCAGTTGAAATAACAGCATTATTTCACTAACTTGTCACTCCTGAGCGTCGAGGCCGTCCCGGTGGTGTTCAAGACATCATGTTGCTAACACAGGTCTGCTAGTTAGTCATTGACATTTCGCTTTAACCTAAATAACCTCAGGCCTCCTTCCCATAGGGGTAGGCACAGGGCTGCCATCACCTAAATTACGGACCCAGAATAAACACTTCAAAAGCCCCGGACATTTGGGTGGAATAAAGATATATTCCCCGGAAACCATCGAAAAAAAAAATTACGATAAAATAAAAACGTCTTTAAGTATCATATAATTTTTTCTAATTTATAGAAAATCAACTTAAACCTCAACAATACAAATGAAACGCTTCATTTACTAATCAATTATACACTCTTCTCATGTGAAAGGTATTCTGGTAACAAAATTAATTAGGAACGCTCTTCTTTTCGGCGTCAAAGAAAATTAAAAAAAAATTGTTTATCAAAAGCAAATTATGAATTGTTACGAACGCACGGGTAGTGTATATTTGCCACACGGCGAATTTTTAACTATTATATATTTATTCAAAGTCGGATTACCCCCTAACGTCATACACAATACCTACAGTAAGTGTGCGGACCCCGCCCGGACGCTCCCCGGACGCCCTCCAAACTAGGACAAATCCGGGGAAACCCGAACGGATATCCGCCCTAGGTAGGCAGAATCTACAGAACGCTACATGCTATTTATACTATGTACCCACAATTAGATACGTTTTTTTTTAATCTGTTTTTAGGGTTCCGTAGGTACTTAAGGTTTCCGTTTTACCATTTTGGTAGCAAAATGGTAAAACGGAAATCTTATGGTGAGACTAAGTCTGTCTGTCTGTCTGTCTGTCTCAGCTGGATATCTCAACGACTACTAATGCTATCAACTTGAAATTTGGAATAGTTTTTGATGACGTTTGCCCAACTATTTTGCAAATAAGAAAGAAATAAAATATATTTTTTGCAACAGGGACCGAAAGAGGGTCTGAAAAGTTCGAAGTGGGGCTGCTAGGGCATGTGGGGCATCATATGAAAAAGCGCAGTTTGCACATTCTCAAACATTTTTCTTTTTTTTAGGCCGCAGTTTTCGACTTTTGATGAAAAATGTAAAAAAAATACCGTTCTCCCCCTTATCTACGAAGTTTGCAAAGAGAAAAATCTGAAATAATTCTAAGTGGTAGAAGTTTATGTAAAGATTACAGGAAAAATAAAACGAAGCCTGTAAATAGCACACTTTTTCAGAAATCATCAACAAAAGTTACATTAGTTCCACTATCGGTCAAGAGATGGCGTTGACATAAAACTGCAATATTCTACATCGCAGTGCACAGTGTGTTAAAATTCTCTGACGAATATAGGCCTCGCCGATGAAAATTTAAAAACATATGATGGTAGGTACGGAACCCTCCGTGCTCCGACTCGATCTTGCCCGGTTTTTATTTAGAGGTTTTTATCTTAGATAATTATGCCATCCCCATCATACCCTTTTACAAGATATCTTAATACCTACATCGAATTTTATTTTACCTTGACATCTATTAATTAGGTATAAGTAATAGGTATTTATTACATATACTTAGGTACAGACACACTAATACGTTTTGCTTCATTCTTCATTTCAAAGAAAAACACATCTTGATAAATTAAACAACTCTGCCCGCCAGTTCAGTTCCGCCAGCCGCCATACTGCCGGAATTGTTCCAAAAATATACATAATTGTAGAAATGTCCCCTAAATGTAGGCAAAAAAGTCGCAGAGCTGAAATATTTGTGCGCTCCTTATAATTGAAAAAGCGAGGCTCGGGATGATGTCGGCGACAGCCGGTCATTATAACGAATCTGGGTAAAAAATAGACCCGGCAGAGGCAGGAGGTACGGATTTTTTCTAATTTTGCACGCTTCCTTGAATTTCTGCAGACTTTAGTAGGATAACGTAACGTGATATTTTTGGTGAGGAATATAATTTTCTGTAGAATTATAATTCTGTATACAATATCACAAACAAATTAATAAATATAAGAATTAACGGCGGAATTGAACTAAATAAAACGAATAAGTAGGTACCTAATCTACAGCATGAATGTGAAGTTATAATCATCACAGCGAATTCTTGATATTATAACAACAACAACATGGCAACGAGGCGTTTATTTTTACCATAAACTGCATCATTTGACTACAAGCTAAGTAGGCTATTTATAGACAATTTAAGGAAAACGACTTGAAAAAACTCAGTCAAGATCAACTGCAGGCTGTTTTCTTAACTTCTCGTGCAAGGAAAGACGTCACACTGTGATTAAAAACAAATAAGATATAATTAAGCATATAATAGACCAACTTCAATTAATTGATCGTTACATAAAATGTTTGTAAACACATTAACCTCTTTTTGACTTTTCGTATCGGTCGAAACATAAAAGGTCGAAGATACATTTAATTTTTTTTTTCAAAACTGCCACAATTCTTGGCATTATTTTATAATAATATCTTGTTCAGAAATAAAGGAGCCTTTTAGTTTTTATTATATCAATAATTCAATACTCATGAATGATTCGACGCGAAATATTAAATTATCCTCACGAATCACATTGGTAAGTATTGCGATGTTTATTCGCCAATTCGCCATTTCATTAACTGCAGTCTATCAAATGCATCAAATGATCCTGAAATACCTAGTTAACTGATATATTGACAGTACAAATTAGTTTAAAGTAACTGTAGAAATATGGGTAAGTACACAGTGTACTATAGAAACACCGCTCTGCCTAACTCTTTAGGTAAACAAGCATGATGTTGTGTGTTGTTTGACCAATTAGTTGGGCTATCATTTCTACATACAAGATATACGTCATTGAGGACTCCCTGACTAGTGTGAAGAACACCTTGTGAACAAAAGCAGCGATGAACATCAACACCAATAATATGTATTACGTCTAAAATAAGTGACATCAATGCGAACTGACGCGATAAACCCCTTAATATGTCGTAAATAATCTAGACAAACTATCCAGGTGAAAGTCTAGTCTAATATAATATAAGGAAAACTTGCCAAAACGGCCTACGTGACAGTTGTCAGATATGTCGAAGGGAGATGCAAGATAGCAATGGCAATACTACGAAAAGAGAAAGCAGGTAAAAAATAAGGGTTGTTACCTGACCTTGCTCCCTTTTAGGGTAGCCCTTATTATTAGTTGTTGTTACTATTGACCATTGTGTGTGTTTGGATATCTTTGGCTGCGATCTTAGCAGGGAATGTAGAAGTAATAAATATGTTAGTTTCTTAGTTGACATTGAAATTCAAACTGACGAAATCCTTCCAAGCCAATTGAAGGCTGGCTTGTTGTGGTGGTATGCTAAACCTCTTCGTTCGAAAGTAACTAATAATTGATAACTAAATAATTGATTTTTGTCTCGCCAGGGAATCGAACCCATAAGACCATGCTATATCAACATCAACTAACCAACATTAGTTTCAGGCATAAAACCTTCAGTAGGTACCAAAATAAAGGAAAACTTGCAAATTGCAAAAAATACTTTTAATAGGAATGTCAAGTACAAGAAATTACTATTAACATTTTAATCTTATTCACTAATTAACTAACTTCAGTTCTAAACTAACAAATTTTCTAGCGACACTAAGTTAGTTTAACAGTAGAATATAATGTATATTATATTCGTTATATTTATTATGTTAATATACTAAAATTGGTCCAATTACAAAAAGTTATCCTAATTTTGATATACCTACATATTCGTTAACAAATTAACAGAATACACGATATTTTAAAGACAAGAATGTGACAAGACTGCAATACAATTAATCCGTTGAAATTGAACACGAAGAACAACATTGTTTTGTACTCTTAGAGCCAGCGCGCACTAGCGACTTTTTGTTGACCGATAGTTTGATCATCCAGGGAATCAGTATGAAGCTACACGCACGCATTTGGCGATTAAAAATCGGCCTATCAAATAAGGCGTGCACTTCAATATAGCTCCACACTAATTCCCTGAACGATCAAACTATCGGTTAACAAAAAGTCACTAGTGCATGCGCGCTGGCTCTTAAAATCAAAATGGCGGCCGCGTGTTATTCCGTCTGACTGTCACTTAGCTTATTAATTTCAACCATGATGTGGTTTTCCTCTTCGCCGACGCTAACGGCTACAATCATATCCAAGATCTTCGGCTGCAGCCTCAAAGCCTTCTGAGCAGGCAGACTCCTCAACAACGAGGCAATATATTTGCCAAAATTGTCGTAAGTATCCTCAGTCCTAGCAACCACGGGAGCTGCATTAACCACGGGCGTGACGTCATTTGTCAGGAAAATCTGATTCTGACTGCAGTTGTCACTCGGACCGCTCGAGTTCGATCGTCTCCGTCGCTTCGCTCGAGAATCGTTCGATACCTCTTCGTTCTCACTCTGACCTTCAGACTGCGAATAGTTCGCTACTGGTTCAGAGTCAATTTGAGGCTGAATCTCCCAGTCATCCTGCTCGTCAATCTCGTAACATTCCATCTTCACATTGGTGACTACTTCACCCAGCTTTGGCTGAAAATAAAAATCCTACATTAAATGGTAAGTAAACATGTCTAAGTGAATGCGTGAGTAATAAAGAAACTTACTTCGTTAACGAGCAGCCGTGACGTCTGCAGATGTGGTCGGATGAACGAGTCCATCAGAGGGAACCATTGCACCTTCGGACGGTACAACTCGGGCGAGTTGGGCCCCACCTTGTCCAAACTAGCCTTGATCTTCTTCAACTCTTGAGAGTAAGAGTTACGTAAATTCTTGAATTTGATCATAACATGTTTTCCTTCAAAGTTCTTAATGTTGAGTATCCTGGCTATTTTTTCCGCGGCCCTGGCTCGTTTGGTTTTGTTTGGGTAGTCATCTAGTGAGGAGTTCCAGAGACAGGGCTCCTTCTTGTACTCCGTTATCAGTTGCAAGGTTTTCCTGTCGTTGATGCGCAGTATGGAGTTCTGCGTTAGATCGTGCGAACTTATTTTCTCACGCATGGTGACGGCGGCGGCGGCGGTGCGGGAGGGGGGAGGTGCGCGCGCGCGCGTGGACCCGACTGCTCGCTCGGCGTGATCACGCCTAACTGACGCCGCCGTGGTGCCGCCGTGACGTCACTCAGACGTGGGGCGCGCTGTTTTTTTAACGAGGCGCGGTTTACTTACACCGTGTTCAGCTATCGTTGCGCTTTGTTCTCGCGGCGCGCGGCGTGGACAGAATCTTCTGCGTAGGTATGTAGTACGGTATTAGTCTCATATTTTAAATAACACGTGGATGTAGTTCCTACATAAGTATTCGTAATCTATACAACAAAGAGAATAGTGGTTATATAGTCTTGGCTACACAACTATGCATAAGTATAAATAATCAAGTGAGTTCGCAACCGTAACCAAATCCGTTTACCTCAGATACTCGCGTGCGTTGAACAGCTGACGTCATTTTTTTATCCCTTGATCAGCTGTTGAGAGTATTTGGTGTTTAAAGTAAGGGAACCCGTAACGCCGTCCATAATTCCGGGAATTTTATGGCGGCCTTCCGCCCGGGGGCTCTCCTACATACCATGGGAACTTTTAGTTTTTTTGTTGTTGCACTGCACGTTTCGAGAAAAAATTTAATAGTTATGTAAGGCTTCTAAGAAGAGCGAGCTAAAAACTACGTGTAAGTAATTTATTAATTATTTTAGTAAGCATGTAAGTTTACTAATAAAGTTAAAGTATTAAGCAGTAGTAGATAATAGTAAACTACTAGCTGTGGTCATAATGTGCCCTATAAAAAGTACCTATGGAATCGTTTTCGTAATCGAGTTGGAGTCTAATTAATTGCTTCGAGTGTATATCGGGTTATTTTGATTAACTATACCCACCTATCGATAAATCAATGCTAACCGAAATAAATTATGTCTTATAAGTTTGTAGAAAAGCTTAACAAAGTACTTTTATAAACTGGAATCAATGCATGCATTTTTGTAAAAAAAAATACCTACGATATTTTTTAACTTCATTAGAATGTTTCCTTTGAAATACTTACTTACTTAACTAAAAGTTGAGACATAAAAAAGTTATCCTATAAAGGTTCCGTTTTTTCCTTTTAAGGTAGACCGTACGAAATCCTAAAAAACTGTAAGTACAAATAGTAAGACTTTTAATTACCTGCAGTAAAATGACAGCTTAATTTGTTACCACTTTTTAACGAAATTTAAATAGTGATGTGACAAAATAATCGATTCATTAAATTAACATTCAATTCAAAATCTATCAATGTTCAATTGATTTTATAAAATAGCATAGTAGGTATATATTTTTAAAACAAACATATAAAAATAAACAACAACATATAAACTCAATTAAATAGGCTTTTCTCAAAGACTAGTTATCTGAACGTTATGTCCAGGTCTAGGAAACCTGGATGCACTAAAAAAACTAATAAATTACGGCTATATAGCCCACATAATTGAGATTGTATAGTTTGAACGATTTCTGTGCAAATTCACTATTCGAGTACAATTTTGATATGAACTAGTACTTTTAATAACTATCCTATTTATGAATGAAACTACAATGTATAATATTTTTATCCGAACAATACAAAGAATATTTGATTGTTTAAATAATAGAAAATAATTTACATACCAATAGATTATTAAATTTGTTTAAATCATTCAATTTGTCAAATGTGTTTGTGGAACCAACCCGAACAACTACGACTACTGCAACATGTATTGATAATGTTTTTTGTTGCTGCGACTATTTAGATAAAGCCGTTGTTAATTATCTCCCTTCTGATCACAGTGGTCAAACTGTAACTTTTGAGTACAACATGCCAATACAAAAAGTACAGATCCAATCCAGACCAATAACATCAGTTAATTTAAATAAATTTAATAGCACTTTAATTTGTAAATTAAGTAATCAGAACCTTACAGTGAACAATGTTAATACTTTGTATAATGAATTCTTCTCGGTAGTCCAAACCGAGTTCAATAATTATTTTAAGAAGAACACTAAAAGTATCAGCCCCAAGTTTTTATTTTGTGACTGGGCAACTAAAGGGCTTAGGAAAAGTAGGGAAAGACTTTTCGAACTGTATGGCCTTAAGCCTTATATTAACACGGAAACTTTTAATAAGTATGTTGCTACTTACTCTAAAACTTTTAAGAACGCTTGTAAGGCAGCTAAAGCCTTATATATTAGCAACAAGGTTAAATCAGCAGACAATAAAATAAAGACGGTTTGGAAAATTATAAATAATGAAACAAACAGGAATAAAAAGCATAATTCTGATTACACACTGCAGACGTCAAGCGGTCTCATTTGCGATAACAAAGAAGTGGCTCAAGAATTTGTAAATTTCTTTACTAGTATCCCACTCAAAACAACTGAAACCTTAAATTCCTCGCCCTCGCTCGCTTTTGATTTAGTAAGGGCGAACGTTTCAGCCTGCCCGATTGAATTTAACTTTAGGCATATTAACCCCTTAATTGTAATTAAAGCTTTTAAGCAAATTAAGATCAAATTGACCGAAGATCTTTGGGGAATGTCCATTAAGATCTGTACCTCAATAATTGAGACTATTGCACCTTACCTAGCCTTAGTATTTAATTCGTGTGTGGATCAAGGAGTCTTCCCCGATTTAATGAAATACAGTAAGGTTATACCACTTTACAAATCCGGAGACAGTAAAGACACCAATAATTATAGACCCGTATCCGTCTTGCCGGTTTTCAGCAAGGTGTTTGAAAAGATAATGCTCAATCAAATGCTCAATCATTTTAACACGAATAAAATCCTACACGATCAACAGTACGGTTTCACCAAAGGACGTTGTACGACCGACGCCGGCGTAACTTTATTAAAACACATTTTTAACGCGTGGGAAGAGGCCCAAGATGCCATAGGAATCTTTTGTGACCTCTCCAAGGCATTTGATTGCGTCGATCACCAAACCTTGCTTTTGAAACTTGAGCATTACGGACTTGGAAAACTTGCGCTCAGTTTAGTTAGTTCTTATTTAAATAATAGACAACAACAAGTTCAAATAAATGGTGTCAATTCACTTGGTTTAATAGTAAAAATTGGTGTGCCACAAGGCTCGATATTGGGTCCTTTCCTCTTTTTAGTGTATATTAATGATCTACTCCATTTATTAAAAAATCAACCACAAATGGTGTTATTTGCTGATGACACTTCCTTAATTTTTAAGGTAAATAGACGTGCTACAAATTTTGACGACGTAAATAACGCCCTACTGCAGGTCCAAAATTGGTTCACTGCTAATAATCTAGTATTAAATGGAAAAAAAAACTAAGTGCATAAGATTTTCTTTACCAAATGTCAAGGGTAGTGATTGTGAGATAATATTGAATCAAGAGAAACTAGAATTCGTCGATGAAACTGTTTTCCTAGGGATCACGCTCGACTCAAGGCTACAATGGGGTCCTCATTTAAAATCTCTTGCAGGACGGCTAAGTTCAGCAGCTTATGCTGTCAGAAAAATCCGTCAATTTACTGATGTAGATACCGCGAGACTAGTCTATTTTAGTTACTTTCATAGTATCATGTCTTACGGTATTTTACTTTGGGGACGGGCTGCAGACAACGATTCTATTTTTATTCTGCAGAAAAGAGCCATCAGAGCCATATATAATCTCCGCAGGCGCGATTCTCTAAGGGAACTGTTTAAGGAAATTAACATCATGACGGTGCCTTGTCAATATATCTATGAAAACATCATGTATGTAAGGAAAAATTTACATCTTTTTAGTAAAAGAGGTGAAAGACATAATTATAGTACTAGAAATAGGGACCTATTAGTTCAACCAGGTTTCAGACTGGCTAAAGTAGATTCATCTTTTATGGGGTACTGTCTAAAATGTTATAATAAAATACCTCCCCACATTCTTCAACTGAATGAGACAAAATTTAAATCTTGTATAAAACGCACACTATGCAGTCAGGCATATTATAAGTTAGGGGATTACATCGCTGACAAAAATGCCTGGCTCAATGCTAGTCCTGCTCCACAACTAATTGACTAACACTTGAAAATACTGTTGGAGCTGCTGAAGATTGTAAGACTATCCTTGCATTGTATAAACTCAATTTCCTTTGTATTGTATAATTGCATAGCACAGATGTGAGTTCTATGTAATCTATAGCTACCATTTACTGGGTAATAATATATCTTTCATTGACTTGAATATTCCCTGGCGGCTGATAGTGTGTCATGCTCACTCAAATGTCTCGCTGGCGGTGGCGTGTATGTTGGATCATTTAGCTCCCTTCAAAGTGGTTGAGCTGAATGGTGCTGATATATACGTCATGTTCGTGAACGGGCGCCGTCAGTTGGGACTGGTCATCACTTGGCCGCCTGGGCTTATTTTAATTGTTTTAATTTTGGATTGTTGTTTTGTTACTATTTGTTGTATTCTGGACGCTCTTAACGCGGACATCTTTTTTATTTTTTACATCGTTCTCACATTATATAATCATAAATTCAAAAGAAATGATGTAACAAATGTTTTTGTAAAATGAAATTTAAAAAGAGTGTCCATGGAGTTTCTTGCCCGTTCTTCTCCATAGGTACCTACGCTTTGGAATGGGCAACTAGCTTCATATTTTATGACTGACCGACTTCTTGACAATTCAGAAGTGCCTGTTAAAGGTTTAATTGAAATAAATGCTTTGAGTTTGAGTTTGAGTTTGAGTTTGTTTGCTCAATTGCGTTCCAATCTCATCACTAGTAGACATAGTGTGGCAACATAATTTTACAAAATGACAGTAAGAAGTGACATTTTCCTGCAGTTAATTAAAAGTCAGACTATAGTTATTTTTAGACACGATATAAGATACGGCTGTATGTGTACGGGTTCATTTCAATAAAAGCATTGATTTACAACTCAACACAAGATCTAAATAAGTATAGTGTTTCCAGTATTAGCACAGACTAACTAATAGTAGGTACTTAGTAGTATATAGCTATTAGATATTCTGTGGTATTAGTCAGAGGTTGGTCTTGGTATACTTTATGAAACTAATTAAACGTAAAGCGAATCGCCGATTACTTATCAACTCATTAACTACAGCTTAATTACTTATTTGAGCAGGTGAGTACCTGGGTTGATTTCTTAGTTATGAGTACTTAAACCTATTAAGAAGCATTGGTTTCGAACAAATATAAGTAAGTAATCGATGTCCGTAAAGTACCTAATCAAATTAAAACAGTGAAAATTTTATTTAAAATTATATCAAACGATTTATTTATTTAATGTAGGTACCTACATACAATGTACACAACCATAGTTACACGCTAGGCTTAAACTAGAAGATGATGAATTTTGAAGTCAGTTGCTTCGATTTTATTATTAAACTTTGCCATAACACAGGTCATCATCAGAATCTGCCTAGCCTTTTCCCAACTATGTTGGGCTCGGCTTCCAGTCTAACCGGATGCAGCTGAACACCAGTATTGTACATGGAGCGACTGCCTATCTGACCTCCACAACCCAGTTACTGGGTAATACGATACCCCTTGGTAAGACTGGAAGTCAGACTTTCGGGCTTCTGCCTACCCGTAACGACTGTCAAAGACCCACGAATGACAGCCGGAACCAACGGCTTAACGTGCTTTCCGAAGCACGGAGGCTTCACGGTAAGTATGTAAAGATGGTCACCCATCCACAGACCAACCGCGGCGAGCGTAGCTTAACCTGATCGATCGACCTGTGCGGCTGTTATTATTTAGCCACGGGCCCCTCAATTGCCATAGCACAGGTAAAATAAATTAATCTTTAGTGAATACGAACACGAACACATAACGTTTCCTATTACCGGACAGGCGGACAGTATTCCAATCGGGGATCAATTGAAAAATTCTGAAAAAAAAATTGGCTTCCTTTTTGCTCGCCTCAAGAACCGAACCCAAAACACCACAGCTGCAGATATCACCATTTGTCTAATAAGACAGTTGGACATCTGCCTACCCCCTCTGCCGTAAAGCCGTCATACTTTTATAAACAGTGTTATTAATAATGACAAAAAATATTAAATAATAAAAACAACAGTCTGGTTTCGAACAGGCTCTGATAATACCTGGTATCTGGTTCTTGACCGATAACCAACCGGCCGATACCGGTTCTTATCACAATGAAATTATCTCCAGGGAACTTTTCAGACTACTCTAAATATAATTTTTATGAACCATTTTAATGATATTTTCCGAGAAAAAAATACCTATAGACTTGAAGATACTGTCATGCTCATAAGTTTATTTTTATTTTTATGTGTTTGACAACTGATAAAACCTATCAGGAAACACCCACCGTGATTAAAAGTGGTTTTCCACCCCTACAGACACCTAACATGTTTGTACCTAAGCGTAAATGTTACTGACCTTTGAGATAAAGAAATAATATATTTTGTGCCCGTAATTTCTCTTACACCAATTCCTTTTGAACCTGAAGGGTTGGGACGTCTAACGTAAGTGTAGCTACCTGTGTACGTAATTGTATTGCCTGGAATAAATATGTACCCATTCCTATAGTAATTATAACATAGGTAAGGTACACACTTGTAACCCCAAAAGGCAGAGGTATAGGTACCTATATAATAGTATCTACACCCACATTTCCTCAGTTATATTGAAGTCCCATATAATAGAGGGATAGCCTATTGACATTATGTCACAAAGAAAACTGCCACCAAAACCAGAATAAAGTAATGTTCAGACTTTGATTATATAAATGTGTTCAGATTCTCTACACTCCATTTGAAATAAGATTAGAGATTTTTTACAGTCCGTTCAACCGATTTTGAATTCTATTGCGTTGGTGGCATGGCATATGGCAGCAGCAGTAAACAGTTGGTATTGTAACCACTTTTTTTTGCTTTTAATACCATCCTTATGCCTACGATACAGATGTCAAAATCGGTTGAACGGACTGTAAAAAAGGTTTATTTAAGTGTCTTAATCTTATTTCAAATGGAGTATAGTCATCAAAAGGTTCGGCGAATAAATACCGGCTTTTTTCATTTAACTTAGTGAATAGTTTGACTTCTCAAACAGGAAAACCTACCCATCATCTCAAGAAAATTGTAACATCTTATAAAGTAAGTATAATGATGATGTTTTGATGTAGGGTCGTAAGCGCAGCTCACGATGTTTGTAAATATGTAATCGCGTTAGTAATATTCAGATTAATCCGGTTTGATATTGTTTGGCTGAAAACTAGGTGTTTATAAACGTAAAGATAAGGACACTATTGATGCTTGTCAATGACCTTTTTCTAGGGTAAAAGATAATAAATAAAGATATTTTGGTGCGTAAGTTCAATTCAAGACTTTTTTATTTCATTTCGTCTGTGCTGTCCCAATGTTGGGCAAAGGCTTGTTCGTATTTCTTCCACTTTTTATCCTTCTAATAAATCAGAAAAGTAAAAAAAAGATAAAATAGAATAAATTGAAGATTTTTTTTTTGATACATTCGTTGTATTAAAATTGTGCATTTGTCTGCGAGCAATGGTGGCCTATGTAAAGTGTGTCCGACTTACGAGTCGTTGGTCGTGGGTTCGAACCCAGCCAGGCTCTTTCGTCGTTTCAGCATATAGACGTCCACTGCTGGACATAGGCCTCCCCCAATTTTGGGAGGGTTTGCCATAATCGCCACGCTTGGCAGGCGGGTTGGCGATCGCAGTATGGTATGGTGGTGGAATACATAGAGAACGCTGCTGCCCTTTCTCCGGTACGATCCTTAGTCGCCTTTTACGACACCCACGGGAAGTAAGGGGTGGTGGTATTCTTTAAGTCCGGCACCACACAGACTCTTTACTTTGTGTAATTAGGTAGGTACCATTGCTCTCAAACCGGTGAAGCAAAACATCATGAGGAAACCGGCATGTCCTAGAACCAAAAATTCGAAGACATGTGACATCTACCAACCCGCACCGGGTCCGCGTGGTAGATTGCAGTCCACTACCTTTCACAGAGAGTAGGTCTGTGTCCCAGCAGTGGGCTGGTAGTCCAACTATGCTTATTGTCTGTTGCGATGAGGTTCAAATAAAGTGTTGGAAAGGTACTTAAATGATGTAGATCTCATAAACATAACCTATCTAAATATATAAAACTCAAAGGTGACTGACTGACATAGTGATCTATCAACGCACAGCCCAAACCACTGGAGGGATCGGGCTGAAATTTGGCATGCAGGTAGATGTTATGACGTAGGCATCCGCTAAGAAAGGATTTTGATACATTCTACCCCCAAGGGGATAAAATAGGGGATGAAAGTTTGTATGAAACTTTGTCAATTTTAAACCGATCGGGCTGAGACTTCGCATGCATATAGCTACTATGACGTAGGCATCCCCTAAGAAAGGATTTTGATAAATTCAACCCCCATGGGGATAAAATAAGGGAGGATGGAGGATGTAAATGTATTAGTTTTTTTTTAATAATACTTAACGCGAGCGAAGCCGCGGGCAAAAGCTAGTTCCATTTATATAGCTATTCTGTGAATACTACACATGAAAGTAACACTTTTGTCTTTTGTGTTCGTTATGTAGGCAGCACAATGTGCTACATAAATATTATCTATTCAAATACGTGAACAAATGTAGGTCAAAATATAACATCTGGCTTTTTATATCTCTAATGCTAATAAAACATTCATAATATAAAATTCTCATTTACAGCCGCAGCAGTTTGCCTCTCTGCCATGCCGACTAGTCATACTTAGGCACAGCTCTTCTCTCAAGCGGAAGAAAAGAAGAAGTAATCAAAATAATCATCATCAGTACTATGCTAGCATCTGCAACTGCAGGCCCAAGAGCTCGATCATCGGGTACTCTCAACCAGATGCTAGCAGCCACCCTACGAAGATCATCGATCCATTCTACGGCTATTAAGACCGCCCGTTGTGTCACCCTATGCAACTTCTTCATTTACAGCTGTAATTTTTATGATGTATACAATAAAGAGTATTATATCTATCCTATCATCTAATAAGGCCGGTTCATTTTCACTTTAGCTTCCATTCTCTCTCTTAATGATAATGATCACACTAATATTATAAAGGCGAAAGTTTGTGAGTGTGTGTGTGCGTGTGTGTGTGTTATGTTTGTTACTTCTTATAGGCCACTTTTTATCCTGATATTCCCACGATATCGAAACGATACGTGGTGATAGCCTGGTTGGTCTTAGGATTGTGATATGTCTCGTGATTGCTGAGTGTGGGGTCCTACGGGTTCAATCCCCAAGAACATGTTTTCAAATATTTAAATTCTCAATAGTAGTAGCCTGTAGGATCGGTGAACGAGCGTCGTCACCTCTTCAACTGGTGAAATGTGGGTGTCCGTTACACCTCTGTCTACCCTTTCGTGATTCAGTCGTGATGTCATACGTGAAGGCCACAGGAATACAGCCACGGTTCCTCGTGTGCTCAGCCGTTATCTCCAGCATACAGTGTCGTACGATGTTGTCTGCCTGATAACAGCTGATAGCGATGTGGGCTAGTTTATATTCCAGCATATATTATAGGTATTATAAAGTACAAGTGCTTTGTGTCGGTATCCTGACACACAAAGGAATCTAATTTATACTTATGTCATTTGTGATAATGCTTTTAATAAAGAATATGTCCTGATTCCGTAGTGTAGGTATTATACCTACATTTAAATTGCAAGTTTATTTGTGGATCTTTGACAGTCGTTACGGGTAGTCAGAAGCCCGAAAGTCTGACAACCAGTCTTACCAAGGGGTATCGTATTACCCAGTAACTGGGTTGTGGAGGTCAGATAGGCAGTCGCTCCATGTAAAATACTGGTATTCAGCTGCATCCGGTTAGACTGGAAGCCGACCCCAACATAGTTGGGAAAAGGCTAGGCAGATGATGATTTAAATTGCAAGTAGCTTGCATGCCTTTGTGATATTTACCTAAGTATCAGAAGTTTTTATGGCTCGATGGCATGCAAACAACTTGCATGTTGGTAGTCCTGGTACATTATTTGCGCGTGACCCATGGGTCACGAAACAATAGAAAATCAATTGTGTCTCATTAGCGAAGCTTAATGAGTTAATATTAAGTTAAGCGTTATTTAACATTAAATTAAGCGCTACTTAACATTAAGTTAAACGTTTCTTAACATTAAGTTAAGCGTTACTTAACATCACTTCTGTAATCCCCAAGGCTTAGGCAGAGGTGTACATGACATGCATGAGTGAGGTGTCTCATTTCGCAAATTATGTTTAAGTCCATTTAAGGGGCTTACAGGACCTAAATATAAAAAACCGGCCAAGTGCGTGTCGGGCCACGCACAGTGTAGGGTTCCGTAGTAGCCCGTTATCACATAGTAGTACGATTCTGTTGTTCTTTATTCTGAATAGGTAAAAAAAAACATATTTTGGTTTTCAATGCAAGTATTTACCCATTATAAACAAGCAACTACTTTATCTTAGTCACTTCAAAGGATTAATGCTAAGGATTTTGTATTTGGTACAAAATTATCCAACACCCAAGTTCAACGACTATTACTGCTAAACTAATAAAGTTATCTTAACCACTATACTTTTCCTTTAAAGTTCATGAAATGCACTATCATCGAGAATTTTTTCAGATTTTTCAAGCCCGTAGTTTAGCTTTTACAGGGGGGGGGACGCCCTACTGGAACAAAAATTTGCACTTTAAACTTTAATATTTCGTAAATGGAGCATTAAATCGAAAAATAATTTTAGCAACCCCTAAGCCTTTTTAGAAGACCTATTCAACGATACCCCACACGATGGGGTAGATGATGAAAAAAATATTCATCCCCACTTCACATGTAGGGGAGCTACCCTAAAAAAAAATATTTTCCAAAATTTTATTTTACCACTTTGTTGGCGTAACTGATATACGTACTCCTACAAAATTTCAGCTTTCTAGTGCTAACGGTCACAGAGATTAAGCGAGGACGGACAGACAGACGGACAGACAGACATGGCGAAACTATAAGGGTTCCTAGTTGACTACGGAACCCTAAAAACGCAAGTTTTAGAAACAAAAAAGTATATGATCGAGTACAGTAAACAAAATCCGAAAAATATAAGATATTCTTCAGGATATATGCTAGGTAGATAGTGTGTTGAAAACAAAATACAACTAATTTGATACGATAAAAAAAATCATGAAGATACCTCTAAAAACTTTCTTTTTACAATAAAAACCATACTAATATATACATACAATCATTCTGATTTTTTGTCAGATTTTGGTAGGTATGTTGCTTGTTCTACAAGCAACATACCTACCAAAATACTAGTGTTTTAATTTTTTAGTCTAAACAATAGATTTTTTGCAATTAAATAATTGCTTCATATTTTGCAATAAATTACTAGCGTTGTGTCATCGCGCTTCTCTTTCTTTTCTATGCAGTCCGACAGTGACCGCGCTTTAGAGCATACAAGCCTATTGCCATCAACCGGACGCACAAAACCAGACTCCAGGCTGCTTCTGACGGGCCTCGGATGGAGAGTAATGGTTAGCTCACCGTTCGATTAGGACCAGGCCCGTGCCGTACGGCGCGTACGTATTCCACGCGCGCCTCAATGAGATGTCAGCATAAATTAAAGGGGCCCTTTAGGGCCGAAGCCTGCCGGTTTAGCGGGATTGTCCGAAAGGGGTACCGCTGCTCCGGAACATAAATGGCTAAGGAAGGAACACGGGTGGGTTTTAGTCAGTAAGAGTCTGACACTCCCTTCCGCTCCACGCTGAGCGGGAGGGGGGTCATTTGAAGATTTCCCATCCTGAAAAAAAAAACAAAAGAAGGTTGCTTCTGAGAAATTCTTTATGGAAAAACCCAGTAAGTAACACTTTTACCGACCTGAGAATAGAACCTAGGACAGTTCAGCAGTAGCGCTTGCAGTCGTTGCGGCTGGCACAATGGCATGCACCATGCTCAGCAGTAGCGCTTGCAGTCGTTGCGGCTGGCACAATGGCATGCACCATGCTCAGCAGTAGCGCTTGCAGTCGTTGCGGCTGGCACAATGGCATGCACCATGCTTAGCAGTAAGTAGCGCTTGTCCTCAATGCGGCTGGCACAATGGCATGCAACAAGCTCAGCAGGAGCGTTTGCAGTCGTTGCGGCTGGCACAATGGCATGCACCATGCTTAGCAGTAAGTAGCGCTTGTCCTCAATGCGGCTGGCACAATGGCATGCAACATGCTCAGCAGGAGCGTTTGCAGTCGTTGCGGCTGGCACAATGGCATGCACCATGCTTAGCAGTAAGTAGCGCTTGTCCTCAACGCGGCTGGCACAATGGCATGCACCATGCTTAGCAGTAAGTAGCGCTTGTCCTCAATGCGGCTGGCACAATGGCATGCAACATGCTCAGCAGTAGCGCTTGCAGTCGTTGCGGCTGGCACAATGGCATGCACCATGCTTAGCAGTAAGTAGCGCTTGTCCTCAATGCGGCTGGCACAATGGCATGCAACATGCTCAGCAGGAGCGTTTGCAGTCGTTGCGGCTGGCACAATGGCATGCACCATGCTTAGCAGTAAGTAGCGCTTGTCCTCAACGCGGCTGGCACAATGGCATGCAACATGCTCAGCAGGACTTCAAAAAGAAATGAACTCAAAATTATGAAATAACTTTAATTTCGGAAGTCGGTGGCAAAAAACGAAAACTAAAATACAAATCCCAAGACACCGACTTCCGAAATTAAAGTTATTTCACAATTTTGAGTTCATTTCTTTTTGAAGTCGGTTTAATTTTGCTTTAAGTATTTCAAAAAGTCACGGAAATCAGTCTACTTTGAACGGAAGTGTATTATCTCAGATACTCGTTGTAATAGATGCTGATTTGAGGGCGTAGGTAATTCCCTTAGTTATGGGAAGACTATTAGGTACTTTAAGTACTTTTACTTTAACTTTAGGTACTTTACTTTTACTTTACTTTACTACATCGTACAAAAGCTGGAACGAGATATACCCAAATACCTTCAATTCATGAAAAAAAAACATGACGTCATGTTTTTCAATAACCTGAAAATATATTCATTTAATATCTAATCCCAGAAACGGGGTTTCAGATACGCCATGTCTTATCATATTAGATGGAAAATAACTCAATACCTATCAAGTGAGCCATACTACGTGCTCTTGTTACCCGACCGCGCAGACGGCGAGGCACCAAGAATGTGTCATGCGTTTAAGCACGTCAAATCACGCCATACCGATGATGCAAGAAAATGCAAGAGTTGCTGTAGTATGACGGTCAAGGAAAAGGACTCCGCTGACTCTGTTTTCTATTAAAGGTTTTCTTAATAAAAAATGGAGCTGTGCGTATAATTACAGGACTTTCCAATACCTATACTTAATTATTATTGATATAATACTTTCAACTTGCAATTGGCACAATGAACACTAAACTTAAAAACTTTTTAACAAAAAAACCGACTTCCAAAAAAACACTACAAAGTGAAAAATAACTTTAATTTCGGAAGTCGGTGTCCTTGGATCTGCCAGTCGATTCTGTAAAAATCTCACCGTGAAAACTTAGGTGAAGTGAGTTTGTTTTTACTAGGAATTGACCCCATTGACAGCTCACTCCACGCTCACTTCACCAAAGTTTTCACGGTGAAATTTTTACAGAATAGCACCGCTGTATTTTAGTTTTTGCTACCGACTTCCGAAATTAAAGTTATTTTTCTCTTTGTAGTGTTTTTTTTGGAAGTCGGTTTTTTTTTGTTAAAAAGTTTTTATTTCTCGGTTTTTAGTGGGTCTGTTTATAATTTTTCTAAGTTACAATAGCCTAATGTCAACTTACCCGTCGCCTTTAACAAAATATTGTTTTTCCCGATGCAGGGATGTTAATTGTTGAGGAGTTCTCCTGGTATTCCACCATCAGCTCTATTTCACCATTCGCATTGTGACGAGAATAAAGTGTTTAGCAACCATATTAAAGTAATCGGATAGCATTATTGAGTCGATTTATTGAGTAGTTCCGGTGGCCATCTGTGGTCTTCTTCATCAGTTCCACTTCACCAAATGGTGGTTTCCGAGAGCAAATGCACGAGTTACTATAAAAAATACCCAAATCGCTATAGGTGTGCCTATCATATTTGAGGAGTTCCTTCAATTCCTCATGGATCCCATCATCAGAGCTGGACTTTGAAAAAAAATGGGACAAATCTGGAAGTATATCCTATTGAATAAAAAAAGAATTTTCCAAATCGGCTTCTAAATGACGGCGCACTGGTACTGGCGTACTAGGTAACAAACAAAAAAAAAAAAACAGTGTGCTTATGACCACACGACTGAAGTGAAACTTAAAGAGAGAAAGAAAATGTGCGCGCGCACTGCTGTCTCTTGCTTATATCCCCCACTTAACTTCCGTTCGCCTTGCCCGATCACACTTTTCGTAACGCTTACGTCACGCGTTCGCCAGCTTACTCCCCAAGTCAAGCGTGCGTAAAGAAGTTTCACTTCAAAAAAACACAACCGAATTGAGAACCACCTCCTTTTTTTGAAGTCGGTTAAAAAGAGAAGACACCATGTAGAAACATTCCATGACCATTCCATGACCGATACAGTAGGTAGGTACTAGCTTCAGCCCACAACTTCGTCCGCGGGACATTCCCCGACGCACCCCGTCGCATAGCATCACACTCTATCACTTCGTGTTCGCTTAGCGTTCTTTCTCACATTTTTTCTTTTTGCTCCTAAGGGTCATAGCGTGATGTTAAATAGCCTATAGCCTTCCTCGAGAATTGGGCTATCAAATGCAAAAATATTTTTTCAAATCCGACTGTTAGTTCCAGAGATTACCACATACATCATCATCATCATTTCAGCCGAAAGACGTCCACTGCTGGACATAGGCCTCCCCCAAAAGGGGGGAGGGGGGGGGGGGGTTGCCATAATCGCCACGCTTGGCACGCGGGTTGGCGATCGCAGTATGGTATGGTGGTGGAATGCATAGAGAACGCTGCTGCCCATTCTCCGGTAAGCACCTTAGTATAGCTTCCAGTTTCAAGGGTCTAATTAATATTGTATAAAAATAAAGTTTATTTTTCCATCACAATAGAAAACCAAGGTTTTTACAAATAATTAGGTTAAGGTATGTATCTATGGGTCTTTGTTACCTGAAAATAAATAGTTTATTATTATTATTATTATAATTACTTAAATTTACTCGTTCACAAGAAGTACTAAGTCCTCAATCAGTTGGACTACGATTGCTCTCCTTTTAATTCATCACCTCATTTTCAAGTATGTACTCTGTTATATTTTCTTGAAACAGGTACTCCAAGTTCACAGAAACAATGAATGACGGATGGGTCAGTCAGTCCCCTCAGGCTTAACTTGGTCAGTTACAACTAGTGTGTAATAATTTGTTATTTCCATGAAATTTCGTCATGTTGTGACGAACTGATGACACTGACACGGCCCGACACGCGTTTTTCCCGTTTGGTATTAAAATATTTTAAGGCTAAATATAACATATCACGTGTGTCGTGTTTCCCTCATGTAATATTATACAATCACAGTTACATATCCCTAAAGCTTAGGCAGTGCGTTGAGTTGCTAAAGGTTCAAGTCATGAAATACTCACTACCAAAAACTTTTTTACAAAAAAAAAAAACAACCGACTTCCAAAAAACACTACAAAGTGAAAAATAACTTTAATTTCGGAAGTCGAGGTCTATGGATCTGTCTGTTTTTTGAAAAATAGTCATTATTCTTTGTCTAAACTGACAATATGTATACCTGCGACTGCCTATCTGACCTCCACAACCAAGTTACTGGGTAATACGTTACCCCTTGGAAGACTGGTTGTTAGACTTTCGGGCTTCTGACGAACCGCAGCGACTGTCAAAGATCCACGAATGACAGCCGGGACCAACGGCTTCACGTGCTTCCCGAGGCACGGAGGAGTCTTGGTATGTAAAAATGGTCACCCATCCAGGGACCAACCGCGGCAAGCATAGCTTAACCTGATCGATCGACCCGTGCGGCTGTTATTACTTAGCCATAAGCCCTCTCAAATGTTATGAGTCATTAAGTAACATTATTGAGAACTGCAGTGAACATTAGCGTCATTAATTAATAGGTACGTTTACATGGTACTTGCAGGTCTGATATCTCTTTAACCCGGTATTTCACAGCTCTTAATGAAAATTTATGCTTATAATATAAACTTTCATTTGATGTAAGTATATGTGGCTTTTATCGGACATACCGGCCAAAACGCCTATCATTCTTTGGGCCGTGCTTCATAATTGTGTCTCTAGACATTTCAAAGAGCTTCGTTGTTTCAGAAATTTTCCATTTTCAGCTATTTCTGAAACCAATAAATAACAATATTTTGTCCTGCAGGTATGGTCTAAGGATATTACACGAATCTCGTACCTCCACGTAATCGCTGTCACGCGCTCAGCAACACTCGTACTGTCATGCCATTCTGACAGTGAGTCAGTAATGTCGTCGTCAGCGAAAGTGCGATAATGAGTCAACTGCAATAAACTCAACACGTGATAGAGTAACATAATCGAACGCTGCGGTAGCCGACGTCACGCCCTCGAGACCTTGGAGCACTTCGGGGAGGAAAGAAAGATGCATAGGTATATTATTACCTATTATTCATCAAGATTTTTAATATTTCGTTCAGGCTTATCCGGTTTTTTTGGAACAAAAAATTTATATTACTGAGATTATGATAATTATCTTGGATGGAGCTGTTGCTTAAAAATGGCTTATGGAATGGGTTCCATTCTCGAATGAAATTGCCTAAAGATATTGCAAAGGTTGTCTGCTAAAGTCGACCATAAGTAGTGCAAGCTGGCAATAAATTACCTCTGGTCGCATTTGAATATTTTATCGAAATCCATTCAGTCGTTTAAGCGTGAAATGGTAACATACAGATAGACAGACAGAGTTACTTTCGAATTTATAATATTAGTTTGGATATAGGTACTGACCCTGCCTGATTAAATAAAAACATCTCACATTAGTCCATAAATAAAACCTATAAAGAATCATATTTCCTCACGACTTTTCCTTGAAATCAGTCTAGCGCACTTAGCACGTTTTACTTCTATGCGCGTAGCCTCGACCGGCAGACAACTCGGTGCCTGTGGTGCCTAGCCTACATATAAACACTATATTATATATATACTGTGCTAGTAGGTACCTACTTACTTTACCGTCTATGTGGCAATACTGTTACTAGGCAGGGAGGAGGCGTGACTAATATACGTATTCTCTGGTAAATAATATTTTAGCCTACCGTTCAGAATTCAACATTGAACACTTGAACAGCGTTATTAGGGTTCCGTACCAAAATGGTGAAACGGAACCCTTATGGTGAGACTCTGTCTGTCTCAGCTGGATATCTCAAGAACTTCTAATGCTATAAACTTGAAATTTGGAATACTTTTAGATGACGTTTGCCCAACTATTTTGCAAATAAGAAAGAAATAATTTTTTTTTTTTTTTTGCATCAAGATCTGAAAGGAGGTCTGAAAAATTTGAAGTTGGGTTACTAGAACATGTGGGGTACCTATCATATGAAAGAGCGCAGTTTGCACATTCTCAAACAATTTTTTTTTTTACCGCATAGTTTTCGACTTTTAATGAAAAATGTAAAAAAAAATACCGTTCCCCCTTATCTCCGAAGTTTTTCAATTCGCAATTCGTCTAGACTCGCTTGATCGCTTGCAATATATTTTTTGCCAACTATCTGTATTTTCGACGGCTTCGGAAGTTATAATAAGGGAAGTAAATGAACACAGCTTGTTGGGAAGGAAATCATAAAGCAAAACACGATTAGGACAAAACGGAGAGATGAAATAATCATTCAATTTGTACTTAGACAATAAAAGTGGAGATTATTTACCAAGCATTCACATACACATAATTATTATGGAGTCGATTTCATGTCGATGTCATTCCAAACGATACAAATATGACAGTCAAATAACTGTCACATAATCTAAGGTTTTAACAAAAGCTACAACTACATATTAAGTTATTAGTACATAGATACAAAGCAACAGTTTCAAAACTTCAGATGACGAACCTTAACATTGCTCAAAAATTCATTACAAAGTTCATTTACGCCATTTTACAACTTTATAAGTCCATGTAGGTAATCCTCAAGCATCATCAGGTATAATCCTCATCTCTGCCTACCCCAGATTAAGGGTTAATAACCCTCAGATGATGAACAGGAACATTTACGACGTGGCTCCAGGAAGACGGCCATAACGGGCGGTAACTCATTGCGATACTGTACATCGCGCAATAAGTCTTATCCCCGAAATTTGGGGTTACTTATCTTAAGATGGGGATTACTTCCGTACCCCGGAGTAGCTAAAGTACTAAGCAGAAGGTCCATTCAAATTGGAGGTAAGCTCAGTCTCATAATTTATTCTTATTTCTTAACCGTGTTGGGCTCGAGATGAGGTGCGGTTGTATTGTTTTGTGTAAGTATATTTTCAGACTCAGACCTGGTAAAGCCTAATAGCTTACTTAAAACATCATCAATTTGGATGCAGTCTGTCCGACACAACACAATATTATTACACCGACGTTTTATCCTAATTTCAAGTGACAGGCTTGTGGGTTCTAAATACATAGGTAAGTAAGTAGATTGTTTTAACAAAATTGTTTGTAGAAGAAGAGAGACGCCTTGTTTTTCATCTAATTTGAATGTTTTCCTAGGACGATTTCAATATGATCCTTTTACCCAGGAATGGTCCGGATAGATTCTATGTTGTTGCAAGTGAGCCTTCTGTACATCTCCTTAGTTTGTGTGACAGGTACCTCATTTCTGGTACGTTTTACGACATCCACAGTAAACCGGCGCTCTCGTACAGTTGATGTTAATTAAACATATACTCTTAATGTACTGCTGCGGTGATATGCTAGGTGGCAGTTATGTACACTGTGTTGTTATGAGTCGTCGGAGGTGGAAATCATTCAAAATGTAGCTGCAAGTGCTGCAACCGGCGTACATTATTTCAATTGATCATCTTAAGAACATCTGACAGAAATAAGAAGTCAAAAAGTAACTTATCACCTGACGTTGGATCTCTTCTTGGTAACCTCAGCTTTTAATTTCATCCCGACTATCTAGCAAACGCTGCGATGTGATGGTTGGCTCCATAGAAATGCAAAAACTATATATCTATTGTTGCCTCACAGTTTTCACACAGGGAATTGTCTTCTCCAGTTTTCCACTGATTATCCATCATTTCTTCAATAAAAGAGACAAACCTACTACACCCGAAATACAGACAGACGGACAACGAAGATATCTTCTAAGGGTTCTGTTTTTCCTTTTGAGGTACTGAACCCTAAAAATGAAGTAATTAAAACTAACAAAATTACATTAAAACCAACCAAAAAAAAACCGGGCAAGAGCGAGTCGGACTCGCGCACCGAGGGTTCCGTAACATCCGGGTTTATACATAAGGTTTATGTTTATGAAATTAAATGTTTATTTTTATTTTTGAGTTGATTGAATGAATGGTAAATTGTGGTTTACGATTTATGACGTATTAAAAAAAACTACTTACTAGATCTCGTTCAAACCAATTTTCGGTGGTAGTTTACATGGTAACGTACATCATATATTTTTTTTAGTTTTATCATTCTCTTATTTTAGAAGTTACAGGGGGGGGGGACACATTTTACCACTTTGGAAGTGTCTCTCGTGCAAACTATTCAGTTTAGAAAAAAATGATATTAGAAACCTCAATATCATTTTTGAAGACCTACCCATAAATACCCCACACGTATGGGTTCGATGAAAAATAAAAATTGAGTTTCGGTTCTAAGTATGGGGAACCCTAAAATTTATTGTTTTTTTTTCTATTTTTGTGTGAAAATCTTAATGCGGTTCACAGAATACACCTACTTACCAAGTTTCAACAGTATAGTTCTTATAGTTTCGGAGAAAAGTGGCTGTGACATACGGACGGACAGACAGGCAGACAGACATGACGAATCTATAAGGGTTCCGTTTTTTCCATTTGGCTACGGAACCCTAAAAGGACCTCTGCAAGGCCAAAAAGGCTCCTATCTCAGCATAATGTTGCGATATTTAAAAAAAAAAATACCGCATCGCTGGTAACTAGTTATTTTTAACAAAAATCTATACAATTATTAACAACATCAACAATTTCGTTTACACTTAGAAAAAAGATAAGTGATGGTAATTAATAACAAAACGTCAGTTAGATGTCATTATCGATAACGTAGCCGTAGTGTGGGGAAACACCCTCGTGTGAACTATGACTAATAAATCATAGTCGATGGACAATCGGCCGTGTTGACAGCGTCCATTAACTTGCTTTGACAATCCATAACTGTAGTTAATAAATCTATCAAACGATAGATTTGTTGAACGCAGTTCAATTCTACAGACAAGCTACTAAAATCTGTCAAATTTCTTTAATAGATTTTCAACTTTATGACTAAAGCAAAAGATACAATGTTAATTGGGAAAATTTGACAGTTTCGGGTAGCTTGTCGTGCTTGGCGTCTGTACAAACATTTGTGATAGGATTTATTCGCTTGTTTATGCAAAATTAATGGCGTATTTTTCTAGAATAAATTGTAATTTGTTGTTATCAACAATGAGGTAAAGTCTCCTTCGATTTAATTGCGACAAATGTTTTTGTTTTCTAATCAGTTCACTGCAATCAATCTTAATGATTAAAGATTAATTGCAGTGAACTAACTTAGCAACAAAGAAATATTGTATGCCTTTCAGGTACAATTCCAGGCAATTGAATATCTATGATATGTATTCCATACTGTATGACTGTGATCCTCAGCTCATTAACTTATACTATTGTAACAACGTCTCCTAAAAACCTCTCAATTTCTCCGCCTGCCTGACTGTATAAATAAACATATTCTTTCGAACATTGCGTCCACAAAATAAAACAAAAACACAAACTTCACTTAGGCAATCTTTCGTAACGCCCTGTATATCAATAGTATATGATAGGTATACAGGCTGCTCCAGAACGTTGCAATAAAAGCGAGATGGTGCCACCTGCGCATACTCGTAAATTCTCGAATCATTTATGTGATTGTTGGACGAACTTGTTTAGACGCGCGGGTTTTATTTATGTTATTCTATATGGAATAATTAAAATTTTAAAAAACCCCCGACACAAAAAAATAATAAAATTAAGTGTAAGTAATTGGAAAAGGATCAAATAATTTAAAAACCCCCAACTTAAAGAATCTAGGTAATGAGACTAAAACAAATAAATTCATATGGCAGTCGGGGGACCTCTTAGCATAGGTGTTCCACAGAACGGTCCCCCGACTTCCATATGAATTTATTTGTTTTAGTCTCGTTACCTAGATTCTTTAAGTTGGGGGTTTTTAAATTATTTGATCCTTTTCCAATTACTTACACTTAATTTTATTATTTTTTTGTGTCGGGGGTTTTTTAAAATTTTAATTTAATTTTTATTTCATGCTTTTTGTAGGGACTCCTTAATTTTTGTACCTATTTAATTTCTTTTATTTTCTTGCGTTTTAAGATTCAGGTAATTTGGTGTTTAATCAGGTTTTTTATCTGTCAAAAAATAATTATTAATTTATTTTTCATTTCGTTAGTTAATATTCCTCATTCCCTTTCAATATAGTGTACATTATTCTACTTGTCAAGCCATTGCATTTGATACCTATATTGAAGAAGATGTGAAAAATAAATATAATTCGCCATTTTGTGGTGGCGGCCATCTTGGATTTGAAATTTATAATAGCGTATAGTATTCTATTAGTCAAGCCCTTTCATTTGATACCCATACTGAGGGAGTTGTGAAAAAAAAAAATGTAATTCGCCACTTCGTGGTGGCGGCCATCTTGGATTTGAAATTTATCATAGTGTATAGTATTGCACTATTCAAGCCCTTTCATTTGATACCCATATTAAGGGAGTTGGGAAAAAATATGTAGTCCGCCATTTTGTGGCGGCGGCCATCTTGGACCGATTTTCATCAAACATTGCTAAGAACACTCCCGACTAATTCACCTTTCAAACAAAAAAAACAAAATTAAAATCGGTCCATCCGTTCGGGAGCTACGATGCCACAGACAGACACACACACACACAGACACGTCAAACTTATAACACCCCGTCGTTTTTGCGTCGGGGGTTAAAAAAAATCCCAAGCAAATATTGATATCTTAGATTGAAGCTGTACGTATATGAGTCGTAAATATCTACCAACACTTCATTCAATAATGGTCAAACCTAATAGTATAATGAAATCTGAATAAAAATAAATGTATAGGTACCTACCTAGATAGAATATACTATACTTATTGTACACCAAAATTCTTTTCCAATATTGCTAGTTCTATGGTACAAGGTCTAGTTGCCGGTGTGACACGGAAACTGATTCTGAAAATGAAATGTGAAATAGTTATAACTACAGATCGTTACAGAGAACTACTAAGCTACATTTGCTGTTATCAAAGAACATACCTGCTTACGTCATGAATGATGAAATCCGCGCGTGAAATCTCCGATATCTACAGCATGGCTATTCCTGGTAGCCTTTTTAAAGGAAAATACTGTGACATAAATAACAATAACTCTAATAAATAAATTATGAAATACGTGGCGCTTACGGAGAGCAACAACAACAAGATACTTACACTTTCCGACCAAAATCAATGCAAAAATAATTATGTAAAACAACATTAGACTTTCCTTCCGGCTTGGAGCCCTATAATTAATAAGTACACACTTCCGTATAAAGCCATACTTAATACCTACCCGGCAAACTTCTTCAGCTTCAGCTTTTGCCGTTGTTACATTATGTCGACGGTCAAAAAGTGCTGAGTTTCAGACATACACTGCTACAAAAATCTTTTGGCGCTCGAATGTTATTAATTATGTTTGAATTTGGTTTGATTTGCTCTTATATGGTTCTTAACTGATTTTATTTGCTTTTATACGTTTTCTTTTCATTAAAGTGTGGCAATGGGTGTTATTTACCTGAAATGAATTAGTTTATTTATAAGTCAGCAGGAGGGGCGCTAGTGGTAAACATTTGCGGATTTTTTTTTTTTTAATGAATTAAATAATAAACAAGATTGCGACGGTGTTGACCACGTACCGCGTAATATTCTTCTACCCCCATACACAGCTCATATTTGAATGACGGATTTAATTTTTTAAACGCCAGAAAACCGCAGCGTTTTATCCGCCGCCGGTGTGACGCCGACCCCCGAAAATTTAGGTAGTAGGGTCCCTTCAATAACGCCTACTCATCGCCGAGGCACGATGATGCAATACCTTGGCACACAAGATGGCGGCCTACTGAAGGAATTCCAGGGGTTCTAACGAGGACCCCAGTTTAAGTCCTCACAAATTACTTGGTGAGTTGAAATAGTTTCGTGTTGAAGTGGCTACAAGGACGGGGAAATTACAGTAGGAGGTGAGAATTTGTAGGAATGGGCCTAGAAAAAATCTTTAATTTGAACTGTACCTAGTGAACTAGTGTACGCTGTTTATGTTTGAAGGTGGTGAGTAGCACTTGAGTTTCGGTTTAAATAAGTGCTAACTAACCAAACAAAGAAGTTTATTTTTTATTTTATAACTTAACTGTTCCCGTCCTTTCTCAGTCTTCTTTTAAAAGAACCACTTTACAACTTACATTTCACAGTATTGGAACCTAAATATTCGTGCACATTAGATGCCGAGCAAACAACTATTATCAACATACAGAAAGGTAACAGAGCACCTAGTACTCATACCTACTTAGACTAGACTTAGCCGTTAATGCTAACAAGCTGTTGACCTAGCACGATCTAGCATAGAAAGTCCAATCTAACTAGTTTTTATTCGTTACATTAGCGATTTGTCTAGACACAGCCTGCCAGCCTGCCAGTCTGCCAGGGTAGAATGGAAAGTGACAGTCTTACGTGCTTGTCGCTAAGGAGGGGTAAATGTCACGTGGATGTTATCTTCAAGCTCTAGAGAGTCGTTTATCAAAAAAAAAATCTGCTGTTTCGTCGAAAAGTGCAATGCCCCATACCTACGAGGTAAAAATATATGGAACAACTAATTTCAACGCAGATAGACGTATGCGTCGATGTTGACACCCTGAATACATATGAGTGACAAATGTAAGGAGTTGTAAAATTGATTTCCAAATGTTCACCTTGCAATATTGACGTGAACCCACTCCTCGTATCTAGGTACACCGTGTTTAGCACATTGGAATCCTAATTTTAACTTACGTCTAATTATAATCGCATAAGCGTTGTACTTTTAAAGGCGACTAAGGGTGTAAGACCCCGGAGAATGGGCAGCAGCGTTCTCTATGCATTCCACCATCATACCATACTGCGATCGCCAACCCGCCTGCCAAGCGTGGCGATTATGGCAAACCCCCCCCCAAAATTGGGGGAGGCCTATGTCCAGCAGTGGACGTCTATCGGCTGAAATGATGATGATGATGAAGCGTTGTACTTTTGAAGTGAACGTAACAAGGAATACTAGAAATATGCAAAACAACTAACTAGAAAAAAACGTCTCAGTGCAATGAATTTTAAGTCATTGTTCTTGCAGCACAATATCTAGCGTTTAACTTACGGAGGTAAAAGAATAATCTTGTTACGTGCCGATCTAGACTTGCAGACTTCTTTATGTCATGCTAAGCTGACGTCAGACTGACAGCGACCACGTTCATCCATGACGCTTGTCAAACGATAACAATTGACAATCGTACAAAAGAAATAAACGTTTAACTTTTATTTCTAGGAGCACACGACTTTTGGTGGAAATACGTCAGCATTTTATGTATTTTCGACCCATGAATTCGACACTAAATCAAAGACTAAATATCACTTTCCTCTATACTCTCGAATTTAATGACCTGTGTGATATCATTTTCACCATCGTTTCAATCATTTCTGTTTTCCGTATTTCGACAACTTATCTCACTGTGGCCATTGTATACCTGACACTTTAACAAATCTTTTGATTTAACTAAATGTTATAAAACATTAAACAGATAAAAGTTAAGGAAGAAGTTTATTAACAATTTCCAAACACTATCACGTCCTGAAAAGAATACGTCAAATGACAAGTCAACTTGTATAATTTATGTGAACCTCCTTTCAACAAGACAGGACCTAAACACAAAAAAACGCAAGTTTTAGAAACAATAAAAATATATGATCGACTACAGTAAACAAAATCAGAAAAATATATATGATATTCTTCAGGATATATGCTAGGTAGATAGTATGTTGAAAACATAATACAACTAATATGATACGATAGAAAAAAATCATGAAGATACCTCTAAAAACTTTCTTTTTAAAATAAAACCATGCTAATATACATACAATTGAGATACAGATTGTTCTACAAGCAACGTACTAAAGCACCAGTGTTTTAATTTTGTAGTCCAAACAATAGATTTTTTATAAATAGATAATTGCTTCATATTTTGCAATAAATTACCAGCGTTGTGTCATCGCATTTCTCTTTCTTTTCTATGCAATCCGACAAAGACCGCGCTTTAGGTCATGCAGTCGCCTTAAAATTCTTATGTTCTAAATATATCTATCAGTATGTAATTTATAAAGGATAAAACAGTGCAATTTTAGCTGTTGATCTAACCATGTTTCTGAACCTTGCTGGCTTCATTATCTCCGTTTATATCAAATGTTTTCCTTGCGCAGGACCTTGTCGTTCTCTTGTCTGTCTTTAACATTATATTATTATAGGTTTTCCTTTGTCTGTTCTAATTTATATTTCATACGTGTGTTAGTTGTTACCTACAGGTTTTATTGTGCTTAGAGAAATTAGTGCTGGGCATTCACATTTGCATATGAGAAACCTCGTGCCTTAGAGTGAAAACCACGCACATGCGAAACAGACAACTTTACAGGAAGAAGAAGACACGGCGGCCTATAAAATTTAATTAACAACGCTTCTTCAAATATCTGTATTTTAGCGTCAAATTTGTGTAAATTTTCAGAGCTTTTCATTCTAAGGCGACGAAATAGCCATCAAAACGTGTCTGTCTGGGACGTGATTTTTCATATTTAGCTTTATTCATAAACATTGCTTAAAGTTAAGTAGTGTAATCACTAATTAACTTTAACGTTCTTTCTTTACGCGAATGTGACTGTTTAACTACACATTTTTGACGTTTAAACGTTACTTAACTTTAATCATAAAATCCTTAGTCTGATGCATGTAAAATAACAGGGAATCGTTTTTTTTTGTTATAAACGCTAACATGCACTTCTTCAGATAACTACACTTCTTGAAAGATAACTTCGAAATATATAATTCCGGCTTTTGTAATGATTAGACAAAATATCGACTTATCATTCTGCAAACTCAACGATCACGTCAAGTTATGTAAATCAAAGTCGTTTTCAGTTGACTCAGCCTTGACATGACGAGACTGAATCGCTTACAGAATGTTCCTCACCATTCATAATCTTTCCAGAATTTCCGATAAAGCACGGTTGATGAGCCTTAGCAACAGCGCAAGGTCTTACTCAGAACCGCGCCGTGTCACAGTGCCGCGGCGTCTCGTCGCACAATTTACTAAACACACGCTTCCCAGAAGCCGATGTTTTGCAACAATACTGATTGAGTCGGCATCACGATTGTGTCCATTATTCGGTTCTCGATGATGTTGCTACGTCGAATTTGAGAAGAAAGTTTAAACTTTAACTTGGCAAAACTCAAGACGCATGATAAAAATGGTCAACCCTGTTGAGGTATAGTTGGGTTTTAAAATGGAGGAAAATACCAGCTTCAATTGCTTTCGGAATTCATAAAAATAAAGTTATTTTCTTATCAGTTTCTGGTAACACGATCGTTTGCAGAACAAAACCAGCTTGTGGTTATATTTAGGCATGAAACACATTGTAAATATGCTTATGAAAACCGTTGATGTGACTAAACCCTTAATCGACAATAGGTACCTATTAACATGACGTGTTAGCTAGTTGCTATGGTGAAATATAGGCATGATGCCAGGGACAAGTCGCGGCCTGTCTCCACAATGTACGACGTGACTAACCCCGCGGTTATCTTAAACCCGTGTTATCGGACGTTCAGTGTTACGACATACGGAAATTGATTAATCTTATTGGAATTTTGAGTATAGTATGACATGGTTGATGATAGTGCTAAAACGTGGTTAAATTCAATAGAAGTAGATGACAAGTTCGTATATGAATTCTGCGTCATTAAACATTGTGTCCTGTGCCAATTCCAATAAGTATTAACTCTTTCAGATACTAATAAACCCGAAGAAGTTAGGCCCGTATAACAGAACCTCGCTCAAAACTCGAGCAGTAATTAAAACTCGTTTAGAGTCATTTGATTGGTTGAAACTAGTTTTAAGTAATGCTTGAGTCTTGAGTATGATTCTGTAATACGGTCCTTAGAGTGAACATCATCTGAACTTTATAGCTTTCGAATTATAAGCCACTATTAGACTTATTAAAAGCTGAACTTACTATTTTATTTAACAAAGACAGTGGTGCCAATTTCCTTGTTCACAAACTAAACTAAATTTAAGTTCAGTGCAACTTTTTCTTTCTATTTCTCTAAGAAAAGGACAGAAGATAAATTTTAGTTTAGTCATGTCAAATTAATCAGCGCCTGACTCTACTCAATACAAGTTTAGACGTGATTAAAAACTTGTCTATTAAAATTACGTCAATTTACATTTACGTCAGGCGCTGATTAATTTGACAGGACTATACTAAATTTTATCTTCTGTCCTTATCTTAATAAAATAGAAAGAAAAAGATGCACTGAACTTAAATTTAGTTTAGTTTGTGAACAACAGAATTGGCACCAATGTCTAGGTCACTTATATAAGAAAAACATAAGTATTATATTCAAGAGTGTCATGCCAGGAGGATCAAGGATAGGCACTCGATAAAAGCTTACTTCGTAGAGTTGCTTAAAATTAAAATGAAAAGCTTCCCCTCAAATTCCCTGAAAAAGAACCGCCTGCGGTATAGGAATTCAAAAACCTCCATCCTCCTTACAATATAAGGTAATAACCGCAACCACGCCTACTCACGTGGGTGTTATTCATCACAATGAAATCCACTTCCGTTCAGCTAGGAGGCATATACTTTCACAATATTACAGTATTGCAGATATGATGAAATTGTTATCACTAATTGCAATCACTAGGCAAGTATAATAAGTAGTCTTGAAAAGAAAATCCGTTATTGTGTAACTAACGTGATTCATATCAAAAACCGGTAAAGAACACGTTGCATGAACAGGGTTTATTTGGTATTCAAGAAGAGTCCAACGTTCGACTCCCAGGTCAGGTAAGTACTGGTAGGTATTCATCCATTGAATATGATTAGGTGAATTACGTGAATCGTGTTATCGTCGCTATAAAGGTAAAAATAAATTTATTTGACATGTCTTTTGCAACAATATATCGCTATCACAAACACGTCACTAACAAACGTTTCGTCGGTTCCTTTAGAATACGTCGCCCGTTTTTAGAGTCATGATTTTCATTCTAGATTATTATATTATTTATTACATAACATCACGCCTGTATCTCTTGAGGGATCAGCAGAGATTGATAAATAACGGTTCTTATTAATATTCCCAGAACTTTCCTACAAATTTTCCTCCTCTTGCCATTTTAACAAGTTTTAATTATACAAGAACTATTTAGGTATTATAATTGCGTATTTCCGTTAAAAACCCCGCAAGTGTGAGTCCTGGCGCCGAGCCAGGCACGTGTTTAATAAGCTTGTCTCATGCCTCATAACTCTTCATAACCTAATGTTTCATAACTATTCATCGTGGGGGAACTCTCTTTGTGCTTACCTCCCTAAGGTCTTGATGATAAAGAGTGTCCATGGAGTCCTAGACAAAATCAAACTGGTTGCTAATTTAATTGTAAAACTTATTCTTTCTTCTTTTTTTGACATTGATTTACATTCTGTAATTACTCTAACTCACACCCTGACTTATTACTTGTATTTTTTTTTATTTAAATGAAAATCGTTTACTATTACCATGTTTGTAAATATGTGAGCACCATGTATCTATCAGATAATTATTTATGTCATGGTTTCATTTTTAATTCTTTTACCTGTTCTGGTATACTTAGTAATTTTATTTTAGGTCCATCGTCTTCACTGTTCACATATTAATTATAGGTATAAAATTAAATAAAGTATGCAAAATATTGTAAAACATTTTAAAAGAGTAACGGTGGAGTTTCTTGCCCATTCTTCTCCATACGAAAACTACCTTTTAGAATGGGCGACTAGAATCAATTCTATTTTATTGTAATTTTTGACGTTCAAAAGTGCCTTTTATGTGCCTATTTGAAATAAATGCTTTGACTTTGACTTTCCTACCCGTTCTCCCTCATAGGTACTACGCTTACTACGCTACCCCGTTCTACGCTTTGTAATGGGGAACTAGCTTCATCTTTCTCACTGACCGACTCCTTTAACACTTCAAAAGTGCCTGTTAATGGTTTAATTGAATATAAAACGATGATTATCACACATACAAAGCTAGACATATAATTTACGGGTAGGCATTGTCAATAGCTGGGAACACATCCTGGGAAGGTACGGAATTAACACATTAATAACTTTCCCCTACCTGGGAATCGTATCCAGGAGGACTCCACGCGTAGCTGACGCGCTTACTACCACTACGACAATGCGGTCAGTATTTGGATGGGTGAACGCCTGAGAACACGGCGTGACGTTGCGCGTTGGCTTAATCCTGTCAGGGTCGCGGGTTGTTCGAAAGAGTTACCGTGGCACAGGCAACTGAAGGAACACGGGTGGGTTTTAGTCAGTAAAAGTAGGAAAAAAGCGAATTTGATAATATCCCACCCAAAAAAAAGGCAGTCGATGATCAACATTATTAGAGTCTTAAACTTTCACTGTTGAACATAATTATATTTGTACTTGCGCAATAAGCAGCAATAGGTTAACGGTTAGACCGCGGACTGGCTAGCGAGAAGTCGTGAGTTCGAGCACATCCGATTCACAGACTAACTTGAACCCCTCTCATTGTGCAATCTGTCAAGTATGTCACATTTTTTATAATCTACAAAGTAATATATAAATACAAAAAGTAAACGTTCTTGAGGGATTTGTGGAATATTGCTATAATCTCACGTTCATCAAACAATTTGGTAATCGCAGAGCCCAAAAAAATACTCATACGCATTTTCATCACACTGCAGCTGAAATATTCCAGCCACACGATCAGCTGTCATCACTGTCATCATCATCATCATCATTTCAGCCGAATGACGTCCACTGCTGGACCTAGGGCTCCCCTAAAACGGGGGGTTTGCCATAATCGCCACGCTTGGCAGGCGGGTTGGCGATCGCAGTATGGTATGGGTCATCATCATCATACAAATTATTTATTTTACCATTATGACAGTCAATAATAACTATAGTAATTTAATAGCTGATCAGAAACTGGAAGTCATTGTAAATGAAGACATTATTACAGTTATTACCTTCGTAATTACTTGTTTAATTAAATACCTGCTACAGTTTCTTGACTACGTGACCAGAGACTGGTAGACTCTCAGGTCGTCCAGAAATGAAACTTAGCACGCTCTTTGGCTAAGCGTTATTCCTGTGACTTTCGAACAACTGTCACACTGCAAGTGTAAGATAGAGACGGGGATATATCTTAGCAAAAGTCCGTGCTAAGTTACGTTTATACATATCTTGTCCTCAGCTACTCAAGCTTGTTTGCTAGCTATATATGTAATCGTTTGACTTTTAAAATAGCAATTAATAATATTATTAACCGCTATTTTAAAAGTCAAACGATTTGTAATGGATGTCGAAATACATAGTCATATATAGTAATTGACGGGACTTTCCTTGATTGAACTTTACTTATTGAAAATAGGTTCGATGGATTTGATAATGTTAATCTGATTTGTCTTTAGAAATAGAAAATTCAGGCCGCAAAGGCACCATACAAAATACACTACGGTACCTATAACCTTATGCTCATTAATAGTCCTCTGAAGACCATAGATATTTCGGCCACGGCGACCCATCTCAACGGAGATTATCTTTCGGTGCGGGAGATATTAAGGGCTGATTTCTCCAACGCCAGATAATTTTATCGGAGGAATAATTTTGAATTTTTGACAGTTTTTCCATACAAAATCTGTCAGACGTCAATTTTATTCCACGAACAAAAATTATCTGACGATTGAAAAATCAGCCCTAAGACGTATAGTGCACACACACAAGTGCACTCTCTCTTCCCTCATTCTCTTAGTCCGATGGGACGGCACGCAATGGGATACGACCGGAGAGAGATCAGGCGCAGGACCAACGGCTTAACGTGCTTTCCGAGGCAACGGGGTTATCACACCGCCAATTTCCAAACTCCGGACTGTTACAAAGAAATTCCTTATGATAAAACACAATTGAGTATTGAATGACTGATGTCCATAACTATGAGAAAGGCAGAAGGGCTGTATGTATGGCCTTATGGCATACTATTTAAATAAATAGTAGGTAACTGCCACTCGGTTCTTGAAACTGGAAGTGGTTGCTGCTTTATTACTTTTTTTAAAGGAACCTTTCTGTAGGCACGAACGGCGCGCCGATGCATTGTTAAAAACGCAAGCAATACCTATTTTTTTTTACTTTGATGTAGAAAAAGTATTTAAGGCCAGGATATTCGAGCGCAGTAGGCATTTAGCGTTACCTCCCTCCGCGCGTGGCAAGTTCCGCGAACGCGCAATTCGAATGAACTCGCTGACCCCGCTGCTGTCACGGTAATTTCATCTAACAGTATTGTGACTCGGCCCTATTCTTGAAATATAGGGCTGCTCGCCTACAGTATTTTAATTTCATCATCCTACTTTAGTTTCTTTCTAGTTTTGTGATTGTAAATATTATTTTTTTTTAACATTATGTATAAAATTTATGTTAAAATATTTCTGGTGTTTAGTTTTTAGGGAAATATAAATATAGCAACATAATTAATTTTATTACCTACCAAAAATTTTCTTTTTAGGGTTCCGTACCAAAATGGTAAAACGGAACCCTTATGGTGAGACTCAGTCTGTCTGTCTGTCTGTCTGTCTGTCTGTCACAGCTGGACATGTCAAGAACTACTAATGCATCAACTTGAAATTTGGAATAGTTTTAGATGACGTTTGCTCAACTATTTTGCAAATAAGAAAGAAATAAAAATATATGTACGTTTTTTGCAACAGGGCCTGAAAGGAAGTCTGAAGAATTCGAAGTGGGGCTACTAGAGCACGTGGGGTATCATATGAAAGAAAACAGTTTGCACATTCTCAAACATTTATTCTTTTTTTTGGGCCGAATTGTTTTCGACTTTTGATGTAAAATGCAAAAAAAAAAAACCTTTCCCGCCCTTATCTCCGAAGTTTGCAAACAGAAAAATTTGAAATTATTTTATGTGATAGAAGTTTATGTAAAGATTACAGGAAAAATAAAACGAAGTCTCTAAATAGCACACTTGTTCAGAAATCATCAATAAAAGTTATATTAGTTTCACTATCGGTCAAGAGATGGCGCTGACATAAAACTGCAATATTATACACCGCAGTGCACAATGTTAAAATTCTCTGATGAATAAAGGCCTCGTCGATGAAAATTTAAAAACATATGATGGTACGGAACCCTCGTTGCGCGAGTCCGCAGTCCGGTGCGCAGTTTTTTAATTGCTACCTAATCTTTTCTTTCATGACTGTTATATCGCTTCCGCACTACCCTTATGAATGATCCGTTTTGTCGAATTTTTGTCTGATAATAAACTACTGAAGGGATTTTGATGGAAGTTTCGATATTCTGTAGCTTTAGTTTTCATCCATCACATAGGGTATGTTTAATAACTAATTTATAGTCCACGCGTACGAAGTAGCGGGCATAAGCTAGTTTTTATTATTAGTTATATACTTTGGACTAAATAAATTCTGATAAAACTCATTACAATACAATGCACAGGATAATAAATTCTTTATTAGAAATAAGAAATACTAAAATACTGCTCTGTCAAAGACGTACCGAGATCAAATAATACACAAAATGTTAGTTATGTATTCATCCAAATTTATTTTATCCCCTTCAAAGTATGATCCTTCAGAAACGACACACTTACACCAACGAATAACCACATCATAAAAACATTTTTTAAACGCTTTTTCCGGAATTGAGCTTAGTTTACGCCGCGAATTCTCCTTCGTTCGCTAAAATTCGTTCACAGTGATGGCCTTGTGCGAAGGCGCAATATCGTGGTGCAAGATCCAACAATTTTCTTTCCACAAATCTGGCCTTTTTTTCGAATTTACTCTCTCAAAAGCCGCATATCGCTCAAATAATATATTTTATTTAACGTTTGACCTTCCGGTATGAATTCCGAGTGTACAATACCGCGATAGTCAAAGAAAACAGTCAACATGACTGACTTTTTTGATCGACTTTGGCCGTGGCGTGGTTTTTTCGGTTTCAGTTCAGTTGGAAGGCGCCACTCCGAAGCTTGTTGACTAGTTTGCATGTCAAACTCGTCTCGTCACCAGTAACAATGCGTTTCATGAATGTTGGGTCGGAGTTGACTCGTTCTAGTATGTCTTCAGCGACTCATAAGCGATTGAGTTTTTGGATCACGTTCTCCAGCTCCATCTCCACTGGTGCTTTCCGTTGCTTCAGAGTGTCTGAAAGATAGATAATTGCTAAAAAAAAAACCTACTATAGACGCATTCGCAAGCTTATCCTATTACTAAGTTTTATAAGTAATTAGGTAGGTACCTATGTAATGTATATTATAATAAAAAGATCATCTATAAATTGAGCCATCGTGAGAGGCCTGGCAGATGTGAAACATCGAAATTATTTTAGACGAGCTTGCCCCGCTGTTTTACCCGCGTAATTCAATTTCCCGCAGGAAGTCAGTCAGTAAGTCGGTAAGTCAGTCGGTAAGTCGATCGGTAAGTCGAGTAGTAAGTCAGTCGTTAAATCAGGAGGTAACAAATATCTACGTACACTCTACTATCAACAACATCAACAACCTTGCATTATTATTATAATTTATAGAATAGATACAGTAGGCACGGTAATATTATCTATACAGTATACTATCTTCATACAAACGGTCGGAACGCGAGTTATACCTACGCGCCTAGAGTCCGGTTTACACTCGGTAAACAAACAGTCTCGAATGCTCCGCAGTGATGAACGGACGCCGGAAGGTGTGATCGTTTTGTAAGCAGTAAGGTAAGCGTGCTATTTGTGACAAATATTCATTGAAATAATTAATACAAGTACTTACTTAATAATATGGTAAAGAGCAATTATAGACTATATTGTGCTGTTTTTGGTTGCTTGAATTCGTTAATAAGTTTTTTTTAAAATTAAATCTACTAATAAAAAAAAACAAAAATATGTATTGTTTTTGAACTCTTCCTATTTCATGCACAACGAATTTCATATTTTTAAATAAAAAATATAATATTTTACCTATACAATCACAAAACTAGAATGAAGCTGGCAGGTTGATGAAATTAAAATACTGTAGGCGGGCAGCCCTATTGCGTGTTTACGCGCGGCTGTAGGTCTGTAATTATTTCAAGAAGAGGGCCGAGTCACAATACTGTATAGATAATAGTGTGTACATGTCTGTCGCTCACGTAGTAGTAGCTATTGCGCCTGAGCGAGAAGCAAATACTGCCGTCGCGTCGGTCGTCATTCTAAATCCCATTCTCTAACTAAAAAAATCGAGTTGTAGATTATGTAGTTACTGTTCGCCTGTGCATTTTTAGGGTTCCATTGCCGTATGTCATAGCCACTTTTTTCCGAAACTATAAGAACTATACTGTTTAAACTTGGTAAGTAGATGTATTCTGTGAACCGCATTAAGATTTTCACACAAAAATAGAAAAAAAAACAATTAATTTTGGGGGATCCCCATACTTAGAACTGAAACTCAATTTTTTTTTTCATCAAACTCATACGTGTATCTATGGATAGGTCTTCAAAAATGATATTGAGGTTTCTAATATATTTTTTTCTAAACTGAATAGTTTGCGCGAGAGACACTTCCAAAGTGGTAAAATGTCCCCCCCCCCCCCCCTGTAACTTCTAAAATAAGAAAATGATAAAACTAAAAAAATATATGATGTTAAGTTCCACCGAAAATTGGTTTGACGAGATCTACTAAGTAGTTTTTTTTTAATACGTCATAAATCGTAAACCGCAATTTACCTTTCATTCAATCAACTCAAATATAAAAATATAAAAAAACATTTAATTTCATAAACATAAACCTTACGCATAAACCCGGATGTTACGGAACCCTCGGTACGCGAGTCCGACTCGCTCTTGCCCGGTTTTTTTTTTTAAATACGCCTTTAGATCTTGGTATCGATGAACTGCAAAGATAAAAAGTTTTATTAGCAAAAATTATCTTTGTTGTAGTTGTGCTACTGTTTTGTCTATAAACTGAAATATTAAAAACTAAAATATCAACTAGTTTATATTTACTTTGATATTAAAAGTGTACTTCAAATAAACTTGCGATAAATGTCATTCAACCACCCTGTACCAAAAAGTCCAAATAACTTACGATAGATATCGTTCGTCATACAAAACTGTCGCTAACATTGCATCGGTTGAGTTTCATAATACCAAACACGGAGTAAGTCAATGTTTTGATCGTGTTACCGACACTGCCCATTCATTTTTTTAGTATGGTTTGGAAATATTGGGACACATTAGAAGGTAGAAGGAGGTGAACAAACTTTATCGCAAGTTTATTTGAAATGAACTTTACTATACTTAATTTTATTGTAAATTTATGGTACGCCAGCACATTAAGCTACTACAATCTGTCAAATTTCTTTAATAGATTTTCAACTTTAACGCTAAAGCATAAGGTTCAAAGTTGATTGGAAAAATTTGTCAGTTTCTGATATCTTGATGTGCTGGCGTCTGTACTTACCTGCTACTGCTAGTACTGTGACGAAAGCAAGTAGGTACCTAATTACATAAACAACTACAATATTGTTCTGTCCCGTCGACTTTTACAAATAGGTAAGTAGTCATAAATACGTAGAAAAATAATAATCAAACTTACTTTATTTTATTAAGCTCCCGCAGTTCAATGCTGGACATTTTTTCTTCCTTCTGTTTTTATTCCCCATAATTTAATCTTAATTATCACTATATAATATACCTACTACAACATAAACTAATCATCATCTGCCTAGCCTTTTCCCAACTATGTTGGGGTCGGCTTCCAGTCTAACCGGATGCAGCTGAATACCAGTATTTTACATGGAGCGACTGCCTATCTGACCTCCACAACCCAGTTACTGGGTAATACGATACCCCTTGGTAAGACTGGTTGTCAGACTTTCGGGCTTCTGACTACCCGTAACGACTGTCAAAGATCCACAAATGACAGCCGGGACCAACGGCTTAACGTGCTTTCCGAGGCACGGAGGGGTCTCGGTATGTAAAGATGGTCACCCATCCACAGACCAACCGCGGCAAGCGTAGCTTAACCTGATCGATCGACCTGTGCGGCTGTTATTATTTAGCCACGGGCCCCTCAACAACATAAACTAATATCTAGTTTAATTATTAATACTAGAACCTACAACAATATTTACAGACTGATTTTTAAAACGAATACACAAACACGGTAAATAACAATACTGCGTTATATTTCAGTCTGTGAACGTATATTTCGATCGATTAGCGGGGGAACGCAGCGAGCCAGGAAAAGCGACACAGGTCCTACCTCGGTGACGCCTGGCAGGCTACTGAAGCGATGAGCGCGGGCCGCCTTGTTATATTATATCTTGTTAAAACAATACAATTCTGTTTTGAGAAAAATTACCCGTAGAATTTTCTTCTATACATCATTGCCTATTTTTTGACATATTTTTTGTGAGTAAAAGTTTGATCTACTTCAAGTAAAACTTGAAAAACGATCAAAAACTTCCTTGTTTTCGATTTGTTTGCGATTTTTTATGATCGAGTGAAGTTGTAAATATCGTGTTTTGAACCGTAGAATAATCAAGAGTGTTAATTGAACTGCAACATATATTTTTTTCAGATTAAAACATAGAATATTTGATTGTTTAATGTTGAATCAAAAATAGGTCAATTTTGAGAGTCCTGGCCTTAATCGACCTACTTATTTTTTGTTCCCACACGTGTCAGGTTTAACCTTGGAACATGGTAAAAACTCATTAATCTGTTCATATACCTACTACCTACCAAACTATTTCAAGTCATAAAAAACAGAGAAACGTTGCAAAAAAAATCACGGATTTTTAATTACTCATTCAGCAGTAATTTCAACAAAAAAAACAGACCATACGTCATCGTACTGGAAAAGAGTTTCACAAGTTCGGGGAGGTGCGTCCGCGCATGGCAACAGTCGCGCGGTCTGCACTGCAGTGAGTCAACGCCGACGTCACAGCACACGTGCTCAGTAGGAGCACCGCACTCCTTCTAGAACGTGCTTGAGGAGTGATTACTAATAACTTTTAGAATGAGTTCGTGACTACAGTCTCATCGCCTCAGGGGTGACTTGAAGACGTTTTATTTTCTGTATGTTTTATTGCAATTTGCATTGTAACTTTTTATTTTATGTTGAGCTGTGTCATCTTCCGATAAGGATTTAATTTCCTATTTCTTTTCCTTTTATCGAAAAATCGAGTCATCGTGTTGAATGTAATATTTTAGCACTATTACAATCTAGTGCCTTGAGATTTTGAGTAGGATGCATTGCCTACTGAACATATTTTGAGTTTAGAGGACGTTGACCCCATTATGGGGGTTTATCAATAAGGAAAAGACATTTACTAAACCCAGATAATGACTTAGATAAAATAATTTTTAGAAGCAAAAACTTATACCTACCTACCTATCTATCTATCGATCATAGTTTTGGATGAGCAAAGCACTAATAGTATCTATAGTGACTAATTATCTCACTAATGACTGCACTAGATATTAAAATAAACGGGAACCATCCCCACTCACGACTTTTGACAACCATTGTTACTAGCGGCATGATAATATCTGGAGAGTTATAGGTCATCATAATCAGCATAATTATAACATTCCCACTGCTGGGACACAGGCCTCCTCTCAGTGAGAGGGAGTGGGCTGTAATCCACCACGCGGGCACAGTGCGGGTTGGTATAAGTTACATATCTTCGAATTTTTGGTTATAATAAGATATGCCGATTTCCTCACGATGTTTTCCTTCATCGTTTTGAGAGCAATCAATCGTAATGAAATAATTTACACAGAGTAAAGCGCCTGTGTGGGTTCGAGCATACGACCTACTACAACACGTAAGTCGCAGGTACAGACGGACTGGTTTAAGTCGACAGGCCAACACAGTCCTCCCATTCCTACTAACACTGTCATTTGAAAACATTGTAATAGACAATTAATTTTAAAAAAACCGGGCAAGAGCGAGTCGGACTCGCGCACCGAGGGTTCCGTAACATCCGGGTTTATGAATAAGGTTTATGTTTATGAAATTAAATGTTTTTTTTATTATTTTTATATTTGAGTTGATTGAATAAAATGTAAATTGCGGTTTACGATATATGACGTATTAAAAAAAAACTACTTACTAGATCTCGTTCAAACCCATTTTCGGTGGAAGTTTACATGGTATTGTACATCATATATTTTTTTTAGTTTTATCGTTCTCTTATTTTAGAAGTTACAGGGGGGGGGGACACATTTTACCACTTTGGAAGTGTCTCTCGCGCAAACTATTCAGTTAAGAAAAAAATGATATTAGAAACGTCAATATCATTTTTGAAGACCTATCCAACACGTATGGGTTTGACGAAAAAAAATTTTTTTAGTTTCAGTTCTAAGTATGGGGAACCCCAAAATGTATTGTTTTTTTTTCTATTTTTGTGTGAAAATAATGCGGTTCACAGAATACATCTACTTACCAAGTTTCAACAGTATAGTTCTTATAGTTTCGGAGAAAAGTGGCTGTGACATACGGACGGACAGACAGACAGACGGACAGACAGACATGACGAATCTATAAGGGTTCCGTTTTTGCCATTTGGCTACGGAACCCTAAAAATGGAGCCTTGCACCTAGCTTCTGTCGTTTCGTAAGTGCCCTTGTAGGTTTATGTAAAAAAGTATTTATTGATTGTGATTGACTGCCTACAAATAGAACAAACAAGTACATTTTCATTATGGTTTTTAGAGGTTTGTTTATAGAATCACCACGCGTGGCAAAAGTCTCCTACTGATTTTTATGTCACAAAGAAAATACTAAAGTATCATGGAAAAACTTTAGAATAAATATTTATTTGTTATATTATTATTACCCGCCATTAAAGTATCTATACTATAATGGCGGGTAATAATAATATAACAAAGAAAACGGTCTCTTATACAAAGATGAAACAAACAATTAATCACCGCTTGCTCACCGCGTGATACTTCTGGTAGCTATTAGATCCATGTTTATTACCAATGTACTCTTCCATCGTAGTATGACTATAACTATCTTGTATCTATGCACATCGTACGATCTGCACCCCTTCAGTCGACACGGCTGCGCCCGCGCACGCAGCGTGTGCGCAACGCGATGTCGCCACTTAGCAACAGCAGCACACAAGATTTGCGTCATCCTTTGTCTAGATTTCGTTGTTAGTAGTACGTGATGAAGAGCACTCCTTTTATTATACTTATAATAACATCATCATTCACATTATTATTTCCACAGTTTACAAACTGAGGTACTTTATTGAAAGAGGTAAAATCTTCCATAATCGTTTTTAGTAACAATGAAATTGTGTCATACGGTTTCAAACACCAGGGCCTTGGGGCTTGGGTCAACATTTTGACTGAAATCTGCCAAATAAATAGTTTATTAGATAGTTCTTTGGTGGACTTCATTGCTACAAACGGTGAAACCAGAAAAACTATAAAAAAAATATATATTTTTAAATATTTTATGAACACAAAAAAGATTTCAGCTCAAAAGACATTTTGACAAGTTGGCAGCAACATCTAAGCGGAATAGCAGATCTATAACATTTCATGGCCAGCTAATTATGGAAAATATACCTCTTAAGGGAAAAGTACAGAACTATCCAGGAAAGCGAGTTATCTCCAGTTAGCAACTCTATTACCTCGCGTTACGTCATCACGTCTAGATCTGTTGCTACGTGACTGAGGAAGGAAGCTAAATTACCTCGCTAATGATCATCACATAATGATACTTGTTTCTAGTAGGTATATAGTTTATACGTAGGCGTAATTAGGTTGGTTGCTATTTGTGAAACTGGTACCTGTTTTTCAGGATTTTTCCAAGTTGAAATACTTATTCGAAGTGTTCTGGAAAACCTTCTAGTACTGCTGTAAGTACTGCATGCTTTAAAAATTCTAGACTTTTACAAATAATATTAATTTTGAACTAACAATCATAGTCTCGTTTTAATAATATCTTCTTTTCCTTGTGGGAATTTTGAGATTTTTTAGCAGATAATAACTCTAACAGCCCGACTTACGAGTTGTGGGTTCGAACCCAGTCAGGCGCTTTATTTTGTGTAAATAATTTCATCACCACTGCTCTCAAAACGGTGCAGGAAAACACCGTGACGAAACCGGTGAGTATGTCCTATAACTATAACCAAAAACTCGAGGATATGTGACAACTACCAAACCGCACTGCGCCCGCGTGGTGGATTACGGCCCACTCCCTCTCACCGAGAGGAGGCCTGTGTCCCAGCAGTGGGAACATTATAGGCTGATTATGCTTATAAGTCGAAGATTAGACAAAAATACCGTATATAGTATATAGATATATAGTATTTTCTATATTTTGAACAACAAAAGCCACGAGCAGCAATGATTACCTATACATAGTTATAATAACACACGACTGCATTTATATCGATGCAGCAATTACGCGACTTCAGGTGTAACAATGACTTCACATTTGTGATACTTCCTGGTTTCTGAGCACTATAGGTCACGGACAAGACAAGGAAGGCAGGGGGAGAGGAGACTGGCCGGAGCCTTCCTTACAATTTGCAAGCGCGAGATTTGAGATAAAAATAACGAGTTTTTGAGTGGAAACGTTTATTAGACAGTTCTTAGCTTTCTGATGACAAAATATAAAACAAAGACATATTTTTGATCTGAAGAAACAAAAGATGCATCGGGGAACGGACTTTATAGTGTTAAAGGAGCTTCCTCTTGCATACATGAATTGAGATAAGCACAATTGTTTTAAATGAGAAAATATTTTTTTTTTAGGTTTTTTGCCTACCTAAGGGAAAACTTTTCCTAAGTAAGTAGCTTATTCAGCAATTCGGCACGTCGATGTGACACTGTTTATTTTATTTAGGAACTACTTTATTTTAAACAAGACATAATAAAAGCCATTTATTCGGACAACATTAAAATTATCTTTATCTAAGACTATAAAATTATTAATAAGTTTGTAAATAAAGCTATTATTGACACCAGCTGTCTTCGTCTGTGTGCCCATTGGCAAAGGCCTCCTCCAATTTTCGTTCCACTTTTACCTATCGACTGCTATTCGAGTCCATAGTTTTCCTGCTGTCCTGTCTGTTCCAGCTCGTCGGTCCAGCGTTATCTCTGCCTTCCTCTGTATTGTTTGCCATTTCTCGAGTCGTCGTCGTTCGTCGTTTCAGCCGATAGACGTCCACTGCTGGACATAGGCCTCCCCCAATTTTGGGAGGGTTTGCCATAATCGCCACGCTTGGCAGGCGGGTTGGCGATCGCAGTATGGTATGATGGTGGAATACATAGAGAACGCTGCTGCCCATTCTCCGGTACGATCCTTAGTCGCCTTTTACGACACCCACGGGAAGTAAGGGGTGGTGGTATTCTTTAAGTCCGGCACCACACAGACGCAAACTCGAATTTCTCGAGTATCAGACTGTTACCCTTTTGCTCCATTTGTTTGTGTCTCTCAGATTGTGACCAGCCCACTTCCATTTGAGTTTTCTGGCTTTTCGTGTGATGTCAGCCACCGTCGTTACCAGTCTAATTTTTTCGTTTTTAGCTGATCTTTTCTTTTTATGCCCATCATACTTCTTTCCGTGGCACGTTGGCATACAGCTAATTTTTTGGCTTGTGCCTTTGTTAAAGCCCAAGTCTGGAACCAAATACTTTCCTTTTTAATTTTATAACTAAAACATGGATCTATAATCTCCTACAGAGACCATTACGCGTTCTATGCTTATATAATGGGAATCGATGAATTTATTATTTACCATGATTTCATGTCTTTGACAGTTAGTTATAATTTTGGTTTTGTCGGTATTCATAGTAAGTCCAACTAACCCGCTTTTTTTTAGCTAGGTCTACTATTCTTCCTTTGAGGGCAGTTGGTTACCCGGCAAAGATAACTATGTCATCGGTGAATCTAAAATGGGTCAGTCTGGCTCCATCGTTTGCTATCCCTAAGTTGTCCCAGTTCAGTCTGCGAAAGACTTTTTCCAGAACTGCTGAAAACAGTTTTGGGGAGAGTGGATCACCCTGACGCACTCCTCTTTTGATTATAATGGTTGTAAGTACCCTTTTCTCTCTCTCTGTTCCCTTGTGTCTTGCTGAAATTTTTGAGTAGGTATATATTTTTTATTATTCTGATGTATTTGTTCGTAACATCTTGTTCTTTCAGCGCCTGCCAGATTGTGAATATTTTTCAAAAATTTGCGTGTGGGTATGTGGTCAACGACAAAATATTGACATCTGAATCCTGCGGCTCTAGATATTCTTTTTAGGATGACTTTGGAAAACACCTTGTAAATGTTGGACATCAAGCTGATTGTTCTGTAGTTGTTGATATTGTATTATCACCTTTTTTGTGAAGAAGGATTATTGCTAATCCTGTCCATTGGGTGGGAATATATTCGCTTACAAAAATCTCATTAAATATATTTGCCAATAATTTAGCCGACAGCTGTTTTGTGTTTAGTAAGATCTCATTTGTTACATGATCTGGACCTGGACATTTTCCCTTTTTTAAGTTTGAATGGCGTTTTCTACCTCTCTTTCTAACATTTTTGGAGTCTGGTCTGTATCATCTAGCAGGTCAACTACCTGTCCTTCTCTTTGGTTTTTGTATAAAATTTGTGTATAATTCAGTGGCTGCTACTATAATTTCTATTCTTTTTGTCCTGGCGGTATGTTTGTCGTCTCTAGTGAAATCCAGCGTGATTTAGGTGGTAGGTTTCATTTTCTTTTTATTCTTTAAAATTTCGATCTCTTTTAAGAGGGTAGTAAAAAGTGGTCTAATTTTGCCAGTTTCACCTTTTTTGCCAAGAAGATAAATTTTTACAATTTCAGTTATCTCCATTTCCACTTCCAATTCAGTCATTGTTGACACAATTACGAGTAGGTCTGTTAAATTTTCTATAGATTCTTCCTCTGGTTTTTTTACTCCATGCATAATGAGATTATTTCTTCTTGCATTTATCTCCAGGTTTTTATTTTTATGTTCGGTTTTAGATTTTAATTTCTCATTTTCTTCCTTAATTGGTTTTATCTTCTTTTCAGCAATACGTTGGCAGTTATTTTCCCTGTAAGCTGACTGGTTTGCTTCCCAAGTGCTTCCTGTAGTTTTGTAAACAATAGTGCCTTTTCTGGAGACAATTGTTGAGACATTTTTGCTGCAGTTTCCCAACGCACCTTTAAGATTGACAGTACTTAGGTTGGAAGGTTGCATATTAGAAAATCAAAACTTTCCAGAGCAAATTTCAAAAGAACAACGTACAAATCAACAAAGTTTAAAAAAACGATGGTCATTTGATCAAAAGTTCAGCTGACCAAAGTCTGGAATATCAATGTTTAAATTATTTAATACACTATTGACAAATCGTTTAGCACTAAAACATTTGCTAAAAATTAGGTTTTAGTGACAGAAACGAATCGCTGTAAATCCGACTTCACGCAGTCTTGTCTGCCCTACCCCTAGAGTGTAATTTAGAATTGTGTAGGCGCGTAGGGGCGAGGCGGCCCGCGGGCTGAGGAGCAGGAGGCTGCGAGCGAGCCGCCGCGGCTGAGGCTGGCCGGCGGGGCCGGCCACCAAGCGGAAGTCGCGGTGGTGAGCGAAAGCCGTCTGCGACGATTAGCACGCATGGGACCGCCGGAGAACCACAGCGCCGGAGCCGTGACAGAAACCATGCCTGCTGCATTTTGCATGCTGCATGCTTTCTTGCATGCTGCATGTACTTCAAATATAAGTATACCTACATTTAAATTAATAATTCTTAATAATGATTTGATATTTTAAAATTACATCTAGCAACTTTTGATCAGTCATGTCTCACATACATTGGGATTTTAAAATTTTTCTAAATAAAACATTTGGTCATTTAAATTTTGTTATTTCGTTTATTGTTCTTTTGAAATTTGCTCGAGAAAGTTTTGATTTTCTAATATGCAACCGGTTGGAAGCAATGACGTTGTATATTGTCGTTTGATGACAACTTTTTTGCAACGACTTATTTGTATAAGTTGAATCCTTTGTTTTGAATTCGTTTATTCACTTTAATTCTTCGGTATATTGTGCTGATTTAACAATTCAATTGAATCGTATGGACTGTACAGTCAGCAACAAAAGTCGATTAACACTTCCGTTTTTTTAATCTCTGTTATTGAGCAAAATATTAACACTTCAGTCTTTTTAATCTCAGTTATTGAGCAAAATATTTGTTCAAAATTGCATCGATCTTCTGCTGCACTTTTGAACAAATATTTTGCTCTATAACTAAGATTAAAAAAACTGAAGTGTTAATCGACTTTTGTTGCTGACCGTACGTTGTGGTTCCTGTAAGTATTTAGAACGGATATTCACTTTGTACACTATAATTCTATTATGAGCAGTATGACACGTCTTAACTGTACGATAGGTACCAGATTCATTTTTCAAACAAGACATAGTTTCAACCAAATATTGTCATCAATGTCATCTACAACTTGTGTAACACAATTACATAATTTGTTTTTAGACAAAATACGTAACATTAAGATAAATTGTAGGATAAAGTAAACAAAACACGAGAACAATGATCATACATCGCCTACGCGTACGGAGGGTCATTTAAGTAAGACGTGTATCTAACTTAATAACTTAGCTGTAAAAATTACGGCGCAAACTCAAACAGTAGCAGTTTGTACGCTGTCCAAGTTACAAGATGAAGCAAGACAAGCACGACCATTTATGATTTTAACATAGGGACACAAAAAAAAACTAACAGACTGGATAAAGCCATTTACATACACATACACTGAGTCACTCCTTCAACACAAAAACTAACACACATACAGACACAACACAAACAGTCACACCACTCACGAATGTCGGCACTTTCACATCACACCACATCATTTACATCACATCACATTACTCACCAAGTGGTTGGTGGCCAAGTGGCAACGGCCGTGACTTACGAGTTGTAGGTCGTAGGTTCGAACCCAGTCAGGCGCTTTACTTTGTGTAAATTATTTCATCACCACTGCTCTCAAAACGGTGAAGGAAAACATCGTGAGGTAACCGGCATGTCCTAGAACCAAAAATTCGAAGACATGTGACATCTGCCAATCCGCATTGGGCCCGCGTGGTGGATTACGGCCCACTCCCTCTCACCGAGAGGAGGCCTGTGTCCCAGCAGTGGGAACATTATAGGCTGATTATGACATTACTCACATCACATCACATTACTCACATCACATCACATCACACCACTCTCACACTTACACCCCCACACGCCCCTCCTACTTCATATGCGAACACACATACTATACCTAAGTATCTTTTGTAAAATGTCATAATTCGTTTTTTTATCACCTTTAGCCTACCTAAGAAAGAGCGGCGTCTTCTAACACAGGCATTATCTGCTTAAAAGGAGGCGCCATTCACCAAAAAAATGTAAAGAACTATTGTCAAGAAATAAACATTTTTGTATTTTGTATTGTATTTGCACATAAATTATAATGCGTATTGACTTACCCTTCAACCAATAATGCTAAATTAATTTCTTTTACAGTTCATAGTCTTAATAAGTGTTTGTAACCTAACCAAACCGAACCTAGGGGTGCCCTTCGCTCGCTCTTGCATCCTAATTCCTATGTCGATGTAGCCCCGCGAAAGCTATCTTTATGATATGATGGGCTGGCATAACGTCTTAATGGTAACTTAGTAAGTCTCAAATAAATAAAGACAAAAAGAAAAACAACATGACCACGATTAAGTTTGTCAGATGCGACAGACTGCAGATTCTCAAAGCACGTTGCCATTGGTAGGCCAATTCTGTATAATAACACAATTAGGTACTTGTGAGATATTTTTGTCTGCATTTACATGCCTTTGCAAGTCAGTCAATGTGACATAATAGACACTTAGACAGGTTGTCAAACTTTCAAACTTTTTAGAAGGCTTTATTGTGCCTCGATAAATAAATAATGGCCAACCACCTGCTCGCAGAAGTAATTTTCCCTAATGCCCTGAGCAAAGAACCACTCTAATACATCGTCATAACTTTGATGGAAAAGTTTACTAAAAAATAAAAAAATAAGGTAAGTAGGTACCTATTTCGCTTTCCGCTCTTCTCTTGTACCTCAACCAGCAGTAGGCGGTATTTGTTCATAGTTTTAGTGTGCAAGCAACGCCTCTGCCAGCCCCGTTAATTATACAAGTTTGAATGTGGGAAACTGCTTGTATACTACCTTCAGGGAACGAGAGGACATGCCGAAAGTTTTACATGAGGAAAATGTAAGCAAAGCGGGGAAGTTTACATAGTCTTTTTACTAAATGCTTCTCGGATTGTTGATATGACTAAAATAACAATTAGATTTTAGCTAAATGCATCATCACAAGAATCCAGCCTACAGCAGTCCGCAGGAACACAGCTGCACAGGCGTCTCCATGTAACTGGAAGAGCTATCATTACCGAAGTACATACCCACTACACACATACATAACCTCACACCTTCCCATGGGGGTAGGCAAAAACTACTTACTTACATAAACTTTTGATTAATACTGTTCAGAAAATCTCGAGAGTAAGTACATTATGTCCTTGGTCCCAGTTACGGTACGAGTGAACACCTTGACCCATATTTCTGCTGTTGGAAGTCTGGAAATCTGGAAACTTGCGGTGTTACCTTGAATACGATTAGGTCCACGTCTGTTAGCGATTGTTTCTCTAAGTTATATTGGTACAGATCATTCGAGAAACCAATTCTAACTAAGGTTAAGTGAAGGATATGCCTAGACTAGAGTGACTAATTTAGGAACCTAGTCTACCTAAAAATTAAACACAAAAAAGTTACCAAAAAAATACATTAACTAAATTCAGAAATAGAACCATTTGGTAAAAAATTAATAGCAGGTACAATTTTGTTTTACATTCGTTTAGCTTAGCCAGTTAAGTTAGACCTCTTGTGAACCACACTTTATATCTAGCGATAGCTCAAGTTAAACTGGTGTTTCACAAATTTCGGTACAGTTACCAAACCGATATGTTCACTAACTTATTTATAGCTTGAAGTTATGTTCGTTACTCCACAGACTGTAAGTTAGACGAAAGTTAAGTAACGTGTATTTGTGAATATTTAACGCAACATCTTCAGCAACTAGTTGAAGTCAACTTTAGACATGAATATGCATTAAATAGTTCATCTATATTTAAAAGTTCTGAATTTATAGTTTGACTTAAGATGAAAAATATTTTTTATCTGTACGTTGTTGTACCTGTCTGTGTGGTGTCGGACTTCAAGAATAGCACCACCCCATACTTCCCGTGGGTGTCGTAAAAGGCGACTAAGGGTCGTACCGGAGAATGGGCAGCAGCGTTCTCTATGCATTCCACCACCATACTATACTGCGATCGCCAACCCGCCTGCCAAGCGTGGCGATTATGGCAAACCCCCCCCTTTGGGGGAGGCCTATGTCCAGCAGTGGACGTCTTTCGGCTGAAATGATGATGATGATGAATTGTGCCTGGTGCGTACTAGTCCAACCGGCGCGCGGCGGCCGTGTGTGACCTGTGAGTTTGAAGTGGGCTGTCAATAGTGTCAATCCCTATCATCAGGTGGAATGACAGCTCACTACACGTAAGTTTTCACGGTGATGTTTTGACAGAATAGTCCAGCAGAGGTGTAAACGTCAACGAAGCAAAATCAGTATGTTAGGATCGTAGCAGCAGCTGGCGTTCTGTTGGTACCCCATGGGAAGAAGGCGTGAGTTTTTGTATATTATAACTAGCTTCTGCCCGCGACTTCGACCGCGTGAAATTTCACCCTCCCCGTTCCTCAATTTTGAAAAACCCTTTCTTAGTGGATCTCTTCACAAAGAACACACTCCAAATTTCATGTCTTTAGGGCCAGTGGTTTAAGCTGTGCGTTGATATATCAGTCAGTCAGGACTTTAAATTTTATATAATAATTATATAGATTGTATCTTGATAACACCCATCCAGATAATATCCATAACTAAATAAGAGGAAAAGTTATATTATCTACGTAAGTATTTACGTAAACACGAGCAAGTACTTACTTACTTAGACTCTGTATATTTTAATGAGTCATTGTGCAAAAAACAACAAAATTATGAGTGACTAATATAATTTGTTTCTATAAACAGCGGGCATAGCAACACCTAACAAATCATTCCGGTCTACTTTTCCAGACTAAGCTAGTTTCAGTCAGTCTAAGACAGAATTTATTCAACTTAGATAAATATAAGTCCTCTATGTACCTACAGTGTCGAGTACATTCAGTAGGTACAAGTAATAAAAGTATTTATTGGAACAAACTCGTTAGTAAGTTAGCAACACAGTTTTTTTTTTGTTCGCCGTCAATCAACTGTAGTCTTCCAATCAATTGCTCAATATGATTGATTGGACAACGAAACAATTAGCCACGGATGATGGCAACTGTCTAAAAATAATTGCAAATTTTTATCTGAGAAGCATTTTATATTTTGAAATTAATTGGCGAAGTTTCTAAGTTATTTGGAAAAAAAACTTCCCTTGAATTTGTTTTTATAATTTAGGCTCACGTCTCCAAATAAGGGTCTAGCCTTTTCGAAACTATGTGGAAACATTAATTGGTCCTTTGTCAACTTTAGGACAAAACACGGAATACTCCATTTCGTCAGACCTATTCAAGTGCATTCAGCCATCAACTCTATTCAAATCATATCAACCACACACCTTACTTCAAATACCTTCTGAATCATTGCCCCTTTACAAATGGAAGCCTGCTTCCATTCTAGCCTAGCAACACATTCGGGCGTCATTATTATTACCTACTCCAACACTCGAATCAATCTCCCTTCCCAAATCAATCGGGTAGCAACACGGACACTTTATTATTAGTAAAGCATTTTATTATTAAGTCGAATCAGCTGCCTCCGCGCCACCGCGCCACAGAATGCCACCCTAGGGTTGTCACCCGAGCCCGCGACCTTGCCAACTATCCTTGGCAACGGTATAACAACTCGTTACGAACCGTGCACAGTTAATGATGCTTAATGCTTCGTTGAGTTAGGAAAATTACTGGATTAACGCTACCAGCGAGTACTTTGTTGTTGCTATACGGCTTACGCAAAGCCCGTGGAGCCGAGTTTTGTGGGTAAACTTGGGTCCCACTCTCCCTAAAGGGACACAATCGTTAACAAACACATATTTCAACAATTTTATGACCCTTACCCTCGCTTATTCTAGCGGAAAAATTTACATTAAAAAATCATCTTCCAAATAATATCCGGTACCTATTCCACAAAAACTTACAGTAAAAAGCAATTCCGAAGTCGCAAATTGAAAGTCCAAACGTAATACTAAACCAAATTACCGCTTATCCGATTTGATATTTGTGCCAGTATTCCCTCACCTACCCTCGCTGTTGATTGAGGGGAGACCGGGGACAGATGCCTGTTATTTTTTTCACGCAATGTTTCAAGCAAAATTGTGTTGAATATTTAAATAATTGCAGCGAATGTTACGCGTGCGCGTGTGGCGAGTTGTTGAGTTTTTTAGTAAATGGAAAAAGTGCTTTAAGTACAATGATTTGTTACTCTTAGGACTAATATCATCATAGACAGTCATTTAACAAATCCTATTAAAACTTTCCGAAATCACTGCCTTCAGAGCTGAACTTTATTTACTTAAGACAGATACACTCAAGTTTCTCCAGACCAATGCTGACTTAGCGTAATAACACAATTCAGAACGATTTAAACTGTACGTGAATCGGTTCAGGAGTTTCCGAGACTGGCCTGAACAATAGAACAAAGAACAATAGTACCTCTTTTGTCATAAAACATCATGCAGACAGAGTTTTATGACAGAAGGGGCACTTAATGGTACCATTTCCATTAAGTTTAGTATCGGCATGGCAACACTTGGTGTTAGTTCCAGCACGCTTCCGATTGATGACGTGCTGCTATTGACATTGAAATGCTGGGGGAAATGGTTTTCTTAATATCTCGAAGACAATGTGAAGCGGTCTATAAAGTGACTACTACCTATGTGTGGGGACATACACAAACATACACAAAAATGTCACAATTATGACCCCCGCTGGGGCAGCCTGGGGTGTATGGTTACACATTTTACCCATGAGGGTATTATGTTAGTCCCAAGAGATGGTGGCAGATCATTTCTTTACTTGATTTGAAAGACTCGAAATTGATGGGTGGATGGTTGTTGATGAATAATATCACTAGATTAATACCTACTTATTTTTTAATCAACCTTTTATTTCGTTTGATGTAGACTCCATTATTTCCACTTTCCAAGTTTCAATATCCGGTGCCTTCTATGTATGCTAATCACCTCAAACTTATATTGTTAGCTTCTAACAATGATGAAAGCTCAACATCTGACTCCAAAAGGTGTACAGCTTCAATGTCTCCTCATCCATCAAACCTCAAGGTGTGATCACAACAATTAGCCGAAAGGCAAATAACGAAACATCTCGCGTATCATTATTACATCATACATCTGAATTAACAATTGGCAATGACGATTTTTATAAAAACACCTTTAACCCCTACCATTCGTGGTTCGTTACGACGATGCCTTACGGATGGTTGTTGGTAATAACCGGTGGTAGGGGTCGCCTAGCAACTGCTACCGTTCTATGGACAATTAAAACAGTTTGCCAGTTTTTTGTCCGCCACTCGTGCGTGACTGGAATCGCTTTGTGATAATCGCAAACGATTTTAACTGAGATACGTACCGTTTTGATGGTATGTATATTTGCGTTGGTGGTAATATTTTTTTCGGAAACAAGATTTCAATTGTTGTTTGTGTTACTTAATAATATAATAAGTATAGTTTTTGTTACGTCTATGATTTTTAAAATCGAATTTGTTTTGCTACAATTCATTGACGTTTTTAGAAGTCCATTTGTTTTTTGTTTGATTTCGTAATGCCACAGAGTTAAATAAAATTTAGGTGTGAACAAGACAATATTTATACGATACCATTACCTACTCATCATCTGCCTTTTTCCAACTGTGTTGGGTCGGCTTACAGTCTAACCGGATGCAGCTGAATACCAGTATTTGACATGGAGCGACTGCCTATCTGACCTCCACAACCCAGTTACTGAGTAATACGATACCCCTTGGTAAGACTGGTTGTCAGACTTTCGGGCTACTGACGAACCATAACGACTGTCAAATATCCATGTGAATGACAGCCAGGACCAACGGCTTAACGTGCTTTCCGAGACACGGAGGGGTATCTTTGTATGTGAAGATGGTCACCCATCCACGGACCAACCGCGGCAAGCGTAGCTTAACCTGATCGATCGACCCGTAGGGCTGTTATTACTTAGCCACAACACAAGCCTTTACACGATGCCATTACTAGAACATAAAATTAGACTAAATTGACTCATTTCACCACAGTCGTAAAGCAACGTTTCGCCCCAACTTTTTTCGTTCAGTGGGTAAATGTATTTTCATAACGCAATCTCTGCCCGCCACATACCTCCACCTCCACCTCCATACCTAACACAACACGGAATCGAACCCATTACAAGTAGGTATGGCTATAATTATAAATCGCTTAACTCCAATACGGTAATGGCCGCGAAGGATATAATTTTGGCCGTAAATCATATGAAATAACCTCAAATGTTAGTAATTTCGGGTTCACTCAGTGCGTGGGGTGTTTGCACAGGGTTGGAACCAGGGGATGTTGTTGTAGGCAACCCGTAAGCAACATGGTTCAAAAATAAACTTTGTTTCGTTTACATTTAAATGGAATCGGGATTGGGTTAGCGGGGCTTATTTAGTTAATATAAAAGCGAGACCTTTTTGTTGAATTAGGTTTTTGCTGACGATTTTCGCTTGTTCAGAGCGGCGCAGTCATAGGGCGCAGTCGTTGTGACGGAAATAGATATTGATTTTTGCTTAGACGTCGCCTTACTTTGTGCAGAAGCCGATAGTTAAATGAACAAAGTAAAGCAACGTCGAAAATAAACGTTTTCATTCAAAATATTATTTTAAGTTGATACTAATAAGAATATTTTCTATTATTATTTTCTAATACTAAACAATATTTTTTATAACATTTTTGCTCGACTATAATGAAAACATGTTGAAGAACCTCCATAGAACAAAAGTTAAATAAGTTCGTAAAATAAACTAAGCCAATTCCAAATCATCAAACAGTTAATCCTTCAAAAAAAGAAAAGGAAAACTTGTTCCTAACATTTTCTAAATAAAACGAATCAATAAACACTTTTACGACTCATTCAGGGGGTGAAAGGGGTCGACTTATTGCCAGTATAATCGTTTTCACCCCTTCCGTGTCGGTTGGCAATTCATTGGCAACTTACTAGTTGCTGATGCTCAGTAGAATTGCTTTCTGATTGCTTTTCTGCGCAAAAATGAAACTTTATTGAATACAAATGGTTTATTTTTAAACACTACCTCGCTACTGCCAGTTGCATTGGTAGGTATTGGTGATTGTTTTCAAGTAATACTTTTTAATGGAAAACATTTTTGCAGTTTTATTTTCTTTAGACCATTGTGTTATTAAATCTAAGTTACTATAAAATAACTTGATTATAAATTTATATTGCGTTATTAAAATATTAAACAGTTTACCTAGTGACAATTGATGTAAAGCATAAACCTCTACGAAACACATCGTCCTCATACACACTTCACAGTTCACTGGGTTGAAGATTTGGACGTATGCCAGGCAGAGACATCTATCGGTACCTACAGTGAGCTAATATCTAAAACTACTGGCTTCATTTCTGTGCGTTATCCTTATCACATTCACAAAAACGTTTATAAAATTTTCGAGAAAGTTTATTAGAAAGATGTTTTACAGGAAGTTGAAAACCTCGTAGGTAATGGTTAATGTGGATCTCGCAAATTAAACTTTATTTGACTTTATCAAAGTTATGTTTCCACATAGGTAATAATATTTCATTTTAGGTATTTCTTCCTCCTTCGTGGGTGGAGAGGCCACGAACCGTATTTGACTTAACCTCAATGTCACACGACGACAAATCTTTATTTTTAACTGAACAAATACGAGATAATTTAGTTGTTGTTACATAATAATCGTATTAAAGCTGACTAAGTTTATGTAATACCTACTCCTAAGTTCATAGTAAACAAAAGATTTTGGGGTATTATTGCTTCCTTGTGTTAATAGGATTATGGGTTCACAGTCCTAAGAATATAGTATATATATACCTACCTAGTGCTTATTTATCAATGGATATACCTAACTTTCATATTTGTACTGTCTATCTAGCCTATGTATATTAAAGTAGCTAATAGTACTGTTTACGACACATAATTAGGAGATTTTGAACGATTGCATCTGCCCCTTACACTTTTTAGGGTTCCGTACCCAAAGGGTAAAAACGGGACCCTATTACTAAGACTTCGCTGTCTGTCCATCTGTCTGTCACCAGGCTGTATCTCAAGAACCGCGATAGCTAGACAGTTGAAATTTTCACACATGATGTATTTCTGTTGCCGCTATAACAACAAATACTAAAAACAAAATAAAATAAATATTTAAGGGGGGCTCCCATACAACAAACGCGATTTTTTTGCCCTTTTTTGCTCGATATCAAAAATGGCAACAGGTAGGCACTTGAAATATTCACAAAATACTCAGTTGTATTTTAACTTTAATAATAAATAATAAAATTAAAATAAAATAAATATTTAAGGGGGGCTCCCATACAACAAATATGTTTTTTTCGGCGTTTTTGCCTTGTGGTACGGAACCCTTCGTGTGCGAGTCCGACTCGCACTTGGCCAGTTTTTCTATTTTGAGCTGTCTTATGTGTTTTAGCTAAATGCTTCTTTGTGTTTCTACTCTTCTACGTTTGAAATAATAATCCTATGTCGATCGCATCTTATTTAATTATTGGTCACATCACACCTGTGATCTTCGAAAGGCTAGGCAGGGTTACACGTATTCCCACATTATGTTTTTTTTATAGTCTTATACTTACTCTTCTATGAAAGCAACTTAGTTCTCTCCAACTTGAAGATTACCTTCAGAATATTCTGCATTATCTCCTGCCAGTAGTCCACGCTGAATCTTAGTTTTGTACAGCAATACTTACTTTTAATGCGTAGTTGACTAACACACCAGAGGGGCAATTCTACTAATTTTAAGAGCGTTCACAGTCTGGTTTCAGTCTCAATCTGTCAAAATTGCCATTAATATCCCTACATTTTGACAAGTTTTTGACATTTCTTTGTCGGCGAGATGAGACTGAGACTAGATTTTGAACGTTTTAAATTAGTAGAATTGGCCTTCAGATGTCACTTTGATTTCAAATATTTGGCTCGTTTGACCTCAAAATTTCGAGTAAACGTCATTAAGCCACTGGTCTGAATTACTCACAAACTTATCTAAATATTCATGATTATCATTTGTATCTAAATTGCCAAATAGGTACTTTGTCACGGAGTGCCATAATGACTAGGATATGAAATAGTATGATAACCTATTTTTGTAATTATCTAGTGTTTGCATTTAATACTTGTTTTATTTGGATTCTTGTGTGGCGGAGGACCAAGTGATCTAAATTTCCTGTTGTACTTAGGTATCTGTCTTTTGCAGTTTACTCACGATTATGTGTTTTGGTGGAGTCTTCCTCACTTAGGACAAGTAATTGCTGTTCTGTTTTCTAATCCTCTTTTGTAATGTCCAATTAAGAACTAACCTTAGCCTTTATTAGTACAATTAGAAGAAAATTTAAATTTTCATGATATTTTTACTGCTGGCATTCTCAGTAATGGTTTTAAATTGTTTTGGCTTTAAATTAACAATATTAATAGAAGTGGTGATACGTGCAGACAAAGTTGTGTAACGTACAGACAAAGTTGACTAATTGTTTTATCTCTGGTTTCAGTGAGTATTTTAAAATTCAAGATTAGGCCAAATATGCAAACATACACGTTTACTCAACATAGCTTAAAACTGCTCCAACTTTTCACTGAAACGAAACTTACAAGTCCAGTAGTAGTTAGTCATTGTTAATTTTGTAACTTAACAAGGTAGATTATTGGAGAAATAAAACACAAAAAAATCTGATAAACGTTTATTTCAACAAAAATTATTTTACATTTATTTTTCAATGTTGTCTATCTACACTAATAAATTAAAAACCAGTTATAATAATTTAGTAATTCAATCTTCTTGTATAATCAATTTGAAATGTAAATAAAAAATAATAACTCATGTCAGCTTACGATGCTTATCTTAAAGAGACAATATTGGGGTTTAGATACATTAAAGCATACAAGGCCAACTTAGAGCACAAAGACAGGTACTACTAATTGTGATACAATAGGTATACACGTGGCTGTAGGAGACAAAAACAGAAACTTATTAAAATTGCTAATGAATCGTTGCCCAAACTTGGCATGAAGTATGCACGAGCTTTGAATACTGATTACAGCAAATATTGGTAGTATAAATCACATAACCCGACCAAATGAAAACGTTGGTGATGCAAAGCAATTTGCTTATAAACTGAGCTTCTTGAATTAGTCATGTTATACCAATGTTGAACTAAATGTTGTGCATATAAAGAATAATTTACAATTAACATTTATTTTAATATTCAGTATTCTAATTTAATTCTAATTCAGTTTTGTTTTGAATTGTATACAGAATTTTAATTTCTGTAAAATTAATTTTCATTCCTAAGGATAAAAGAATGTTATACAAAAGTGAAACAGAATAGACGGGAATAGTGTGGTAGGAACAGGTTGGGACGTGTTACCCGTGTGCAGTGCGTTGTTAGGTCCTATTGTCCCTTTGTAAAGGGATCGTAAGAATAAGAACCATAAGGGATGTATTGTGTGGCGAACGGGAATATTTCGCGACAGGTTGGTCGCTCTTTTAATTTCCGTTGGGTTTTATTTAATCTTCCCTTTAACGTCGAATTTTCTTTTCATCTCTTTTATTCTTTTAGATTTAGATACCGACTACATTTTTTTCTTTTGATTGAACTTATTGTTACAATTCGGATTAGGTGGAAAGGGATTTTAGGCAATTCTGAGGAAAAATTACAGTAACACAAAATAAATTTAAATAGTCTGCCATAAACTAATAAAATAAAGTAATGATTAACACCAGGGTTGACATCACTAACCCAGAGTTGAGATCAAAATAAAGTTCATTGTTAAACATTAAATGAACAAGCACACAATATATTCAATCAAAGGAAATACGATTTCAATAAAGGTATTATTTCAACAGTTTTAATAACTTGTTTATACAACGTTTAAGATTTATTTACTAGAAGTAAACATTAATTTAACTGATAATGATAACGTACTATTAGCTATTGACCTACTCAACCCAGACGAGCTTATCACCAAGACATTTATTATAAACATTAGTTTATTCACAAAACTATCGGCACACAATGAAACTGTACACAATGTTAATAATCACTACCTACGTTTGTTTAAACAATTACATCATTGTCATTAATAAAACAAAGATACCTACACCGGTATCGTGAAGCGGGCTCTTTATATTATCGTTTATTTACTTTAATATGTGTTTAACGATAACCTGTGCGGAAGCAGTCATGATTACGATGGTTTTATTACCACCTCAGTGAACTTTCCTTATTCGGAAACCCTCCTCCTTCCTTTTGTTGGAAAAGAAAATTGTGCAACTCTGAATAGCAAATATCTTGCATCTTGCCAACATAAATTATGTAGGTACACCGCAAATAACAAAGTGCACTCAATGTGTTTGATGATATCGTTAAAAAACACCTAAACATAGAAACCACGAAAATAGGTAGCCAAACGAGTTTGTGACACAAACATAAACAGCAAATTCAACCCGTGAACTTTGATTAGATATGAATTGGCATTAACATTAGAAGCATAGAGCTGTAGTCACGAACATGGGCTAGTGGCATGAGCGATTCGACTCGCTTGTCAAACGTGACTCATGGCCGACCAAGGCCGAGACGCCGGCCGGCATCGCTTGGCAACCGAACCGATTTTTTCTTCATTTCTTTTTGCTCAATTGTTTTTGTGGCTTTCCAGTTATTATATCTGAAATCGTTCTGTTTTCTGCACTCAAGTATATTTCAAAGTTAATTTCTTGTACAATGACCACTTTTACTGCCTATATGCATAGCAAAAAGACGTTTAAAACAACGATTGTTAGAAAAAATCTGTTTCTCCATTTATGCAAAACATTAATCGTGCGATAAGACACGCTATAATGAAGACTATCTATATTTACATTAAACAACAGGTTTTCATGTAAACACTCATTTGGTTTTTATAGACTTTGAAGTTTATGTAAAATTTAGGGTGTAAAGAAAAAGAAACAGTTTGAAAAGCATCCCAAAACATTATTAACGATTTGGGACGGTGATTCCAGCGGTGGGGATCTTTTATTTTGTACGCCCAAGTAATCACGTAAAGTGGTACTTACTGAGAGAAATTTCTAGTCCGGCTGATGCAACTCATTTTGAAATTGCATTATTGTTTTCAAAATCATCGTCGTCTTTTATAACTTCAGCCTAGGTTTTTACTGCATCTTTTTGTGTTGACCTACGTTTGAGCTTGGCAAACAATTTTATTTCATTTCTTCTATAAAGAGTTTTGAATCAATTTCTATTTGTGAGTAGTTCTCATCCTTTTTGTTGAATTTAATTATTGGCAGTAGATCATGCCGGTCGGATCGTTGTTGTCACGTAGGCACTTTTTACATCCATTAGATTGAAGTGATGCGTTAAAATTACAGACAATTCTTTTACAGCAATTTACAAGCATTAGTTAATTTTGTTCTTCATTTCGAAAGTCCTATTGGATTTTGACAAATACATATAATTTTATTGATTCCCCTACCAAATTCATATTTCAAGTTTTTTATTTTTATTAAAACTCTGATTGCTCAGTTTAATCTGTTTTGTTATTGGAATAATATAAGTTGTTTATTCATTTCTAATTCTGGATTCGATGGCTTAGTTTTATTCGTTTTTTATGGTTTCCTTTTATGTGGTTTTTTAGCGTTACCTACTCGTTCTTAATCCGATTTACCTTCAAGAGATATTAGTTCGTCCAAAAAGATGAATGGCTCTAAATTGTATGTTGATTGACAGTTCAAATATACTTTGTAAAGTTGCCAAGTGTATTACGATTTGGTTTTTTTTTTCATCAAATTTTAATACTTTAACTGTTTACTAAAGTTTTAGAGGCATCATGTTATCATAAATTAAATTTTGATCCCTAAAGTCTTGATTTACATTTTGTTTAATGTTGAAAACATATTTTTCTGGTCTGAAGTCTGAAATTGGTTTTGCATGTTCAATCAATGTATTATACGAATGTTGGTGCAGTAGCTATCAACTGCAGCGAATTATCTTATCGCTAGCTAATGAAACCAATTTATAAGTTATCGCTGTTTTTTCATTCATATTGATATTACTGTCTTTAAGGAAATAGTTACTAAGGAGGTTTTATCCAATTTTGAGATCTGAGGACAAGTCAGAAAAAAATATTATTAGAATAAAAAACGGATTTTCCTAAATCCAGCGAATACCTTTAAAATTAACACCACAATTTTACACTACTTACCTAATAACAACTTATACATCATTTAAAAAAATCTTATTAGAATAAAAAACGGATTTTCCTAAATCCAGCGAATACCTCTATAATTAACACCACAATTTTACACTACTTACCTAATAACAATATAATATACATTATTTTAACAATACACAAAGATACACAATACATTCAAAAACAATGAAAATCGCATAGCTGTCTAAAGTCTTTATCATTATGATACCGCAGTCTGGCAGAACACTCATCAGATAGTTACAATTTCCATTAGATATCTATTCTACAGAGATAGTTACAACATACAGAGATCTATATTCTAGCAAGTTCTGAACAGCCAGATCAACGAACAAAGAAACCGATACAGAACAAACGAAAACGTAAAGTAACACACGAGAATTGAACCAAGGAACACTTTTTTATGAGATAGAACCGAAACGTCCCACCGGTGGGACACGAACAAAGAAGCCGGCCGGCTTGTACCCGGTGCCGGCGCGGAGCGGCGTGGAGACGACCTCTGTGTACCGAGGCCCGGCGCAACTGGCGCGCGGGGCCCCCTCTGCGGCCCGCGGAGTGTCCCCCCGCACCCCCGCCGCGGCCCTCTATATAACATGCGGCTGTCCCCGGTCTCGCCAGTCCGTCACAGAGAGCGACAGGGTTGGGTGGGTCAAATAGTGAGCCGTGGGCGAGTGACGAAGCCCTATGGTTACGAGATCAGATCTGATGCGGTCGTGAGCTTCGGACGTTTTATCAATTTCCCATCGATCTCTTCACGATAACTAGTCGCCGGGTGTGAAGCCGGTTGTTCAGTGCGCATTCGCAGTACAAAAGAGACTTGTGATATTTTTCTAGTAATATTAAGTTCCGCAGCGGAACGCTTTAATTTTTTCGTCGTTTAAAAAGTGTACAATATAAGTAACAATTTGGAAAACATGGAGATCCTGCCGGTCACGAATCAGTTTGTCGGATTCAATAGCGAAAAAGGTGAGTTGACTTTCTATTTGAAGTGGCGAAGCGAGGGAGGGAAGTGGCTTTCTAACCGGCTGACTGTTGTTGCTATGCGGCGCGCGCACTGCTCTCAGCCGCCCGCCACTAGCAGATGATCAGGCCTCTTAGTTATCTGCATCATTTGTTGTAACAGTAGCCCAGCTCAGTGCTTCAAGTTAGTATGATCAGTCAGTGAGCAGTATGCACCGGACCGGGGCCCAACGTCAGTATCAGCTGACGTGTCAGCTGTTCCGCTGCGCCGCACTCCCTCGCCCTTGGTGCGCACTGGCTCGATACACATTTGCATTAACTTTATTCTAATACAGTTTAATGATGAATTTAGATCAAGTACATAAGCTTCTTTTTTAATAATTCGTATAAGATGAATAGTGATAACTTAGAAAAGACTTAGGAATTTTAAGTGTTTATCATAACTTAAACTTGAAGGGTTGAAATTTAAACTTAATTTCCTCTTGTTATAGCTTGGAATGGACCAACATGGCGGGAAGCGCCGGTGCCGGTGCCGACGGAAGCGGCGCTGGCTCAGAGGCTCGAGAGAGAGTTACGAGCGGCGAAAGGAGCCAGCGAACTAGCCACCGCTGAGGTGCTGGTACCAGCGGAACTGCTGGCCAGAGCAGCTCGACAGACCCTGGCACTAGCCGAGGGGGAGCCCTGCGGATCGCGGGGAGCGGCCGTCATAGTCGACGTCACGGGAAGAAGATTAGCAGCTTTCAAAATAGACCCCAACACGTTAACCACGCACGAGATACATCTACATCTGGAACACGATGCGACGAACTGGACTAGCCTGTTGCCGCAATTCTTAAAGTAAGTTGAGCTCTTTAACTCACATAGATAAACCGATCCACTGAAGAACTTGCGTCGGCCTAGCAACAGAGGCAACACTGACAACAATACTAACGGAACTTCTCTTTTGTTACAGAAACTTAACGCGAGGCGGCACCATCATCATCAGCCCCCAGTTCACGATAGAAAAGAAGAAATTGTTCAGGAGCCAGGCGGAGTGAACCAGCCTGTGATAAGCGCGTGATGCGAGCGAGCCGACTGACAGCCCTCCTCGATATCTACGTATCGTTATTTTAACAAATATCATATTATTATATATTATATTAATTATTATATATTTTTAATAAGAGAAAAAAGCACAGCGTGATATGTAACGTATAGTTGTAGTATAAGCGCGCGGAAGAGCGCAGGTTTTAGTTGCGTCGCTCGTGAGCCGCGGACACGGTCGATAGTGACGCGAAATGCACTTTGTTATCGATAAAGTGTCGATATTCGGTCGCTGGTCGAGCGTGCCGGCGGCGGCGGGCGCGCTTGCGCCGGCACGCGGCGGCGAGCGTCGATCTCGCCCCCTCCCCCTCGGACTTCGGTTGTCTTGTCTGCCCACCGCTGCGCTCGCCCCGCGCCGCTCGTACTTATGTTAATCATTGTATGATCATTGTTCGTATTTTGGATATTTTAATGATTGAGTCGTGGTGGTTGGTCGCGTGAGTGGCGTGGCGGCGTTCGTGCGCACCCTCTGATCTCAGCCGCCGCCGCGCGTGTGATACTGATACCCTGAACGATATAGTCTTAGGTATTATTTTTTGTTTCGAGTTCGATTCTATTCTGAAGTTGCGTAGAGTTCGTATTTTCATGTATCGTAACTGTATTTATTAGAGGCGATCTCTGTAGAGGTCCGATATGTGTACGCACGGCTACACATCAAGCTATACATACCCAGCTTAAGCTGACTTATGATTGCACGAAAACAAGCTATACAGACCCAGCTTAAGCTGACTTATGATTGCACGAAAAACCTATAAACATGCGAGGTCAGCTAAAGCTGGAAATGTATAGCTTGATGTGTAGCCGTGTGTACGTTTTTCGTAATTGTACTAGTTTGTACATTTGTTTGTGATACTACTTTTGTAATGTATAAAATTTAAATGCGAGAAAAATATTACTTTTTATGAATGTGAAAACATGAATGCAGATTTATAAATATTAGAGATGTGTATCATAGAGTGGAGAGTAGGGAGGCAAGGGGGGCGCGCGGGGTGGGCGCAGGCCGCGCGCGCGCCCCTCCCCGCGCGCCCTCTACTGCAGGCAAAAGATCTCAGGTTATATTATTGATAGTTATTAAAAGTATTAAGTTATTTAAGTTAATATAAAATGAAATTTTTTGTAAGATTATTTTCTATCGCCGCGCGAAGCTGCGTTACTATAGTCCAGTGGGTGATAAGAGATACATTTTGTACTAACAGTACCTACATATTATAATTGACGAGATGTTAATATTGCAGATTGCATTTTCTTCATCCAGTGTAATTACTACATTAAATGTAAATCAATAGACTAACCGTTTTTAAACGAAATCTAAATGTTTGTAGGGTCCAGTGTTTTAAACGCACAATATCATAGTACTAGAGTTCACTTTCATCGATAAATAAAAAGATTTTAAAAAGCTACAAAAACATTTTACTTCTAAAACTTGAAATGTCGACATATACAAAAACTAACAATAATAATAAATGTATCAATTGTTTATAATTGATATTTATTTGATAGACCGTAAAAGAAAATGTAGAAATATGAAGAAAAAAAATACATAGTTTCAAAATGGAAAGTTCTGTTTTAATACCTATCCCTTCCCGAAACCCAAGAAGAGAAGAAAGATGAACACAATGAACATTAACACACGTAACCTCATCCAGCATCCAAGCTACACAGATAATACACCTTTCAAAAATGGATAGTTATTAAATATTCCATACAGATCACACTTAAAAAAACTAAGAGAACGAAGAACATCGTTTCCATACATTATCATAAATTTGAGCTAGGTAAAAACAAGCAACAGAGCCGGAGTAATATTTTAATAAGACTGGTTGGAACCGGTCGGGACCGGTTCAGGCTGGCCGGGTCTGGCTACAGATTGGTGCAACCCCATCCTCCAGTGTTTTTGTATAATTAGTAAGTACAGACGAGTTGGTACAGTTTTCTACATGTGCCGGTGGTTATAGACATGTTGCCACATGCACCAATGGAAGACAAACTAACGCTGACTTGGAATATGTGCAGATTGCGATATGAGATAGATTGCATTGCCTGCCCGTGTCGGAGGATGGTGCCAAATAGCTTTGATGTGTTTCGATAATGCAAGAACAGCTTTATGGATAAAATATAGGTTCATCTTATCCTCGAATGCTGAGCACGCGTTTGCAGTAAATTGGCATCGCTTTTTATGACCGTGCTCTATCGTAGACTACATCATTTTACTATCTCGCCTTCACATCACTGTTTTAAACAACACCGTCTTCTTCACACAGGATTACTATTACAATAATATTTTCAATCTATTGTTCTTACAAATTAAGGAGCAATCATCAATTTTTATTTGGTTGTTATATTCGCTTCACTTTTTTGTCGACTTTAGCGAACGTATAAAGTTTATGAACCTATGAGAAAACATAAAAATCAATTCGTTCCGTTCGAAGTAAACAAATTAACATGCAGAGGTCTTTGTATCGATTCTAAAGAAATTGGACCAGTTGACGTAGCAACACGTGTTGGAAAAGACGTGCAAGCGATTGTTGACACTATTGCGAAGGAAGCTAAGGCTATTATCCTATGGGTTCAGAGATAACTGGACGGTTTTGGCAAACATAAATGATCGCTTTTAATCCTCTAAGAAATAGGCAACCACTTCCGAATGTGTGACTAAAGAATTAAACCTTGTAGTATTTCATGTTTATTTTATGACTTGTGAATTGATTTATTTAGCTCCACCTTACAACGTAAAGAGGACAGTGAATAAAAATACATCTTTATTTTCAATTAAGTTGTTCTTCCTTTAGACCTTATTCGAACATTTCACTTTTTTCTCAATTTCACAAAACATTCGTGAGTCTTAAATAAATAAGTATACAAAAAGAGAGTCGTCTGCTAGTATCTGCGTACTAACTATTTAAAATAATAAGGCACAATGACATTAAAGTAACAACGAAATTCCGCAATTTGTGCAATATTTAATTTTATACCAAAACAAGGGTTATTTCACTTTCTAACCGCAAGCCAACGACATGATTGTAGCAACTAGGTACAACTATCGTGCTTCGTTGCGCGGCGGACGCACCGTCCGCTTCGTTATGATTATCGACACTCGACCGCCCCGAGCATGGCACATCACTAGCAAGCTAATTATTTACTTAATTAACTTGGTAGGTATCATCGACTAATTTTAAATTGTAAATATATAGATTTTTAATTAAATGCAAAACCGAATAAATTAAATAACTTAACTGGGAGGTTGACACCTATTAGTTAGTCTTACTGGTAGTTTCAACAAACCCATTTGGTATACAGAAATTTACAAGCACTAAACTAAAACCAATTTATAAAGAATTGGAAAGCATTGATTAATGTGTCTTGTTGCTAGGCGAGGCTCGTTTCTACACGCGAACAGCTAACGCCATCTCTTATCGCTTCGCAGAACTAAGGCGCCCCTGATATGAACCTGAAACATGGTGCTCCGTTATTTTTATAGATACAAAACAAAATTATCGTGTATATTGAAAAATATGTCTTCAAAATAACGTGAACGCTCCAATGTAATATCAACTTTGAGCGAAATGTTTTAGGCATGTTTTAGTATACTTAGCAGGTTTCAGTGAAGATGTTCTGTGGTTTACTTATTTACTCAACTTAGCTAATATTGATCCAAGTGTTGCTAAGGCCGAGCTATTTATGTCGATATCATCATTATCATAACATTATAGTTATTCCGGTAAGGTAGGTACAAATGGTGGAAACAAAGTTTTGGAAAAACTTTGTTTCTTCCATTTGTACCTACCTATTAAATTTATGTTAGCAGTGTTTTGACGACCGAAATAGAAGACATTTGGTGATTCATTCACGAATAAATTAATATTCTTGTTGTTGCATGTTTATCGGCGATTAAATAAAAGTTAAACGTGTCTGTAGGTACCTACAGCGGATATCAATCCGTCTGCTCAGTACCCAAGGTGATGACCATAGATGTCCGAGTGATGACAGTTGAACAGTAAAGTTTATTGTTTTTATTCCTCCTACTATTGTAAGTAAATTGCAAAGCCATGAGAGTAAAAATGTGTTGAAGAAGAAGCCCGCACTGTTACAGATTCAGCTTATTAAGAAAATGCTAATTATAGCCAGGCAATGCTAATTATACCTACTTGATTTTTTAATCAAACATAATATGTTCCTTTGCTTTCAGATAAACCTGAAATGAGCATCAAGATTATCATTTATATAGGTAGGTACGGAAAAAGAAAGGAATTTTCAATTTTCTTTCAGCCAGTCTCGTACCTATTTATCCTTGGACTGGAATAGCACATTTTTAACCGATTTCAAAAAAAGGTGGAGATTCTCAGTTCGTCGGAATCTTTTATTTATTTTTTTGATAAACCGTCGTTTATTTTATTTTATTTATTAATATAATAGCCAACCCAACCAAAATTGTTTACACTTTTAAATGGTAAAATAATGTTTTGCTAAAATCTAAGGTCAGTGTAAAAAAAATTACTTGTTCCATACATTTTGACGGCTTAAGTATTGCACTAATTTTCTATATATGCCGCAACAGATTTTCTTACACAACTGACGAAATATTCTTATGCAAATACCACTTCAGTGATACCAACAGTATTGTCCATACATGACTTTAATCCCCCGTTCTCCCTAGCTATTCGTGTAGTTAGAAGATAAGCCGGTAACTATGGGACCATGTCGGGCCAGGGTGAGGGGGTGAACCATCTGCTGTTAAGGGGTTATTTGCCATAGATTAGGTTAACGGTTGCTAAGCGCTGATAGGATGGTTGCCGGTGGTTGATTATCGTGGACAGAGGTTTTTACTCAATTTTTTATTACCTATGTCTTTGAGTAGGTAGGTACTTTGGACGCAGTTTGAGGTAGATTTTATTTTCCAGAATCTTAAAAAAAAATTTAACCTATCTTACCACTGCTGGGCAAAAGCCTGCCCTTTTTTCTTCCAAACCTCCCTCCCTGTCTTGTGCGATCTCTGGCCATGTCCTGCCTCAGGCGTCCAGTGATTGACGACCTAGTCAATCTCTCCGGGAGCATTCGTGAGACGTGTCCGGCCCACTCCCACTTCAGCCTGGTTGTTATTTCTCCAACATCCGCTACTTGAGTTATGGAGCTTAGCGTGGTGTTTCTAACTAGATCTGTACGCCTAACACATCATATGCTGCGCTCCATTGCCTGAAAACTAACAATAAGTATAATATCCGAAACCATTTTCCGACAGGCTGTTTTGAGATCTGGCATAAATACGAACTTTATTGGTGTTTTCGTCATCATCATCATAATCTCAGCTTATGTCGCTTGTGTTTTTATTGCATCACGTTTGAGTATGTCAGCGTGGAAAGCAGATCTAGCTAAAATCATAACGGTCATCACGCTTGGTACGTGATCATAGGTATATAATTAGAAGACTGAAGGAAACTGCCCTTCCCATGGCATTATTCCGGTCTGATCCCCTGAACCCCCTCCGGGTTCAGGATCCTCGATCCCCTGCTAGTTCTTCTTCTGTTTTAATCTCTGTCTTATCCACTATAAGCTTTCTCATTCCAGTTTGATGCGCTTTTTCTTTTGTTTTTATTCCTGAAGGATCGGGATCTATGGTAATGAAATTTTATTTTTCCAGTTACCATAGCGAACTAGGCAGTCTAGGTACCTACATGTTATTAATCTTAGTGATGACGCTTTGTGTCACTATGGCAGCTGATACAACAACAATTTGGAATGTTGGTTATCTATCGTAACCCGCAGCCCCCGGTGAGTGGTGAAGTACGATAATGTTCATTCAGTTATTCTCAACGATCAACAATCCAATTCGGTTACAACAATCGTGTAACGATTTTCAGTTTTAATTGAGTAGGTAGTCCCGTCTATAAGTAGGTAGCACGAGGCAATTATGATTAGGTATGAACTTGTCCATTTTAAGATAATTTGCTCGACACACTCGTAAACAACCTGTTAGGTTCTTCAGGATACTGTAAATCCAAAATGATTTACCTACTCTGATTATATATTTAGTTTAACGAAGATTCAATTGGAATTGTAATTATCTCGTTACCAATTCATAAGATCTCTGAGATTAAGCTTGAGTTCTGTTGTGAGCGGGCTTTTATTTATTTATATGAAAAGGTACACCAACAGCTTCCGTATATAATATAACTAGCTGCGCCCCGCGGTTTCACCCGCATAAGTTTTCATCTCGTGGGAATATCGGGATAAAAAGTAGCCTATAAGTATGTTAATCCAGGCTGTCAGCTATCTCCAAACAAAGTTTTATCATAATTGGTGAGCGTGAAGAAGTAACAAACATATAAACACACACACACTCACAAACTTTCGCCCTTATAATATATTAGTGTGAAAAGGATACCCACATATTAGAGGAAGCAGCTTCCGTTTATAATATAATCTTAAGTGCCATGCCATAGGTAACAATACCCACGGACTGACACAGTCGCACATTACAGGTGATATCCAGCAATCTAAGAAATAGGTGTTAACACATAATAATAATATCTCTACGTTGATGTCGTGGCGGGGCTTGCGCGCTCCGAACTCCAGGCCTGTGCCGGTAGAGTTTACTTTGCCGGAACAGGTCTAAGGTGAGGAGCCAGACCAAGAGAGATATAGAAACCCGCAGGGCAGCATGTGGCAAGCTGTTGGGCAGTAGCGACCCCACGGACCCTATCCCCCGGGAGTAGTCTTGTTCCTCACCTCTGGCTTGTCTTATTGGCCGGCTGGAGTGAACAATGGCGAGGATCAGAGCTCCCACCTCTTTTTTGCCTTTATTGGCCGGCTTGGGCGGGGATTCGCAAGAGCAAACGTGCTCGGAGGAAGAAAGTAAGATGCTGGTAGGGATCTTGACCGCACTTCCGGGATTGTCCTGATAGCCGTGGAATACCGCTCCACTCCTCATAAGCACCTCAGGACATGTTGCCTCTTGTTGTTATGACACTATGTGCTAGCGGTCGTTTTCTGGGGCCCATTATTGAGTGTGCAAGTCATCCCCTTCCATTTTATCTGTGTAATTTATATAGAACAATGGTCAGGCAGGGGATATAGTTTTTTCCATAGTCCTAGATAACCAATTCACTTTAGCCACCCAAACCCATAATGCATTTAATCTTTGTTTCCATATCTTGCAATAGTCCTACACCTACCAGGGGATGTCCTTGGGTGCACTTGCATAGTATATAAACAGGGATAATCGTCAGTTAGTGCCTCATTTCATTGAAAAAGTCTCACGGGCCTCTGCGAGTTGTCTTCGGCCCCTCATACGCCTTCCAAAGGTCCGGGACCCCAGTCAGATATGTCAAAGACACTTTCAATAATAATAATAAAACTAAATGCTAGAATTTAGAAATTATTTAATACTTCTTAACAATATTGCTTTAGCTAAAGAGAACACATCCTCGTACACGGGAAATAGGTTGTCAGAAGTTAAAATTCTCCTATTTAAATCAGGGAACAAGTAATTCCGGAACCAATAGAGAAATAAGTAAGCCATCGCACTCTCGCTCCAATAATTATTGAATTTTATAAGTGTACCATGAAAATAAGTTATGACACAGAAGTTGGATCGTTTCAACTTTTCTAATTAACTCGATTACTTTAGTTACAGTTGCTCACATTTGGCCATTATGTATCGGAACTTGTGCCTTCCAGGAATATCTGATTATCTATATTATTTCTTGTGTTGGTCGTTAAGCAATTCAGGAATGACTGTAACTGAAAAGTGAGGGGCTCGTGGCTCACAGCCGCACGTGTCGATCGATGGTTGAGCTGCGCTGGCCGAGGCCGGTCCGGGTGTGGGTGACAAGTGACAACCCATCACATGCTTAGACTACTCAGTGCCGCGGAAAGCACGTTAAACCGTTGGTCCGGACTGCCACTTGTAGATCTTTAATAATAATAATAATTCGTTTATTTGCCAGAAACACGGTACAAAGATGTAATAAAGTAGTTAAGGATCATCATGTCTCGCCGACACAGCGGCATGCAAATAGAAATTTATTTAATAAAAATAAATTACAGATAAAATCAATTTAAATTAAATTACAAATAAAATACAATTAAATTAAATTACAAATAAAATCAAATTAAATTAAATTACAAAATCAATTAAAATACAAATTAAATTAACAACAAATATGTATTATAAATGGTTAACAATAAATGATAGCTTAACTTTTTCATAAAACATTTAGGCATGATAATAACAAAATTTACGGGGACATTTGTGGAAAAATTCATTAATTGAATAAAAACATTCCTGTAACAACCACTTTCCCAATTGGGTACAAAATTTTTTAAAAGGAAGTTTCGTTATTGACTCCGGTAACGCGTTATAAATTAAAGGAGCCATGTAGACACAGCTCTTCCGAAAGATTTGCAATCTAGGAATTAGCATTTCATTCGCTAAATGTGTAACTTGCCTTTTATTTGTATTGTCTTTCCGTTGGAAGAGCATAGGATGAGATCTTAAAAACCTAGCAACTTCGAAGATATAAATACAGGGCACCGTTAAAAGGCCATGCGCCTTGAATACGGGCCTGCAGGATTCGGACCACCCGATATTAAACATTGTCCGAATGCATTTTTTTTTGGGCAATGAAAATTCTTTCTAAATCGGAAGAGTTTCCCCAAACCACGATACCATAGCGAATCACTGAGCAGATGTAGGCGTGATACACCATCAGGGAGGTATGCTGTGATGTAACAACCTTTATTTTTCGTAATGCAAACACGAATTGGTTCTTTTTTTTACTGATTGTGTCAATGTGTTTCTTCCAAGTAAGACACTCGTCCAGTGTAACTCCAAGAAATTTTGTGGTATACACTTGATTAATATTACTATTATTATAGACCACATTAAACCGTATATTCTGACTTTTCCAAGTTTTAAAATATAATAAATTAGTTTTAGAAATGTTTATTTTAAGTTTATTATTATCTAGCCACTGTATTATATCGTTCAACGTTTGATTAATTTCCATATCAAAATTTTGAGGGTTTTAACATTTAATTATTATTGTAGTGTCATCAGCAAATAGGACACATTTATGTTTTATTGATTTCGGCAGGTCGTTAATATACAGAAGGAACAATAAAGGTCCCACAATGGTGCCCTGCGGAACGCCACAGCCGTTAATATCCGGTTTAGAATCAAAAAATTCTAGGGTGTTAGTTGATTGATTGAATTTCGTTATTCTTGTTATCTGTTCTCGGTTACAAAGATATGACTGGAACCATTCCTTGGCTGGACCTCTAATGCCATAATTTTCCATTTTTCCTATAAGTATGTTTTTGACAGTCGTTACGGGTAGCCAGAAGCTCGAAAGTCTGACAACCAGTCTTACTAATTGGTATCGTGTTCCCCAGTAAGTGGCAGCTGCATCCAGTTAGACTGGAAGCCGATCCCAATATAGTTGGGAAAAAGCTAGGCAGATGATGATGACTGTAACTGAAAAGTCGGTTTAGCATGTTTTTCTTTCTGTTAGTGCTGTGCTTAAATCGATTGGTCTGATTAGCTATTGCCATTGCGGAGAATATGTAATATTACATTGTGTAGGTCTTTAACTAGTTTACCAGAGGATGTGATAATCTGTTGACTTTATTATTATTGTATCATTTATTGAAACATTAACAGCTATCATAAAATCGAAGCTGAATAATTGAGGAAAACAATAAAATCAATTAATTATGTTTTATTTTCCCGGCAGACCAGACAATAAATAAATCCATTGCAAATGATTGTACGGTAACATAAAATTGCCCTTTTATTGCCCATAGGTACTGGCTGTTTGTGGAAATCTGTCATTAGGGTTCCGTACCAAAATGATAAAACGGAACCCTTATGGTAAGGCCCAGTCCGTCAGTCAGTCTGTCTGTCTGTCTGTCACAGCTAGATATCTCAAGAACTACTAATGCTATCAACTTCTGACTCTAAAAAATCTGACTAAGGGAAAAGTAAAACGAAGTCTCTAAATAGCACACTTTTTCAGAAATCATCAACAAAAGTTACATTAGTTCCACTATCGGTCAAGAGATGGCCCTGACATAAAACTGCAATATTCTACATCGCAGTGCACAGAGTTAAAATTCCCTGACAAATATAGGCCTCGCCTCGTATAGGGTGTGTGTGTGTGTTTATTATGTTTGTTACTTCTTCACGCTCAAACGGCTGGACTAATTTTGATAAAAAATATGGATCACAGTGTCTGATATAAAATAAATAATAAAATAAAAAAAAATTATGGAGGTAGCTGGCATCCTGGATTAAAATATAGGCTACTTTTTATCCCGATATTCCCAAGGTATCGACATTGACGCGGGTGAAACCGCGTGGCGCAGCTAGTTTGATATAAAATTAATAAAAACACTCGCAACCGGCGTGCGGTATGATAGATATTTCAACGTAAACCAGGCAAAAGGAGTATGTAAGGATCGCAGGTGACGTTCTGTAGTTTCTGCCTACCCCCGTGGGAAGAAGGCGTGAGTGTATGTAACGTGTGTGTGCGAGATAATAAAAATAAAAGTGTTAAAATAGGCATTTTACATCCATACTAAAAAAGAGTAGCTTGCAGCGACTGACGCTCGAATAAATAAATTTTCTTCCACTCGAATAATACTACAATGGTTATTGAAGAAATTGCCCACCATCACTGTACTCACGTCTTTCCGGATTACCAAAGCGATTATTGCAGTCTTCTGTTTTAAAGATGTCGAAAAATCCATATAAGTATGTCATCTCATCTTCTACGACAATTGTGTGAAGCAGAGGAATCCTTTGGCAGTCACACATAGCAACGATTCTCTTGTGAATTGTTAATCACAGTGGGTATAAAATCATTAGGTAGTGAGATGGACAATGGACATCAATCCGACAATACTGTAGTATTAACAACTCATTTATATACATAATAAGTGATTATTAATAACCTACATCCTGCTCGGATCAGGAGATTTTTGAACAGCATTAGATGGGACAGGGCTTAATCCATTCAAGGTCTTTATGGCTTTAATGGCCTTTGGACAGAAGTCTTCTGAACAAAGACAGACAGTCTAGCCCAATTTGTTTATCTTCCATGATCTCACATCTTGTGTGACAACTCACCTATATTTTCTATTCAAATAAACGTTTTCTTATTTGATTCATCATCATCATCATTTCAGCCGAAAGACGCCGACTGCTGGACATAGGCCTCCCCCAAAAAGGGGGGGTTTGCCATAATCGCCTCGCTTGACAGCCGGGTTGGCGATCGCAGTATAATATGGTGGTGGAATGCATAGAGAACGCTGCTGCCCATTCTCCGGTACGACCCTTAGTCGCCTTTTACGACACCCACGGGAAGTATGTAAGTAAGTAAGTACTTATTTGATTATCTAAAGATTATTATTAGAATTTTGTAATTTTCAAAGGGGTGCTAAATATTTATTGTGTTTTAACACTACAGTGACTGCCAGAACTGGTAAGTACAGACGCCAGCACATCAAGCTACTACAGTCTGTCAAATTTCTTTAATAGATTTCCATCTTTATAACTAAAGCATAAGGTGCAAAGTTGATTGGGAAAATTTTACAGTTTCGGGTAGCTTGATGTGCTGGCGTCTGTACATCAATGTTCGTGTGGAGCACGTTCAAACAACATACATGTTATTATTATATTATAGTCATTTGACTGTAATTGAACAACAGCTCACGGAAATTACTCTAATATGTAAGTAACGGGACGCAATGATGTATTCTTTAATTAAAATCTCTCAGGTTCATATAAAAAACCACATTCGAGAACACCGAGGACAAGCCGGATCTACCATCCGCTAACGTTACGAGTTGTTGATAAAAAAAACAATTACGGTACGTTAATAGATTATAAAATAACTCTTCAAATCCAAGTATATTTGAATACTAAATTACTAATTCATAATTTTAAGATTAACGATCGTCATTAGCAGGCTGAATTCTAGTCTTTTAGGACTGTTATAAACAAAAAACAGAGTACATCAAATATCAATCACTTAAAAATAAGGATGATGAAACAGTAACTTTAGGGACTTATAAGAACAGTAACACTGAAGATATTTAAGATGTTATGGGGCAAGAAAAATAATAGAAAGAAGTTGCTTAGTAACAAACCCATAAAACTCATAAAAAATGCTTCATTAACAACAAATATTTTGGAAGATACGTTACGCATAATACCATGATGATAATAACCTTTTTTACCAACGAAATTATTTCATCGGATCAGAAAGGTCAGGCAGCTGATAAAAACAAGTTGAGCAGACAAAAACCTTAATGAACTATACTCTATCAAAGAACCCTGTACCTACTTACAATCGAACAAAAACACCTAATCAAGAACAAGAACTACATAAAATAACAGCTAATGACAAAGCAGATAAGGAAACATGTGTTCCAATCAAAATGGTTGCCATATCAATTTAGTAAGTAGGTACATGTTTGCCCTCAATTCACCGACAACATGGCGATCATTTTCCATAAACCACAAAGAACGTAACGAGCCCACTTGTTTTTCTAAATAGGAAAAGCAAATTGGACATGCTCACATAGCAACGAGATCTAAAATAAGTCCACATGCTCCCCGCTGTTACACACGGAACAGATTTCTGGACGAAACCGGCACAGTGTTCGTTTACAACGTGGTTGGTGAAGCACTGTGTTTGGTTGTGCATGTAGTTGGAAAGCGCGTCCTCGTCAATTGAAACTCCGGCCTTAATTGTGTTGTTTACCACAGCCAACTGACAGCAGTCTGGATTTACTCCATACCTCTGTACCGTGTGCGAGATCCTTTGCTTCCGTAGTGATAAGCATGCATTTGACTACATTCATCGCTGATTTTGTGTATGGAGTTCCGAAGTTAGTAGGTCAAACTTTTCAATGAAAGCTTAATAAAGAAAGGGTTAAATGAATAATGTTTACAGCGAGTGTGGTGTAATGAAACGGTAAGACGGTCTGTTAACATAAAATTTTACAATGTTTATTCGTTTATTTTCGACACAAAATCTCTCCGAATGGGGTCTTATTTCTAATTCTGTATTAAATTAATATTATTTAACTGAGACTCGGTTAGTACTATTAGTTATTCTGTGCTGAGACTTATGTTCTCAGTGAAGAAAATGTTTAGAAAATGCAGCCGGCTTGGTGAATTCATTGTTTTTCAATGATTCCTTTTAACAAATAGTGTTAGTTGAAGGTTATTTTTTACCAAATCAATATTAAGGTGATTGAGTGTACATTGTAAGACGTGTGGTGTGGTGTTGTGTAATGTAAATATTGTGTTACCTTCATACCTACACGTGTAAGATTAGAAACGGTAACTCGTTTGAGATAAAAGGTAATCTATCTCAGACATAGAGGCTTTGGGGTAACGCCAAAAGCTGTCTTGTAACATTCTAATGCTTTTAATAAACATTTTCTCATTAACTTGGTGCCGTTCTATCATCATTATCTTCAGCTTCTAGCAGTTTACTGCTGGTCATAGACCTCTCCAATTAGGCGTCGGCAACTCTTAGCTAAAGTGTGACTTGATTACTCAAAAATTAGACATAATTTCTAATACCTACTCATAGACCCATTTTTAGAGTTCCGTAACCAAAGGGTAATAATAACAGGACCCTATTACTAAGACTCCACTGAACCGTCTGTCTGTCTGTCTGTCACCAGGCTGTATCTCATGAACCGTGACAGCTAGACAGTTGAAATTTTCACAGATGATGTATTCCTATTGCCGCTATAATAACTAATAATAAAAATAAAATAATATTAAAATTTAAAGGGGTAAGTATAAAAGAAAGGTTTTTTTCGGCGTTTTATGCCTTTGTGTGCGAGTCCGACTCGCACGTGGCCGGTTTTTTTTACTAGCGTACGCCGTCCCACTGCTGGGCAAAGAAAGGCCTCCCTCCATAGAAATAATTCTGAAACAAAAATGAACATACACTCACTAACAAAAGGAAAAACAAAATGTTAATAACATAAACTCATTAACATTTTCGTAATGGGTGCCAATATCACGGGCTCATTGGGGACAGGACGATTAGAGGCAGATGAGACACATTAAAAACTAATAAGATTTGTATTAGGTTGGTACTGGGAGGCTGTGGAAACTTTCACGTAGGACGTGGGGATTTTCCACGAGGTGGAATATAGGGACATGTTATGGATACAACTGGGAAATGAGTAGACTGCGATGAAAGTTTTTACTGGGATTGGATATAAAGAAAATATGACTTTTATAATTTGGTTGCTTTTGGCATCATTAGGTTCATAAAGATTGGTATTATAAAATCGTTGTCAAACCCTCTGGGTAAAGCAGGACCCGTTATAGTTAAGTGGCTCAGGGATTAAGGGGCGATTAAGAAGCGTCCATAAGTCTGCTAAGTACGAGGATTTTGTAAGACTTTTGTTAGGGACATTAAAGACTAGAAAATACATACTTCTATTGATAATTGTATATTAAATTAACAAAACTTATCGTCGTACATCTTCCACAGGACTAACTTTTCAAAATAATTGTTTAAATAATAGATTTCAGCGGCTTTCCATCATTTTTATTTCAGTAACGATTTTCCTCCTGAAAGCTTACACAAACTAAATTAAATTAGCCATTGCAGTACTAATATTACAGGCATATGACTCTGTTAACTATAGGCCGGTCTTTGTCACGACACGAACGAACAAACAAATAAATTAACTGAGCGTAATAAAATCGTTCATATACACCAACTTACACGCACAAGCCAACAGAGTCAAATCCAACTTTATATTTAGCAGCATAAGGCATGTTTTCGTGATTTTAGACTGCATAACTAAAGTTGTAAGTACCGTAAATGGCCCTTCATGTTCGGCGTTATTTTTAGGAGTTTGAGTGTGAGTGAGTGTGGATTTGCGTGTGTGTGTGTATGACCATCAAATTGAATTAGTGGGTCTATGTACCGTGTAGGATTATTCGTGTAGTGGTGCTGGTAACTCTATACTATGAGTGGGATGTTGTGAACGTTTCGACTGGCCCTCCGGCTAATTGATATGGAAATTAAAGTGTTGATGTTAGAATAACAGGAAGCGAAGCGTGAAATAAAGAGTTGAATGATTTTGTTTTGTTTGTAGTTGTGGAGCGAGGGTACCTTCTACATACTTATGGGCTCATGTTACATGTTCATTCCATACAGTGTTCAGTGAACATCAAAGCCTTCGCCAAAAGAACAGACAAGATATACAGAAAAGTATAGATTTTCTTTTCCGCAGCACCTTGAAAGGTTATCATATCAGTGATAATTTTCCTGGGTAGGAAAAATCGGACAGATTTTCGGTCAGAAAATTATCAATCGAATTTTGTTTTATAAATGAGTTTCATTGGCTCGGTCCATACCGCAGCCTGGCTCAGTCCACTGCTGGGCTTATACCAAAATTTATTTAAAAATAAAAATTATGACATTATATTACATGACATTTACAAGCCATTCCACTTTTCCATTTCCCTAGCAACCCTTATCACCGACGACACCCGCGGGACTCGAACCTGCTAATTATAACATTCTGAAAGTGCACTACGGTATAGTGCTCTTTTAATTTGAGAAAATGTGCGAAGTCACGTTATATTATGTAAGCACGGGTTATAATAACCGAGGTATTTACATAACAAAGAGGTGCCTCTCGGTGTGGTCGTTATGTTTTATAAGAATTACGTTCTGGGGGCCTAAAAAGGCCACTTTGGCAGAATCATAAAAGCATAACAAAATGGACAGTTATCTGTTAAGTTAATCGTATCAAATCCCATTGGTGAAGCATTTTTCAGTTAGTTTTTTTGTCTGTGCTAAAATACCAATCAATCCAATTCAAATCCAATCCCAATCTCTTTGATTATACCTATGTAGTGCAGCGAAAAAAAAAAAGAAAAACACGGACTGTCTTCGCCATATTCATAATGTTATCCTTTTATGATTCTCCAAAGTGGCCTTTTTAGGCCCCCTGGCTTTCATTGGTACCTGAGAAAACCTACCTGTCTATGAACTTAATTTTTTTTATATATTTCCTATAATGACCTCGATACTTCTAAATACAGTTGACTATTCCATTCAGGACGCATCAAATAATTATTTGCTATTTTCAAATAATTACTGCTGGACGTAGGCCTTACTCAAGCAGCATCACTTCGAGCGATTCTGTGCTTCTCGCATCCATCGAGGGCCTTCACAATGTCATCGGTCCATTTAGCGGGAGACCTTTTCGAATACGTGTTCTAGTACGTGGTCGTCACTCCAGAACCTTCCAGCCCCATCGACCATCTGTTTTGCGAGCAATGTGCCCTCAGCCCTGCCCACTCGCCCACTGCCACTTGAGTTTGGCAATTCTTCGGCCTATCGGTATCTTTTTATTTCTGATTTGATCACGTAGGGAAATTCAAGCATAGCCCTCTCCCTTGCCCTTTGGGCGGCTTTCAGCCTTCTAATAAAGCCCATTGTGAGCGACCACGTTTCAGTGCCATAAGTCATCACTGGCAACACGCCCTGTTTTAAAACGCTGTGGTAGAAGAAATTACGTTAGCTAAATAATGCTACAGTTGTTTTATTTAGCCCAACTCCCGTTCATGTGAAAACTAGAACAAAAATAAGTCTTACATCCGAAAATGTGCCAGAGCACTTTCTTACTTCATAAGCCATTAACGAAACTAAATTTAATGATCGGGTAAAAGTAACAACCACACAACAGTAAAACATTTGGCGAGCTGCCCAACCCGTGGCACAGGACGTTCCCTTCCACACGTCCTGACTACCCACTCCCCCACTCCCCCACTCCCCCACTCCGCAGTAGAAAGCACGTGTACTCCCCAATCTAGCTGTGCACTGACGGACACTAAAAATAACGCTCACAATTAGCCAATCTACGCCTATCTGCTCAATTGAGGCAATTCATCTACATTACACTGCCCGACTAGCTTTAAACTCGAGGGTAAAGGTTGAGTTGTACTCAAAGCGATGAGAATGGCAGTGAAAGCGACAGTTTTCTTTGTTACTTTGATTTTTTGCACGACTTAATACTAGTTATATTTTGTGTGGCAGATAGAATTGCTAATCTTGGCTAAAAAGGCCACTTTGGCAGAATCATAACAGGATAACATTATGAATCATAATATTATGGCGAAGACAGTCCGTGTTTTTCTTTTTGTCGCTGCACTACGTAGGTATAGATTGAAATTTGAATTGGATTTGGATTGGATTGATTGGTATTTTAGCACAGACAAAAAAAAAATAACTGAAAAATCCTTCACCAATGATGATGATTGATAGGATTAACTTAACAGTTAATTACTGTCCATTATGATTCATAATGTTATCCTTTTATGATTCTGAGTGGCCTTTTTAGGCCCCCAGATAAAGGATACAATAATTAAATAATAAAAAAGAAATTCTTTACCCAGCATAATTATTATTATCCTTACATAGTATAAAACAAAGTCGCCAAAATGGTCATGTTTTAGATTATTTTTAATTTAATTTGATATTGATTTAATTTTGATTTGATTTAAATTTAATTTTAAGTTAATTTTGATTGAATTTTGATTGTGATTTAGATGTTAATACTAACATAATTTGTAAGTTCTAATAATAACTAATACAATATGGATGATTTCCGAATTAAATGATTGAATTAAATGATATTATAAGTAAAAACACTTCTATTATCATTGATTGAATTGAATTGAAAATGTCTGTACGCGCATAACTTCCGAATGACTGCATTAAATTGCATAATTATTTTTTGTTGTGTCCGGTATTGCCAGGACAAGGTTTCTATGAAAGAAAATTTTGGAAATTCGGAAAAAAAATTGCAACCGTGTGAAGCTGGGGTGCGCCGCTAGTAAGGTGGAACCGACAGTAGTTTGTAAAAAAAAAACAACCGACTTCCAAAAAAAACACTACAAATTGAAAAATAACTTTAATTTCGGAAGTCAGTGTCTTTGGTTCCGCGTTTTCGTTTATTGACACCGACTTCCGAAAATAAGTTATTTTTCAATTTGTAGTGTTTTTTTTGGAAGTCGGTTGTTTTTTTTTGTAAAAATGTTTTTATTTTTCACTTTTTAGTGGGTCAGTTTGTAATTTATCTAAGTTACAATAGCTTAATGCCAACTGTTCATCACCTTTTACAAAATATTGCTTTTCCCGATGCTGGGACGTTAATTGTTGAGGAGTTCTCCCGGTAGGAACCAGGAGATCCTCAACAATCACTCGCAATACGCATTGTGACGAGCATAAATTGCTTAGCAACCATATTAAAGTAATCGAATCGCAACCCGTGAAATATTTGTCAGTGAGTAGTTCCGATGGCCATCATCATCAGCTCCACTTTACCAAGTGACGATTCCCGAGAGCAAATGCTCAAGTTTCTTTAAAAAATATCCAAATCGCTGTAGCTTTGCCTATAAAATTTGAGGGTTTCAAATAAAAAAAAGAACTTTTGGAATCGGTCCAGCCGTCTTCGAGTAATCAGTGAACATACACAAGGTAGCTACTGTAAACTGTTGAGGAGTTCCCTTAACTGTCCTTCGTCTTCATCATCAGACCCCTAATGACAGTCGCAACCCATCTAGGTGTAAATTTCACATCAATACAAATTAATCAAGCCCAAACACAAGGTAACTGCTGTAAATCGTTGAGGAGTCCCCTCGACTGTCTTTCGGCTCCAGCATCAGATCGACTCCAGGCCTTCATCAAATTGTAGTGCTTTAAAATACTTAATGAAAAAACTAACAAACGCACTAGTCGCTCCTACGATTTTCAAAATTTCCCCTCGATTTCACTGGGATGCCATCATCAGATCCTGGTTTCCTTATCATGGGACCATCCTTGGCATATCCCCTTTCCAACAAAAAAAGGATAATCAAAATCGGTTCATAAACGACGAAGTTACCGCGAACAAACATAAAAAAAAAAAAATATATAATACGGTCGAATTGAGAAACCTCCTCCTTTTTTGAAGTCGGTTAAAAATCAATCGAGAATTTTTCAGCGAAAGCAGATTTTGAAACGAACCGACTTCATTCATTTGAATAAAGGCATTCTTGTTTTTGCAATGAGGGATTTTCTTTTTCTTTTTTTTTAACGCTTCCCTAGTCGCTGGATAGATGGCGCTGAACTTGGTAAGTTACTGCAAGGAACGGAAGTCACATAATGTTTTTATTAATTCACTTGGATGTAATTTTGAGATCGCAAAATGAAAGCAAACGAAACTGTCACTCAACGAGCGTATATGACGTGACCACTGACCTCTATAATACACTTGTATTATAGAGGTCAGTGGACGTGACGCAATGTTTTTTTTTTCAAGCGTTTTGACTTTGTCACCTAGTAACGTAGTCAGTTCAACGCCATCTTCAGGGTTCTTGGAAACTATGTTTTTTTTTTAATACTGAAAAGAAAAACCTCTCATTATACTAACGATAGGTACATTATTACAGTGCCAGTCCATCACAGTGGAATTAAAAAGATACTTCTATCACTGTGGCATGGCTTGGATTTACGTCGCTGTCTATGTGAATCATGCTTTACTTGGTGTTATTAAAGCACTAAGTACCATAAAATGTATTCACTCTGAAGGTTTGATGGCGTTACTGTAGTGATAATGATATGGTTTAGCTTTTTATTATCATCATCATACATTTTTATGAGGTTTCATAAAACCATCGCAATTTGAAGTCTTGTGCTCGTTTGGGCTGGTACCTGGGTGGTTACTGGTTGGTTATTTTATGATAGAGTATATATATATAAGGATAGGCCCATGGAGTTTTATGCAACTAGCAACTAACTTCATCTTTCTGACTGACCGATTCCTTGAGAATTTGAAAGTGCCTGTAGGTATGGTTTAATTGAAATAAATGCTTTGAGTTTGAGTATGAGGACTTTTCAGTTAAATTAAAATGATTAATTGTGGAATTGTGTGTGTCAATAGCCAAAATATTTGTCATCAGAATTTCTATGACAGTCAGAAAATCTGATAACATAGTCAATCTGACATAAGAATTCCCAATCGCAGTAACAACACGTAGTTACAATATTATTCAATAATTTATTTATTTATTTTATAATTGATGTACACACAGTAAAATACATAGGGATATGACATAATTATAATTTGAGTACAAAGGTACACATATTCAGTTGAGATGAAAAATTCAGGCATCCATAATGCCTTCAGTTACCTACCACAAAGGTACACACAGCTCCATTAAGTGATTACCCCCCCAAAAGACATGTGCGTTCAAATCCGGATTAGGCCCAAGTTGGTTTTTGTTTCGCAAAAACATTTTATTTTAATTAATCTATTGTTTTAGTGAATAAATAAGTTTAAGTTTTTTTAAATTCTGTTTTTATTATTGTTTTTTTTTTCAATAAAATGTTAATACTTTTATTATTGCGAAAACGACAAGCAATAATAGGGTTAACATTTACGATGATTTATTCATCGTCTAAATAGACTGAGGTTTCAAGAACGCTTGCCGTGCCTATGATTGGAAGTTCAAATCCTAGGCACAATATGTGCTTTTTGTTCATTATATTATTTTAATATATTTTTCTATTTTGTTTTAGTAATCAGTTATAAAGAATTTAAAAATCAAGACATAATAAAATACTTTAATAATAATTTAATAATATTTATTAAAACTATGATCTTATTTTACAACAAAGATTTATATTTTGATTTGATAATTTTATTTACACATAAGTATCATAATATACATAATAATGTCCCTAGGCAAGTCTTGGTGGCATCCTATTAAGGCAAACGATAAAATAGGAAGCGGTAGAAATATTTAAGATTGACTTATGCTAACGAAATATCACGTGACCTGTCATGTCGTCTCAGCATACAAATTTGACATTTGACAGTCTGACAAGCGACATCGAAAGAGACAAGTTTAAAGCGTTTGCAAGTTTGTCTAAGACCTAGGACCGTTGTCTAGGACCGTTGTTGTCAAACGTTGTAGTTATAACTGGAGTTGAGGGTACGGATTAATTTTATAAAGACAACGTAAGTAAGTAAAATTAATGGATACCCTCAAATTATAACAACTATCGATTAGACAGGGACTTAGAGATAAAATAACTCGGACGATAGTAGATAACAATTTCATCGCAAATCATATGGGTTAGCTGGCTAGTTCGTCAAACTGCCGGTATGAGTATGACGACGTTCGGTGATGCGATGGTTCGAATCCGAGTCGAAACAATAAACTCTTTTTGAAGTATTCTTTAGGCTATTCGTAAGGAATTCAATGTTGTAGCAATGTAACGTTTTAAAACTTGAGAGGCTAGCACATACTGACGCTGTGTGTACATTGAAACACACAAAAACATTTGAAGCACGTGTTCAACATCAAACGACTATTTCTTTCACAATCGCGTCATATTTTCACCTGCGATGCTTCACACATCGAAACCATTTAATCGATGAGGTGATCGCACGCTGGGTACAGGGGAGGGTAGGGGGCAGGGGGGGTGCGCAAACGCATGCACAAATAGCTCTTGGCAGGGGCACGCATCGGTGCACCATGTGGAGATGGAGGATGCAGAAGGCTTACTTGTATTAAGTATCAATATGTAGCAGTAGAAGTATCTGTTCAGCCAGTTCATTTGTCGAAGCCATATTTTAAACATGGTTAAACTCCTATCACGTTACCATGTCCTAAAACCAAAAAATGTAAGACGAGTGCCAACCCGCACTGGGCCGCGTGGTAGATATTAGTCAACTCCCTCCCACAGAAAGGCCTCTATCCCAGTGCAGTGGGAACATTAGAGGCTGATGATTATGCAATCATGCTTTTGCTAAACTGCTGTCACTGTTAAGATCATAGATGGATGAGGAAGTAGGTGATAAATGCGTCATTTTATGATAAAATATTTACGAAGCTTCTTCTTCTGCCTATACTCGTCATGTTATTGTGATATCGGTACAAAACGTCTAACATGTTTTTCTTGTCAAGATTATATTTGATTTGGGGGTATGTGTTTACTCTTTTATCAACAAAAACTTCTGTGTTTCCTGGTGTACACTTACACGCATAGTCGCGCCACTCGTACGCATGTGGGATCTTGAAGGAACTCCCTTAGTTCAGTAGGTACATATTAGGTACATCAAATCCTCATTACTTGAACGATTAAATGTTATTGTTTAATGAATATTTATATTTAACCTACGGATAAGATAGGAAGACATTTTTATATTGCTTTTGCAGAGACTTCTGTTTGCAAGTGATGTTTATTCTAGCCTTTTTTAGGGTTCCGTAGCCAAATGGCAAAATCGGAACCCTTATAGATTCGTCATGTCTGTCTGTCTGTCTGTCTGTCTGTCCGTCTGTCTGTCTGTCTGTCTGTCCGTCCGTATGTCACAGCCACTTTTCTCCGAAACTATAAGAACTATACTGTTGAAACTTGGTAAGTAAATGTATTCTGTGAACCGCATTAAGATTTTCACATAAAAATAGAAAAAAAAACAATAAATTTTAGAGTTCCCCATACTTAGAACCGAAACTCAAATTTTTTTTTTCATCAAACCCATACATGTGGGGTATCTATGTGTAGGTCTTCAAAAATGATATTGAGGTTTCTAATATCATTTTTTCTAAACTGAATAGTTTGCGCGAGAGACACTTCCAAAGTGGTAAAATGTGTGTCCCCCCCCCTGTAACTTCTAAAATAAGAGAATGATAAAACTAAAAAAAATATATGATGTACATTACCATGTAAACTACCACCGAAAATTGGTTTGAACGAGATCTAGTAAGTAGTTTTTTTTAATACGTCATAAATCGTAAACCACAATTTACCATTCATTCAATCAACTCAAAAATAAAAAAAACATTTAATTTCAAAAACATAAACCTTATGCATAAACCCGAATGTTACGGAACCCTCGGTGCGCGAGTCCGACTCGCTCTTGCCCGGTTTTTATTAAAACATAAAAATACGGATAAGACTGAAAATAGACAGAATACTCGAGAGTATCCTGTCAATTTTGTTAAAAATAGACAGGATACTCGAGAGTATCCTGTCTATTTTTAGTCTTATCCGTACGCTACGCTACGTACGGTACGCTTTTAGTAATCTAGTGATAAAACATTATGAGGACGGGATCCAATTCTGTAGAGCACCTACCTACTACCTATCGAATAAAGTTTTTATCAATAAATAAATTTGATAGACTCTTCAGTCCAATGTCCATCTACATATTATACCCCTTCTAGTTAGTCACGATATTTATGTGAAATTGTTTATCACGGTATTTTTTTTTATGTAACTACAAATTACGGTTTTCGGAATTTTCCTTTACTTGTGCTACATGATCTTGCTTCTTGCCAAATTTCATGATTCTAGGTCTGTGTGGTCGGACTTAAAGAATAGCACCACCCCTTACTTCCCGTGGGTGTAGTAAAAGGCGACTAAGGGTCGTACCGGAGAATGGGCCGCAGCGTTCTCTATGTTTTTCACCATCATACCTTCCGCTTACCTTACGCTTGGCAGCTGCCAAGCGTGGCGATTATGGCAAACCCTCCCAAAATTGGGGGAGGCCTATGTCCAGCAGTGGTCGTCTATCGGCTGAAACGACGAGGTCAACGGGAAGTACCCTAAACATTTTGATTCCCTGCAGTGTCGAAATATACGTTTATTGCGGTATAAACGGCCGTATCTTTTTTTTACGTTAACTTAGAAGTTTGATTTTTTCACAGCTTCAAGGGACTGTAAGGATATATAGTTTTAATTTCATATACTTATGGTTTTAATTTCAACTCGACACCTCCACGCGTTCCCGAGATACAGGGTCTCGACAGACAGACAACAAAGTGATCGTATAAGGGTTACGTTTTTTCCTTTTGTGGTACGGTAATCAACCCTTAAGATTGCTTAGGTTATTAAAAACCTAAAGCATGAATAGGTAGTCTAGGTAACATTAAGCATTTATTATACATATAAATCTAATCTAATCTTAGTAACTAAAATAATCCGGCTAAAACCATACCCTAGATAGTTTTAATTATTTTGTGATTGTCTTATTGTAGGTAAGTACTTATGTACTTAGTGTAGATAGGTCAATGATATAAAAAAACATATGACGCAATACTTCTTCGAAATGATCTCGTTGCACAGTGAACAACAGCTTTATATAATACCTAGATTAAATAAAACTAGATCAAAAATATTACATTTATATAATTTTAATTATAAATATTATGACAACACACACTCATTGCAATCACGAAACGACAGTAGATACCTATTCGATTTATTAGTAACACTTTTACTGGCATGTACTAGACATTTAATAATTATTATTACATGTACGAGTATGTACGTAATAGGGTCTTGAGTTGTTCGAAAAAGTTACCGTGGCCCTGGCACAGGCAAGTGAAGGAACACGGGTGGGTTTTAGTCAGTAAAAGTATATTATGACACGCCCTCTCGCTCCGCCCAGAGCTGGAGAAGTTATTTGATAATATTATACTTACCACCCAAAAAAAAGTTAGTATAATAGTTGTACATGACTGTCTCGTTGGTCTAGTGGTCGCAAGCGCTACTGCTGAGCATGAGGTCCTGGGTTCGACTCCCAGGTCGGTAGCAGCCCGTAGTATGGGCGTGTAGGTACCCGTTCGATGGGAATAGGCTTGCCCCGGACTTCAACACAGTTTCACCTCTGCCTATCCCTATAATACGGAAAATACAGGAGGCCTAAAAAGGCCACTTTGGCAGAATCATAAAAGGATAACATAATGGACACGATCGTATCAAATCCCATTGGTGAAGCATTTTTCAGATTTTTTTTTATCCGTGCTAAAATACCAATCAATCCGATCCAAATCCAGTCCCAATCTCTTTGATTATACCTACGTAGGGTAGCGAAAAAAAGAAAAACAAGGACTGTCTTCGCCATATTACGATTCATAATGTTATCCTGTTATGATTCTCCAAAGTGGCCTTTTTAGGCCCCCTGCTGTGGTGTTATGTGCATATATAATGTGTTTATGCACAAACTCCAACAGCGGCAGCGGTAAAATCTAATACATTTCAGTTCGTTCTAAGAGTTACTAACAGCTTGAAATAAAACCATGAATAAGGTCAAGCAATAAATCTGAGAAGTGTTCGCATCGTTGGCACCAGCACTTTGTTTCCTGAGTTCCACCTGCAGACAGTTAAAAGTATTTTAAAATTAAAAAGAAAAGGAATCTACAACCACGACTTTCTTTTCTGAAAAAATCTGGGTTCTCGTTTAGAGCTTGATTTTCTCAATTTTTAGGGTTCCGTACCTCGAAAGGAAAAACGGAACCCTTATAAGATCACTTCGTTGTCCGTCTGTCTGTCCGTCAGTCACGAACTTTTTTCTCAGGAGTGCGTGGAGTTATCAAGTTGAAATTAATATCAATTACTCAAGGCTGCAATCACTTGAAGCAGTCAAAAAATCTAACTTCTAAGTCAACGCAATCAAAAGATTGTTTATGTTCCGAAATCAAAACCTAGGGTAGGTACGTCCCGTTGACCTAGAATCATGAAATTTGGCAAGAAGCAATTTCATGTGCCTAGCACAAGTAAAGGAAATAATCCGAAAACCGTTAATTTGTAGTTACATTCCAAAAAAATTAAATTTAAAACTATTTACATACTTACCTACAAATTTGTACGGAGCCCTCGGAGCGCGAGTCCGACTCGCACTTGACCGATTTTTTTTTAAATATTGGGCTCCTATTGTAATTTTCACTTACAAGAGACATAGTATGCAATAAAAAGGAACTAAAGTAAGTACTATTTACAAAGGACCGCAAAAACGGACCCACCTGAAAAAAAAAAGAATATCTCAGTGTTACCACAAATAAATGAATAACGTAGGTATATAGTAAAAACAAAACTATTATTATATAATTTATGGTACATATACTACCACACACACACTAACAAACCGAGTTCATTCACATAAGACCTTGACATGATTACGCTCAATGAAATTTAGTGAGCGTTGCGCAGACGCACATAAACGTACACACACACACACACTAGTAAGTACAGGTACATAATGTACGACACGTGGCGAGATGCGCACGATTCGTTATGTAAATATTAATACATCTATTGAGTTTCAGCTTTGCTTAGGGTTTTTGTCTGTGAGTAAAATAAAAAGGATTTGTAATGATCTCCTTGTAGCTATGAAACTGAGCGAGTTTCCAAAAAAAATACTAAACAAAATTTTGTCATGGTCAGTAACAAAATGCTGAAGAATGAAATCATTTTCATTATTGTACCCTAAATCATTAAGTATATAAATATAAATTACTAGCGGCCTGCCCCTGGTTTGCGCGGGTTTGACGACGAGATCGATACGAGTAATATATTAATTTTAATATTTATTTATTATACACATAAACCTTCCGGAATCAGTTTGTAAACGACTGTCTAAATGTCTATGGTTTTATAGTGCACTAGTTGCGCCCCGCGGTTTCACCCGCAAGTGTTCACATAGTGAGAATATCGGCATAAAAAATATCCTATGTGCTTATCCATGTCATTGTCTACCCATGTGCCAAATTTCATCCAAATCTAGTTTTGGCGTGAAAACGTAACAAACCAAAAATCTAATATTTTTTCTTTATAATATTAGTTTAGATTTTCTTATATTCAAGCTTAAAGTATGTTCTAATGACTTCTACACACCACATTTAAAGTCTATCACAGCTTCATCTCCGGCTCCAATACGCGTAAGAGGAGACAGGTAAAACAATACACTAGTTATAAAGGATTTGTGTACATTCACAATAAACATAGTAAGTCATTGACTGAAGGAACGTGTGTGTCGTTTGTTCTCGATGATTGCTGAAGCTATTTTCATGCGGTTACTTGTTATCATGCCTGTATAGACGGTGCATGAATAGATATCATGTCTGGTCGGGTTGTTGAAAGCGTTATGTGTTGAAGCATTTGTCAGTGCATGTTCTTTGCAATGAGGAATGGTTATGCACACGTTCTTTCACGACTCTTCATTGTGCCTCTTAGAATCAATGTTCAAAGATTTAAGACGTTCATTTTTATGGAACACTTATTATTAGTATATACTTAAATAGATTGATTAATAGTTGGAGTCCAAACCTGCTACTGACAAAGTTTACCAAAAAACTCAATAATGATATGTGCAATATACATATTATAATATATACAATGTATGATAGAATCTAGACATCACCTTGAAACCAATTGGTAGTTAACTACTTGATGAAAAACTAAAAACAAAAAAGAAGTTGCTAATAATATAATATATATTCAAGAGATATAGACTTGCGAACAATGTAACCTTACACAAAGGAAACCCACCTTGAGCCATCAGGAAAATGTACAGGAAAGGTTACTTGACCTGCAGAGAAAATCGCACTCTGTCGCGGTTCTTGTATTAACGATAATAGAAATGTATTGTATGAGACTGATGGACCTAAAGTCGTTTCCTAGAGTATTATTCTGTGAAGAAAATTCTTGGTCTTGAAGTTCGCCCTTCTATTTCTTAGTGTCTCTATTTAGTTAATTAGAAAATGTTTGGCCAAAAATTCAGCTACGCGAACTGCACTCGCCTTAAAACGGACCGTAAAGGCGTAAATTGGGTATATTTCGAGCAATGATTTTTTTTAGACATTAAATAAGACGTTAACCGCATTTTTGGACTATTTTCATCGTTATACTAATCGTATAAATTTGTTTAGCATTTCGTACACAATTCTGCGCACTTATTTGTGATCTAAAATAAATCGGTTGCGTAAAGACGCAAAATAACGCGCGTGAGTTGACACGATCTCGGTTTTACGCGTGGTAATGACTTGTAGTAGGTACAAACTTAGATTGTTAGCATCATTATCTTGGATGATTAGTTTCTTTAATCCTATCATTAATCGACTTAATAGTATAAAGAATGGAAATTATAAAACTAGGCCTAATGGAAGTCATAAAAAAGCAGATAATACTGCGGAATAAAATCCTCATCTGGTTTTAACAAGTATCTGCCATATTTTAGCAACGACACAGTTTAACTTTTGTAGCTATCCGAGTGTCCATTGTAATGTCAACTTGTTGTCGTTCCAAAACAAAACATTTCCTTAAAAAAAAAAACTGTTTTTTTTTTTTGACTAGTTTCTTCCAAGAACCAGTTGCCACTGCACTGGTTCTTGGATGAAACCAAAAATGAAAATTGAAAGTGGAAGTCCCCATGTGTTCCTGTTCGTTCCTGTTCCTGTGGAAGCCTAATGTCCTGCTGTGGACTTCAAAATTATGCTGAAGTGAACAAATCCCAAAATAAGTTTAGGCTAGTCATAGCCGTCCCCCGACGCGACGACACTTGGATCAGAATATTTCCTACAATTTATAACGGGTTAAAATACTTTTTTACAAAAAAAAAAACAACCAACTTCCAAAAAAAACACTACAAAGTGAAAAATAACTTTAATTTCATACATATATGTCACAATAAATGTTTTTTTTTGTAGTCGGATGTTTTTTATTGTAAAAAAAAATATTTTTCACTTTTTAGTTGTAGTTAGTTGTTAAACCTACCCCACACAAATTCATATAACACTACTTGACACATCTGTCTACCCTTTTAAAGGATACAGGCGTGATGTTATGTTGTGTTATTGCGTAAACAATGCATACATATGCGATAGCAGTAATCGCTGTTGATTTGCTGGCATTTATTGAAGAGTTCCGTTGTCTTTCTCCGAAATTCACGATCAGATATAGGAATAAACTTCTTTCGAACACAAAAAGAATTTTGCAAATCCCAAACCAACCAAAATATATAGACATATATGACGGAGCTATGTCCGAACATACATAAAAAAAATGTATATATATACATCCGAATTGAGAACCTCCTCCTTTTTTGAAGTCGGCTAAAAAGAAATGCAATTTAATTTCCATTTACATTCTTCAAAGTTCGTTAGTAGGACCTGACACTTACCTACTACTAGTTCTGACTACCGCTTTATTAGTAATAGTTGTATAAAAGCTTTTCGGCTCCGGCTCTAGATAGAGTCTGTATTTAGATTACCTAAGATGGCGTAATGTACTAGATCTAGATTTGTTCTAACACTTTTATTCTGTTTTTGTTTTGTGTAATGGAAGTCGGTTGAAATATTTGTGTTGTCGCGCCAATGTAGAGTCATTGACACTTTATAAATATACGTAGTGGTTCAAGGTAAATAATAAATGGTAAGATTTTTCTGTAAAATACTTTCAAATATCATCATGTATACAAGTTTCAAACAAGAAATATCTAAAAATAAAAAATACCGCAAGGTAAGCTGAAAGTTTTTGAAATTGTTCTGTACAAGCGAAGGCTTGGCAAGTTGTCATAAAACTGAACAATTAATCATCTTGCTAATATAACCCGTAACAACTAGAGGTTTGGGATACCGCCAGACATGGCTTCACATACTGTGCCAGTACTTGTTGAAACTTGCAAACGATTTGGTTCTCTGAACGATTTATAATTCTGATGAGATAATACTTATTACTAATTAAATCCGTTTTTGTTAATACACGAATTGGCTTGATTACATTATGCTAGAAGTGGGTCATGCACCACCTAACAATTAATTGTAATTTTTTTTAATTCAACCAAATTAAACAAAAATTAGAAGGCCGCTAATTAGTTTTAACAAAATGAATAGAGGAAACCTTGAAAGCTACAATTACTATTAATTGCTATTCAGTTTGTGAGCTGTATACTGTTATAGATCGACTAAATTAAAGAGTTATTAAAATTATAATGTTTAAGAAAAGATAGAGATATAAATTATGCTTTCGAATATTGCCTATTTTGGAAAATTTGACCAGCCTGAGTTCCGGTCGTGTGTTCGAACCCAGCACTTACTTTGAGTATTGAATTTCATCACCACTGCTCTCAAAACGGTGAAGTAAAACATCGTGAGGAAACCGGCATGTCTTAGAACCAAACATTCGAAGACATGTGACGTCCAATATCTACCAACCCGCACTTTGTCCCCGCAGTGAACATTTAGGCTGATTATGCTAAGTCACGCTGACCTCAAACAGCGACAATTCTCGTAATTTTAAGAACGTTCACAGTCTGATCTCAGTCTCAATCTGCCAAATATACTTACCTCTAATTTCTCTACATGTTTTCAATTTTGACAATCGGGAATTAGCGTTCTGATCTTTGACACTGACATAGCCAAGCAATTCTGATATCTTTGACACTGACATAGCCAAGCTGTTCTGATATCTTTGACACTGACAAAGCCAAGTTGTTCTGATATCTTTGACACTGACAAAGCCAAGTTGTTCTGATATCTTTCTTAACACACATTACTTTATGACATAGTAACAAATAAGATCGACAATCTTGTCTAACCCATTAGCGTCTGGACAAATATAGGCCAGCCCTTCTGATAACAACCTGGCCCACTATCTTGCACGTGTAGCTTTTAAAATCTACACAAAATATTGACATTAAAGACATGTGTTTATTGAGTACATACATAAGTCTCGTCCTTGTACCATCCATGTGTGGCTATCAGGCGTTGCGAAGTACATACTTAGGTACTTATTGACATAGCGAGTAGGTAAAAAGTACGTACGAAAATATTGAAATATCGATTCTTATGTAAATACATATAATTCAAGCTTAATATTTTTTAAGTGGAGAATATATTTTGTTATTGACATTTGGGATGACATGTAATAATCGCAGACAGCTGAATTATTATTGTGTTTGTTTTTTTGAGAGTTGAGCTGTGAATCGGTTGCAAAACACGTTTTATGTTAAACTTATGGTGATGTTGCTATGCTCTGTTACCAGGTGTTGCCGAACCGAATGATTAATGTGTTTACCTGTTTGCTTATTAGAAGAGGAAACCCAGGCCGGTAACAAACAGGTTTGAAAATAGGTGTTGGCTAGCTCATTTTAGGATAGTTTAAAAAGAATTAGGTATCCTAAAACAATATTACTATTATTATCTAACGGCTTATTCTGAGAAAACCTAAGTTTTTATTTTTAAATCTTAATTCATCTTAAATAACAATTTTTCTGTAGACTTTTGAAAAATAAAGTTTTTTATTCAAATTAAGCGTGGAAACAGCACTTTTCGAACCTCAAAATTACATAAGACATTCCCCTAAAACACCCACCCTTCACCACTTCCTAGTTCTTTCACTAGGAAGAAGAAGTGGTGTAACAAACTCCCGGCAGCACACAAAGCACTAGGGAGAGGTCTATGTCCAGCAGTGGAGAGAGGACCACTAGACGTTACGTTAGTGACCACTTCCAATTCCGATTTAATTCTTTTGTGTCGGTACGAGTAACTTAACACTTCAACAGAAGCTCATAATCATGGTACAAAGATAAGCCATTCAGCAAAAATGGTAGCAGGCCTGACTGTGGGTGGTAGGGTGTTGTACCATAATGGAACCCTGCTCATCACATTTAACAAGTGGTCGTTATTAGACGTTCATTCGATAAGCTGACACACATAGCTAACGATGGTCCTATATTCTTAATGGAGGTAGGCACAATGATAAGACTATAATTATATTTGTGTGTACTTTGTAGCTACTCGTGCCAATCATTACCCTCATTTTGGCAGAACCTAGTGACTGCGGGTGCTCAACCGCTTTGGTCATTATTACTGATAACAGACTGGTGATAACGATGGACAGCACGTGACCCTGCTAAGAATAGGTGGGCCTGGAGACATTGTTATCTTTCACCGTTTGTGTCCAAGAGAACATACAAAGTGCAGTGCCTATTTGTAGTGTAGGTGCCTAATAGTCCCAGAAAGGCATCTTGTGGGCGGTTTCTGACTATTAAGTTCGGGACTATAGCCTCTATGTTGTTCTTTACCTTGAACCAGACATTGAAGAAAAAGTTTAGGGCTGCATTTTGGTAAAAATAATAGTAAATTTGGAACTTCATAACCTACGGGGTAATTACGTGTCACACTTACAATGGCAATGCTGTAATTTTGACAGTTTATCAACATTCATTGCGTTATAAGTAGTGGAACAGACGTATTTTTCAAACAATGAAGCAATGGATTAGCAATTTCCTTCAAAATCTTTTGGATTGTAATTATTGATAGTGTCTTACGCAATTAGGGGGTACTGGTGTTATCGCCACAAGCAATCAGAACGATGCAAGAAAGCAAATCTTTAATTAAACCTACAAGATATTTAGAAACATATTTCCTGAAACTCAAACATTACCAAAACCCCTTTTACAGTTACCTAAGGTAAGTACTATTAAGTTGAAGTCGTGCCCACCTGTATCAACTACACCCTTACAAGGTGGGCAGTCCACAGCCGCCATTTTCGAGGAAGTGCGACCTCTGACACACATCGGAGCACGTTCACATTTCTGATGATACATTATCGAGCCGCCGACCATTCGCTAATATTACCGGATATTACGAGCCAAACAGATAATTGGAGGGTTCGTACAATCAAATTGAATTATCAATAATTTTACAAGATGAATTAAATTGTTATTTGCTTGAGCAAATAACAATTTAATTAATCTTGCAAAATTAAAGAAACGTAAAGAACTGAAGTTAAAGCACCTTTAGTTTTTGAAAACTAAAAGTGCTTCAACTTCAGTTTTCATTTCGGTGTGGTTAGTGGTACAGCTAAGGTGCCGTTCGGCCATGTGCCGTTGAAATTGGTGCTCTAAGTGGAATACCTCGTAAAGTGTGCTTACGTAAGTTTATCCAGCATATCTTGGGCAATCAGCCCCAGTCGCTAACTTGCTGACTGCTTATCTATTCCCTAACTTGCTGACTATAGCCTATCTATTCGCTAACTTGCTGACTAGCTTATCTATTCGCTAACTTGCTGACTAGCCTATCTATTCGCTAACTTGCTGACTAGCCTATCTATTCGCTAACTTGCTGACTAGCCTATCTATTCGCTAGCTTGCTGACTAGCCTATCTATTCGCTAACTTGCTGACTAGCCTATCTATTCGCTAACTTGCTGAATAGCCTACCTATTCGCTAACTTGCTGACTAGCCTATCTATGCGCTAACTTGCTGACTAGCCTATCTATTCGCTAACTTGCTGACTAGCCTATCTATTCGCTAACATGCTGACTAGCCTATCTATTCGCTAACTTGCTGACTAGCCTATCTATTCGCTAAAATGCTGACTAGCCTATCGATTCGCTAACTTGCCGACTAGCCTATCTATTCGCTAACTTGCTGACTAGCCTATCTATTCGCTAACATGCTGACTAGCCTATCTATTCGCTAACTTGCTGACTAGCCTATCTATTCGCTAACATGCTGACTAGCCTATCTATTCGCTAACTTGCTGACTAGCCTATCTATTCGCTAACTTGCTGACTAGCCTATCTATTCGCTAACATGCTGACTAGCCTATCTATTCGCTAAAATGCTGACTAGCCTATCTATTCGCTAACTTTCTGACTAGCCTATCTATTCGCTAACTTGCTGACTAGCCTATCTATTCGCTAACATGCTGACTAGCCTATCTATTCGCTAACTTGCTGACTAGCCTATCTATTCGCTAACATGCTGACTAGCCTATCTATTCGCTAACTTGCTGACTAGCCTATCTATTCGCTAACTTGCTGACTAGCCTATCTATTCGCTAAAATGCTGACTAGCCTATCTATTCGCTAACTTGCTGACTAGCCTATCTATTCGCTAACTTGCTGACTAGCCTATCTATTCGCTAACTTGCTGACTAGCCTATCTATTCGCTAACTTGCTGACTAGCCTATCTATTCGCTAACTTGCTGACTAGCCTATCTATTCGCTAAAATGCTGACTAGGCTATCTATTCGCTAACTTGCTGACTAGCCTATCTATTCGCTAACTTGCTGACTAGCCTATCTATTCGCTAACTTGCTGACTAGCCTATCTATTCGCTAACATGCTGACTAGCCTATCTATTCGCTAACTTGCTGACTAGCCTATCTATTCGCTAACATGCTGACTAGCCTATCTATTCGCTAACTTGCTGACTAGCCTATCTATTCGCTAACTTGCTGACTAGCCTATCTATTCGCTAACTTGCTGACTAGCCTATCTATTCGCTAACATGCTGACTAGCCTATCTATTCGCTAACTTGCTGACTAGCCTATCTATTCGCTAAAATGCTGACTAGCCTATCGATTCGCTAACTTGCCGACTAGCCTATCTATTCGCTAACTTGCTGACTAGCCTATCTATTCGCTAACATGCTGACTAGCCTATCTATTCGCTAACTTGCTGACTAGCCTATCTATTCGCTAACATGCTGACTAGCCTATCTATTCGCTAACTTGCTGACTAGCCTATCTATTCGCTAACTTGCTGACTAGCCTATCTATTCGCTAACATGCTGACTAGCCTATCTATTCGCTAAAATGCTGACTAGCCTATCTATTCGCTAACTTGCTGACTAGCCTATCTATTCGCTAACTTGCTGACTAGCCTATCTATTCGCTAACATGCTGACTAGCCTATCTATTCGCTAACTTGCTGACTAGCCTATCTATTCGCTAACATGCTGACTAGCCTATCTATTCGCTAACTTGCTGACTAGCCTATCTATTCGCTAACTTGCTGACTAGCCTATCTATTCGCTAACTTGCTGACTAGCCTATCTATTCGCTAACTTGCTGACTAGCCTATCTATTCGCTAACATGCTGACTAGCCTATCTATTCGCTAACTTGCTGACTAGCCTATCTATTCGCTAAAATGCTGACTAGCCTATCGATTCGCTAACTTGCCGACTAGCCTATCTATTCGCTAACTTGCTGACTAGCCTATCTATTCGCTAACATGCTGACTAGCCTATCTATTCGCTAACTTGCTGACTAGCCTATCTATTCGCTAACATGCTGACTAGCCTATCTATTCGCTAACTTGCTGACTAGCCTATCTATTCGCTAACTTGCTGACTAGCCTATCTATTCGCTAACATGCTGACTAGCCTATCTATTCGCTAAAATGCTGACTAGCCTATCTATTCGCTAACTTGCTGACTAGCCTATCTATTCGCTAACTTGCTGACTAGCCTATCTATTCGCTAACATGCTGACTAGCCTATCTATTCGCTAACTTGCTGACTAGCCTATCTATTCGCTAACATGCTGACTAGCCTATCTATTCGCTAACTTGCTGACTAGCCTATCTATTCGCTAACTTGCTGACTAGCCTATCTATTCGCTAAAATGCTGACTAGCCTATCTATTCGCTAACTTGCTGACTAGCCTATCTATTCGCTAACTTGCTGACTAGCCTATCTATTCGCTAACTTGCTGACTAGCCTATCTATTCGCTAACTTGCTGACTAGCCTATCTATTCGCTAACTTGCTGACTAGCCTATCTATTCGCTAAAATGCTGACTAGCCTATCTATTCGCTAACTTGCTGACTAGCCTATCTATTCGCTAACTTGCTGACTAGCCTATCTATTCGCTAACTTGCTGACTAGCCTATCTATTCGCTAACATGCTGACTAGCCTATCTATTCGCTAACTTGCTGACTAGCCTATCTATTCGCTAACTTGCTGACTAGCCTATCTATTCGCTAACTTGCTGACTAGCCTATCTATTCGCTAACTTGCTGACTAGCCTATCTATTCGCTAACTTGCTGACTAGCCTATCTATTCGCTAACATGCTGACTAGCCTATCTATTCGCTAAAATGCTGACTAGCCTATCTATTCGCTAACTTGCTGACTAGCCTATCTATTCGCTAACTTGCTGACTAGCCTATCTATTCGCTAACATGCTGACTAGCCTATCTATTCGCTAACTTGCTGACTAGCCTATCTATTCGCTAACATGCTGACTAGCCTATCTATTCGCTAACTTGCTGACTAGCCTATCTATTCGCTAACTTGCTGACTAGCCTATCTATTCGCTAAAATGCTGACTAGCCTATCTATTCGCTAACTTGCTGACTAGCCTATCTATTCGCTAACTTGCTGACTAGCCTATCTATTCGCTAACTTGCTGACTAGCCTATCTATTCGCTAACTTGCTGACTAGCCTATCTATTCGCTAACTTGCTGACTAGCCTATCTATTCGCTAAAATGCTGACTAGCCTATCTATTCGCTAACTTGCTGACTAGCCTATCTATTCGCTAACTTGCTGACTAGCCTATCTATTCGCTAACTTGCTGACTAGCCTATCTATTCGCTAACATTCTGACTAGCCTATCTATTCGCTAACTTGCTGACTAGCCTATCTATTCGCTAACATGCTGACTAGCCTATCTATTCGCTAACTTGCTGACTAGCCTATCTATTCGCTAAAATGCTGACTAGCCTATCTATACACCACGATATGAACTGAGCGCCAATTCCCGTAATTAAAAACGTTCAAAATCTAGTCGCAATCTCATCTCGGCGATAATCAATGTCAAAAACTTAAGTCAACAATGTAAGGAAATTTTAATATTTTTGACAGATTGAGGCTGAAATCAGACTGTGAACGTTCTCAACAGTTCTCGTTTTTATCGTGGAGAAATGTTCATGCGTTCTGCACTGCCACGGGGAGATAGTGCAGTTATGTGGGACTCTAACCCACTAAAACTCCACGATGTCTCCTCTGCCGCTTACGGCGGGAACACGGGCACGCGTTATCACTCATCCGTGAACCCGCCGCGCCTGTCCATCACCGGACCCTCCTCTGGGGAGTACTTCCCATCACCGGCGCACCCAAATAGCACGCCGTGACCACCCCAGGGACCAAACCAGCACATGGGCGCCAGACGACCCTGGTCCCCGTGCGGGGGGTCAGGTCTTTGGCCCCGCCGCCTACCAATTTTCGGCCGCAGAGGATATGGGAGAGCGGCCATCGTCATACCAACACTCCTCCTCCCCTGCGGCCCCACCGCGTCAGCCATCAGACGGTGGCGACCCCGACAAGGCCGCGGAAGGTACGGAGAGCAGTGCACCGCAATACCGCCACTGAACAATCTCAACCCTCAGCCGCGATGCCTAGGCTCCCATATGACATCGCGGACCGCCTCAGTTGCGATGTCGCCCAAGCGGCACCGCAACCTACTTGTTGCCCGCTACGTCGTCGGCTTATCAAATGGCAAAAGCCCTGACGAGCGGCCCCTCCTCGGGTATTGCCCCTCTGTTCTCATTTAGCTCGTGCCGACCACTGATAAAGAAGAGATGCCAAGTATCGTTACATTTAGATTTGCATGTCTTTCCCCACTGAGTTGATTGTCCAACTAGATTATTAAATTAGGAAGTATGTGTGTCTAGATCAAATCCAACCTTATCTAGTCACAATCTCACCCCCGAGATATAACTAAGGCATTTTTGAGCAGAAAATAGCAATTAACTCTACCTTATCTACCAAAAGAGGCTCCACCAACACAATTATACAATAAAATAAAAAAATTAGTTGCCCAAATATAGAACCCAGGCGCGAACTGACTCACTCCAGATAACATATCTCAAGGATGAATTAAAAAAATATCGCGTTACGTAAGCACACCCGATGTAGCGTAAACATGTTTTTTTGATGCATAATTATTCGATAACACCGAAATACCACGTTGTAAATTACCATTGTTAATAACTTTATATCAACAGCAATAAAGTTGAATTTAGTTTGATGTGTATGCAAAGTATTTGTCAAGACTCAAGGTCAGTATTAAATTTTTCTTACTGACAAAATGTAGAGAAAAACAAAAGTTTCACGGTTATCGGGCGATAAGAAAATTCGTTACACTTGTAGAAACTTCTCGAATCAATGCAGTCACAGATGTACTCAATGTCAGTAGTATAATTTTCGAATCCAGTAGTTTTAAGTTAGGTAGATTAAGCCAGTCCCCGAAAGCCAGCAAAGTAATTTGTTGCCAAATCTCACGCGAATTTTGTCTGATTTATTGTTAACCCAACTTTGGGTAACCAATCATAACTGTAAGCATTATAATATAATTTACTATACATTTAGTGATCAGGCTTTTGGAAATCGGGGACTAATAATTGTGTATTAAGTTCCGTAAAGCAGCGATTCTTTTTTGGTTTTAGTTGCCATCTTTGCTCGGAGAGTTCTTCTATCCGTGCATGAAACGGAGTGAAACTTCTGCATAGTTTTGTTTTTGTTGTACGCATAGTTTTAACATTCAAGACTTAGTGTCGAGAATTTCTATTCCTCTAGGTAATAAGTCAGAGTGTTGCGAAAAACAACTTTGATTGATGATCAGTGGTTTAAATGATCAGCAGGAGTGGTAGGTAAAGTAGTCACGTAGTCTGTGACTCACATACACACATAACTTACTAGGCAAATGCATAAAAATGTCGAATCGAATGATAAATAGGTACCTGCTTTATGAACTGGTTTACTTAGTAAAACGGAGGCAATACCTCTAATATCACCGCGTTTGGCAGGTAATTGATCGCAGTATGTTTTTATTAAAAAAAAAAAAAAAAATTATTTCTAGCAACACAATAACAACCTAGAAATAAATGTTTTTTTATTTTTTTTTTTATTAGAAGCTGTGATGCTGGGAGTTTGTTGCGTTGTCTTCTCAGCTAAAGCACAAGGAAGTGGTGAAGGGCGGGCGTGTTGAGGAGTCCTGTCTTATGTAATGTGCCGAGATTTTATAATATAATTATTTAATCAGTTTAAACGAGAACTACGGGTAAACAGGTGGTTAAATTAATGTTCTAGGAAACCAAAAAGTTGAAAAACAATAATATTGATGCGGAAATTCGATAATCGTTATACGTGGCTATCAAATTGCAGCATTTTTATCTGGATTGAGGTAGGTGTGTACTGAGGTACTTCACCGAACTGGACTCAAACAAGGCAAACTTATCGTTATAATATGCACTAGGTATTGTGAAGGTCCCGACGGGTCCTCCACAGTACACCTAGATACGTGTGGTGTATAATTGAAAGGCCTTTGACTTGGAACTAATATATTTTTAAGAGAACAATACAGCTTCACGATAATTCTAGCCCTGACGATTGAACAAAAATACAATATTAAAAATATTTGAATACTCGAATGAACGTTCGAATGGAACATGTATACAATTATAACCAGCCAGTGCCTTTTACTAAAGGCAGGATCAGACAGACTCTACAGTTCCTAGGTAGGTACAGGTACCTGATTAGTGCCTCGTTGGTAATTAGTGCTCGTAAGTGCGACTGCTGAGCGTGGGGGTACTCGGTTCGACACCCAGGTCGAGCAGTGTTGTTGGGTTTTCCGGCTAGCGGCCTATTACATAAGACTTATGTTACACAACCTGCAAAATGATGATAGATGCATTATACATACCTATAGATCTGTCTACCCTTTATGTACAAAGTGGTGTAGTAGGATTAGTAGACCTTACCGCCAAAATAATAACGAATAACGTCTTAGAGTCAGGCTAAATGTTTGTGTAAAACACATCTAACTATACTACTTATAACTTACCTCTTTAGAAAATACATGCGTCATGTTATATAACACAATAAATTATAATTAATGACACCATGGAAAGATAATTACATGGAAATATTGTTGCCAACCGAAAGTAGCTCGGCAGTTAATATGACTCATAGTATGAATTAATTATGTTTTTTTGTTATATCATTATGTATATAATAATATAAAATATCAGGTGGTACATAAGTGAGTCATCGTGCGGCAACACACTTTGTTTTGTAACAGTTTTTAATTTTTTACATCTGCTATCTTGAATATTACTAGGCACTTTTTTATTGTGAATGACGAGGTTGTAGGCATGTTCCAGACATTTGTTGTAGTGAACAATAAGTATCCAGAGGTCCTCTATTTGTTCTTTTCTTTTACATAAATTATCATCTAAAATGAATTAAATAGTTTCTACTCGGAAAAAAGTTTAATTTTCCAAGGAAAACGATAAAATTATTCCATGTAAAATCACTTAATAAAGCTAATATATAATAAGTATAGATAAGTCAGTGTCACCGTCTCTATTTGCTCTATTAAAAATAATAGGGTCGTTATCAGCGGCGACGTAGAGTCTGCACTATATTGTTATCAGCGTATCGGCACCAGTGACTCAGGCGCACTTAGCATACAATGGGGTCGCAGGTTCGAGGCCCGGCTTTGACACAGCTGCTGCTTGAGTATGCACACGTATGTAGGACACTTACTTGAAGGTTGGTTTCAGTTATTTTTTCTAGTAAATAAGGCTAAAATAGAAGTTGTGATAACCTATCGATTGATAGTTCGAGAACTTTTAAATCGGAATGTCACAAGTTCGATCCCGGATGAGTTTTTTTATGACAATTTAACAGCTATTATTACCTTTTTTTTAATGATATTTGTGAAAACGTGACAACATACCGCATCGCCGATTGTCGTGATAATAGATGCGCAAACAAATGTAGTCGTGATAACAGTTATCAGTCGCCAATAGGACTGGCGGCGGCGATGACTGGCATGCTCCAAGCGCATGATCGCGGAAACCGAATGGTTGCGGGAATAAATGAATATCTTTGAATATGACCGCTGATACGATATTTGATGAAAACAAGATTAAAAAAAATTGAATAACTAATAATAACTAACAATTAATAACTAGTAATTGCCCGTGTATTGCTATAGAGACCGGAAGAAAATACATTTGACAAGATAGGCCGTCGGAAATAGACAGAAAAAGAGGCTAAATTCGCAAAGCGTGATATAGTTCTGCATTTTTGGTATGTTATATAAGTCTGTTGGGGTAGTGTGAATTCAAATTTGCAACTCCGAAAAACTTGTGGAAACTGAGAAAAACTTCGAAATTTTGGGACTTTTTTCACTATTTACTCTCCAGGGCCAAAAATCTGCATGTTTTGCGAATAAAATTTTCTACACTTAGAAACTGTATTAAATTACCTACAATTTGAGCCCCATTGCAGCTCTATTTCCTTGATAAAAACTAATCTATGGCACTTCTAAAATTACCAATTTTTTCGAAAATTTAAATTTTCAGGTTTACTCACTTATTTCACGAAATACGAGTATTGGCAAAACCACTTGCCCTACAAAGAAAGGTTACAGAAAATATGTTTTAGTACATTTATTAAGTTTTTATTACAGCCCAAAAAGAAGTCTGTGAGACTAACAGTTCACGCACAATCTCAAAAAAACGAAAATAAGGTAAAATGGGTTATAGAGGCAAAAGACTCAATGAATACAGGATTATTGGAAATTAGACCGCAATCTTATAAGGGGCGATGGGTCATTCCCATTGGGTCAGGTAATTAGCAACAATATTGACCCCAGCAATAACAATGGTCTATAGGGAACTTTTTTTGTTTGAAAATTCAATTGAAATGACTCATTGATAAATTATTGAAGTTACAAAGGCCGTCGTCGTTACAATTTTGAGTTACTGAGGTGCAATGCCCAAATTATTCGTTTAAGTTATAGAGGGTTCGTATTTTAAGTAAAAGAGGTTTTTTACTCCGAGGGGAAGGGAACACAACATTTTATGAATTTATAGAGGTTTTTACGTTGTCGAGGTTTAAGTTATCAAGGTTCTACTGTATAATCTCTCCGTCCATAGCAAAAAGACTACATCGTAGTTCTTTCTTTCGTTCACGCGAATTTTGCGGAAGCTGACGAAAAGTGTCTGGTTACGGAGGCGTTGCAGGTACTCAGACACTGCACGACCTGAGGTTCCAGTTGTTTGTGAAGACTGCGGCAAGTGCAAAAGTGAATCTGGCACGTTTGCCCGTACTACCCCGATGCTTCCTCTTTCCATGCGTTTCGCACCTACCACCAAGTCAAAAGTAGCTGGGGGTAGAAAAGGATCCCACCGAGTGGGAGTGGGTAGGAAATCAGCTCCCGCAGCCTAATAATTAAATTATTTAATTAATTTAAAACATTCCTGTCTAATTACCAAAAAGTTTAGTCTTTTGTCTATATAAGCCATTTTACCTTCTTTTCGTTTTTTTTGAGATTGTGAGTGAACTGCTAGTCTCACAGACTTCGTTTTGGGCTCTAATAAAAGCTAAATAAATGTACTACAAAATTTTTTCTGTAACCTTTCTTCGTAGGGCAAGTGGTTTTGCCAATACTCGTATTTCGCAAAATAAGTGAGTAAAACCTGAAAATTTCAATTTTCGAAAAAAATGGTCATTTTCGAAGTGCCATAGATTAGTTTCTATCAAGGCAATAGAACTGCAATTGAGCTCAAATTGTAGGTAATTTAATACAGTTTAAAAGTGTAACAAACATTGTTCGCAAAAAATAGTATATAATAGTAGTAGTAGTAGTATATAGCAGTAGTATAATATAGTTTTGGCCCTGGAGAGCAAATAATGACGAAAGTCTCAAAATTTCGAAGTTTTTCTCGATTTTCTCAGTTTCCACAGGTTTTTCGAAGTTGCAAATTTGAAATCTCGCTACTCCAATAGACCCATACAACATACCAAAATTGCAGAACTATATCACGCTTTGCGAATTTAATGTCTTTATCCGACGGCCTAAGACGTGTATAGAGAATATCAAAATTGTCGTCATGGACAGACTCCTTGTCGACTCGTCCTTGTGGGGTTTATATTTGAAGTTGCCTAGAAACTGCACTAGAAGAGGTAAGGCATAACACTATAGAGATAGATCCCAACATAGCAGTGGATAATCTTTTTCCGAGCAGTATGACAGCAGTTGTTCCAATATCTTTAATAGATGTCAAAATCTATTATAATTATTGCCATTTAGTAGGCTGAACGTCATTAAAAAATATCTCTTGGAGGCAATTTTAATGTGTTAAGTGTTGCTACACAACATAGCAACAACATAACCTATGCAAATGCAGACGTAATAGGCGACGCGCATAGTCCGTCAGAGACAACGTACGCGACACGTACGTGTTGCGTCACAAGTTACAGTGCTGTGTCTACACGTTTCTATTTGTCGTGTGCTTGGGTGGCTTGTTTGACTTCAAGCTGTTCCTCCATAGATATTTTGATAAAGAAATTAAGATATCTGGAAAAGATTTCAAAGGAAATAAATGGTTCAACACTTTTAGCTATGGAAGAACTTATTATGTCAATGTTACTGTTATAATTATTCCCTAGCACATCACACTGTATGAGGAGAGGCCTTCGCCCTGCAGTGAGACAATAAAAGGCGAGTATTTTTTTATTTAAAGCAACACTGTTACTTTATAGCAACACTGCTACTTTAAAAATTGGAGTTTGTATCTGAAACATATAAGAACAAGACAACTTCTAAGTAACTTGCCAATGTTTGCTATATCAGCTCATTAGTATCAGCTCATTAGGCTGAAATAAAGGCTTTGATTTTCAGCGAAAATTGATAAGCTGATTTTAGAATATATACTTTTTAGGTGCAAAATACTGCAAGGTTAAAGTTATCAATTATCACACGAGTATCATATCGTGATATCAATAGTAAATAAGGAACTGGTTTGAAGGAATTACTAACTTACTTTCTGTAACTCGGTGATAAGTGTTACTAATTGCATCTAGCAGGTTTAATCTAACACGAGTCCATACTTAAATTAATTGTACTAGGAGTAACAATATATGTAGAAATTGATGCCTTTCATGTATAAATTACTGAAAGGTGTCAGAAAAACCCTAAATTGATATCACCAGGTTCTCACACAAAGCTGGCGTGTGCATACAACAATACTAGAACATATTAGTCTAAAAAGGCTTTGCAACACTTTTGCATATGGCTTGTTTAGAACAACGGAAGAGAGGGATCTCGAAACAAAACATTTAATTTTTAGCTATCTTACCATCCATGTCAACAACTAAAGTTCTAACTATTGTAGCCAGCATTAACTTAAGAAAGGCTGCTATACTTTTTTCTCATTTTTAGGGTCCCGTACCAAAATGGTAAAAAACGGAACCCTTATGGTGAGACTAAGTCTGTCTGTCTGTCTGTCATAGCTGGATATCTCAAGAACTACTAATGTTATCAACTTGAAATTTGGAATAGTGTTAGACGACGTTTGCCCAACTATTTTGCAAATAAGAAAGAAATGAAAGTATATCATGTTTATTTTTTGCAACAGGGACTGAAAGGGGGTCTGAAAAATTCGAAGTGGGGCTACTAGGGCATGTGTGGTATCATATGAAAGAAAGCAGTTTGCACATTCTCAAACATTTTTTCTTTTTTTTAAGCTGCATAGTTTTCGACTTTTGATGAAAAATGTAAAAAAACAATATTCTATGTGATAGAAGTTTATATAAAGATTACAGGAAAAATAAAACAAAATATCTAAATCTCTCTCTCACTTTTTCAGAAATCGTCAACAAAAGTTACACTAGTTCCACTATCGGTCAAGAGATGGTGCTGACATAAAATTGCAATATTCTACACCGCAGTGCACAGTGTTAAAATTTTCTGATGAATTTAGGCCTCGCCGATGAAAATTTAAAAACATGATGGTACGGAAACTTCGGTGCGCGAGTCCGACTCGCTCTTGCCCGGTTCTTAAACTTTGCACACGACGTTTCCCGTCATTTTCAGTTACTCAATATTCCACACAATAGGTAACTCATACATTTTGTCACTTCGACACGCGTTACATAACTAGTTACAGACTGCACTCGTATTTTAGTGTGTGTGCATAAGTCAGTGTTTGCTTAGAAACGGCGTGTGTGTGTGTGTGTGCATGTCTACAAGTTGGTATTTGCTTGGAAGCGGAATGGAGACATCGCTTTATCTGACGTGACTTACAACTGATAGTGAATACTGTAACCATGCAGTCAGACCTAGACGAAACAGTCTTAAGTCATCGCTCTTTGAAAACAATGTTGGATCGCACTGCAAACACGGCCTCGGGAACAAAATAGTGTTACGTTGACAGAAAAATAACAGTTTTGAAATTGTAATACCTAAGTCTGTATAGAGCCATAGAAACAAAAGCATCATAGAAATAAACAAGCCAATAAATTGTTAAAGAATGTGACATTTCTGCAAAAATGAACGAAGAAAGAAAAACGGTAATGAAAACGAAACGTGTTTACAACATAATTTTCCTGTATCCTTGAGGCATGTATTACCGTATGTAATTTAAATAACAAACAGTAGTAAATTAATGTCTGTTTACATTTGAGCAATAAATACGTTATGTAAACTGTAACAAAATGCTAAGAAGATACTTAATTGCATTCAATATTTGTGTAAAACAGCAAATATTTTTTACATCTTGTTCTTTGTAAAACATAATGGTAAGTATAGATAATATTACTGAAAATTAACAAATATGGATAATCCGTGACAGCCTGTCCCTTGCTGCCCTCCCCCAGGGACGCCCTAACTAAACGGAGGTCCGCGCCCTTAGTGCCTAGGTACACTTAGTGTGTAGTCGGTTAGTTTTTAAGTTTTTTAGACGCTGGCTGGAGGCTTTAATTTATTGAGGCACCCACAGGCAAGACCGGTTAAGCAGCCGACAACCTCTTTTTTTTTAACGTGGTGAAATACTCATTCATTCTGCACTACCACGGGGAGATAGTGCAGTTATGTGGGACTCTAACCCACTAAAACTCCACGGTATCCTCCTCTGCCGCTTACGGCGGGAACACGGGGACGCGTTAGCACTCATCTGTGAGCCCGCCGCGGCTGTCCGTCACCGGACCCTCCTCTGGGGAGTACTCCCTATCACCGGCGCACCAGAAAGCCGACAACCTGCAAGAAGCCATTAAAAAATACTGACAATTATGGTCTTTATAGTAATGGGAAGTACCTACATAGTTTGTAAATGGTGCATACAACGTAACCATGCGCATGCGCATGTCTTGAAAGATTCATGAATTTAGGAAAGCGAAAGGATTATGTAGAGCATTGTAAATGCTTGTGATGTAGTTTTCTGATTAGCCAGATTATATGTGTAGACTGATTCACTATCTCTTGACTACAGACTACAGCAATTGTTGTGATGGTGTACCTACTACGCAGCTGTGGTTTTTTTTAGGGTTCCGTCAAAAGAAAAAAACGAAACCCATAAAGGATCACTTTTTTGTCTGTCTGTCTGTCTATCTTCGGAATGCGTGGAGGTATCGAGTTGAAATTAAAACTATATACTCAGGTTTACAGTCCCTTGAAGCAGTGAAAAAATCAAACTTCTAAGTTAACGTAAAAAAAAAAATATAATACGCAAAAAACGTATATTTCGACATTTTCAAGGGAATCAAAATTTATAGGGTTCCCTTTGACCTAGAATCGTCAAATCTGGCAAGAAGCAGGGTCATGTAGCACAAGTAAAGGACAAAATTTGTAGTTACCTACTTAAAAAAAAATCCTGTGATAAACTATTTACATAGGTACCTACAAATTTGTACGGAACCCTCGGTGCGCGAGTCCGACTCGCACTTGACCGGTTTTTTAGTTGGTGCTGCTTTAACTTTGTCAAACTTGTACGTGCATTTACTTCTAATAAAATTAATTAATTCTATCCCACATCCTTCCACCACATTGTCACCCTAATCTATCTCCGTCAAGTTTGTCTCCTTTTGGGCCGTCCGTTTGTTTTGCGGCAACTTTCTCCAGAACTGGCCGGTCGAGTCGACGGCTACAATAGCATACAGCTGTATGTGGCCGTATGTCGTGGTCATCCGTGACTTACGCTGTGTGTACATGCATCTTTGTTTCATCTTGTTTGCTTGACTTTGTTTGCTAACGTTTGTAGTTGTCCTATGTTGGACTGAGATGCTCAAGGGATGTGGAGTTATCTCAACATTTGAGAAAACTCAACAAGAACAATGATTTATCGTAATATTTATGCGACTGTTTGAATGGACAATAATGCACCATTTGAAAAGGCCTGCACATCGGACGGATGCAACTTGATTTTTGTTCAATTTACAGGTCGTATGTTTATAACAAATTATACATAACAGGCCTAAAACAGCGTTTTTAGGCTTTCTAGAAAGTTAACAAGCATAAGGCTGCCTTTCCACCAGAGATGAGCGAGGATGCGTAGCGAGGGATGTGTGGGAAACTAACCAATACCAACGCTAACTTAACTAGTTCAAGCTATAAAAATTAGAACAAGTGCGTGTCGGGCCACGAACAGTGTAGGGTTCCGTAGTAGCCCGTTATCACAATGTAGTATGATTTTGTTGTTCTTTATTCTAAAAATTAAAAAAAAAACTTATTTTTTTTTTCAATGCAAGTCTTTACCCGTTATAAACAAGCAACTACTCCAGCTTAGTCACTTTAAAGGATTCATCATTTCAGCCGAAAGACGTCCACTGCTGGACATAGGCCTCCCCCAAGCACCTCCACTTCGACCGGTCCTGTGCTTCCCGCATCCAACGGGTTCCTGCGGCCTTCACAAGGTCATCGGTCCACCGTGTGGGAGGCCTTCCAACGCTACGTCTTCCGGTACGCGGTCGCCACTCCAGAACCTTTCGGCCCCATCGGCCATCTGTTCTGCGAGCAATGTGCCCTGCCCACTGCCACTTAAGTTTGGCAATTCTTCGGGCTATGTCGGTTACCTTGGTTCTCCTGCGGATCTCCTCATTCCTGATTCGATCACGCAGGGAAACTCCAAGCATAGCCCTCTCCATTGCCCTTTGGGTGACTTTTAGCCTTCTTATAAGGCCCATTGTGAGCGACCACGTTTCCGTTCCATAAGTCATCACTGGCAACACACACTGGTCAAAGACTTTCGTCTTGAGACACTGCGGTATGTGGGACGAGAAGATATTGCGTAGCTTCCCGAACGCTGCCCAGCCGAGTCGGATTCGTCGATTTACCTCTTTCTCGAAGTTAGACTTACCTAACTGGACGGTTTGTCCTAGGTAAACGTACTCGTCCACGACTTCGAGTGTAGCGTCTCCGATTTTTATGAGAGTGGGTGTTACATGGGCATTTGACATGACCTTCGTTTTGTCCATGTTCATTTTAAGACCCACTCTTTCGGAGGCTCTACTGAGGTCATCGAGCATTGTACTGAGGTCCTCCATAGTCTCAGCCATGACTACGATATCGTCGGCAAACCGAAGGTGAGTTATGTACTCGCCATTGATGTTGATGCCAGCCCCTTTCCAGTCCAGAACCTTGAAGACATCCTCCAGTGCAGCGGTGAACAGTTTCGGAGAGATAACGTCTCCCTGTCTCACACCTCGCTGCAGAAGGATAGGTTTCGAGGCCTGATCCTGGAGTCTGACTGACATAGTGGCGTTTTCGTACAGACACTTCAGCACTTCGATGTACCGATAGTCGATCTGGCACCGTTGAAGAGACTGCAGCACAGCCCATGTCTCGATCGAATCAAAGGCTTTCTCGTAGTCCACAAACGCTAAGCAGAGAGGCAGGTTATAATCTTCGGTCTTCTGTATAACCTGTCGCAGCGTATGTATGTGGTCTACGGTGCTAAAGCCTTTACGGAATCCGGCTTGTTCGGGAGGCTGGAAGTCGTCAAACCTGCGCGCGAGACGGTCCGTGTGGTGTCGGACTTAAAGAATTGCACCACCCCATACTTCCCGTGGGTGTCGTAAAAGGCGACTAAGGGTCGTACCGGAGAATGGGCAGCAGCGTTCTCTATGCATTCCACCACCATACTATACTGCGATCGCCAACCCGCCTGCCAAGCGTGGCGATTATGGCAAAACCCCCCCAAGAATGACAAGCACAGAAATGACTAGGCCCCTAGTACCCGGCGGCCCGCCTACCCTTGGTTACGGTAGCGGCCAAGGCCACGGTGAGGCAAGGGGTGCTAAGAATCCCCGGAAGAGATCCGGCTACCACAATCACCGAAAACTGGACCTGGCAACATACAACACGCGTACACTCCGGACCGACGAGAAGATCACCGAACTCGAGGAAGAATTGAGCAAGATACGATGGAGTATAGTGGGGTTATCTGAAGTCCGAAGAGAGGGGGAGGACTCGATAATCCTTAAATCCGGAAACTTGCTCTATTTCCGGGAGGGCAACCAGCAGTCCCAAGGTGGTGTCGGGTTTATCGTCCATAAGTCCCTTGTGAGCAACGTGGTGAAGATCGAGAGTGTGTCGACCAGGGTGGCGTACCTTATACTCAGAATATCCGAAAGGTATTCGCTGAAGGTCGTACAGGTTTACGCCCCGACCTCGTCACACCCCGACGATGAGGTGGAGACCATGTATGAGGATATTTCTAGAGCCATGCATGGCTCTAAAACTCACTTTACCGTTGTCATGGGGGACTTCAACGCGAAACTGGGTAAACGCAACGATGATGAGCTGCGAGTGGGGCAATTTGGAGTTGGATGCCGGAACCACCGGGGCCACCTACTGGCCAGTTTTATGGAGAAGGAAGGCCTCTTTATGATGAATTCCTTCTTCAGAAAACGTGAGCATAGAAAGTGGACCTGGCAGAGCCCGGATGGTGCAACTAAAAATGAGATTGACTTCATTATGTCGACGAAGAAGCAAGTATTCAATGATGTCTCTGTGATCAACGCGGTGAAAACCGGAAGTGATCACCGTATGGTAAGAGGCACATTGAACTTAAATATCAAGCTGGAAAGATCTCGACTGATGAAGTCTACGCTCCGCCCAGCACCGATCCAGATCCAAAACCCCGAGAGCTTTCAGCTCGAACTCCAGAATCGTTTCGAATGCCTAGGGAGCTCCGTGGACGATTATAACGATGGGTTCGTGGAAACTGTCCATACGGTCGGGTCTAAGATCTTCAAGACCCGCCGTACGAATTCAAAAAAGAAGCTCTCTGATCCTACTTTGCGGCTCATGAAGGAGAGGCGCGATATGATCCTGCAGTCTACGGATGATGCGCTAAATTACCGGCAACTCAATAGACGGATCTCTAAGGCCTTGAAAAGCGATCTTCGCCGTTTTAATACAGATCGTATTAAGGACGCGATAGATCGAAATAAAGGCTCCAAGGTCTTTGCTAGAGATCTGTCTATTGGGCAGAGCCAGCTTACGAGACTGAAGACCGATGATGGCAGGATTGTATCCGACAAACCTGAGCTGTTGAGAGAGATCGAGAGGTTCTATGGACAGTTATACACGTCAACAAATAACCCCGCTATGAATCTGGCAAACGACCCAAGAGCTAGATTGACCCGGCACTATACCGAAGACATCCCGGACGTCAGCCTGTACGAGATTAGGATGGCTCTGAAGCAGTTCAAAAACAACAAGGCACCGGGTGATGACGGAATTAAAGGATTAATGTTGGATAATTTGGTTCACGCACGCACGTTCAACGACTATTACTGCTAAACTAATAAAGTTATCTTAACCGCTATAGTTTTCCTTTAAAGTTCATGAAATGCACTATCATCGTCAATTTTTTTTAAATTTTCGTGGTTTTAGAGGAGAGGGACACCCTACTGGAACAAAAATTAGCACTTTAAAGTTTATTTCGTAAATGGAGCATTAAATCGAAAAATAATTTTAGCAACCCCGAAGTCACTTTAGAAGACCTATTCAACGATACCCCACACGATGGGATAGACGACAAAAAAAAATATTCATCCCCATCACTTCACATGTAGGTGAGCTACCCTAAAAAAAAATATTTTCCAAAATGTTATTTTACCACTTTGTCGGCGTAATTGGTATACGCTCTCCTACAATATTACGCCTTTCTAGTACTAACGGTCTCTTAGCAAAACTTCGGACAGACAGACAGATGCACATGACGAAACTATAAGGGTTCCTTGTAGGAACTACGGAACCCTAAAAATGAAGCGATGTTATTGGTTGGTTTAACACACATCCCTTGCTACGCATCCTCGCTCATCTCTGGTGGAAAGGGAGCCTAAAAGTCAATTTTAAGCAATGTGTAGCTACATTCAGCCACAACAACTACTTTTAATGAAAGTAAAACGAGTGTTAACTTTAACTGCTATTCACAAGAGCATATACCTTCAGGTGAGCGCACAGTTATCAGGCGCTCAGCATGGGTTTCGACCGGGAAGAAACCACCAGCAATCTTCTTTACCACATGGCACATCTGGTGCCGACAGTGGATAGTGGGGGACAAGCTGATGCTGCTTACTTTGATTTCAGGACAGCATTCGACCTAGTCGAAAATGACATGTTGCTTAAAAACTTAGTAGGGGTTGGTTTCACCCCACAATCACTCCAGTTTTTTTCCAGTTATTTGAGGGATAGGCAACAATATGTGGAAGATGCGGGACACGTGTCAGATCCACATTTCACGAGGTCCGGGGTAAGCCAAGGTAGTAACCTTGGGCCTTTGGGCTTCCTTCTGATGGTAAACGACCTACCAGAAGTAGCCCAAGACGCTAATTGTTTGTTACTTGCCCACGACCTCAAATTATCCCTCGCGGTAAAAAGCGGTGATGACTGTGTCCGGCTACAAAGGTACATTGATAGTGAGCTGGAGCAAAGAAAATCTCTTGCAGTTTAATAGCTCGAAGTGGGTGGTCATTACTTTTTCTCGCGCACACAGTCCACGGTATGGCACGGGTCACAGAAGTCTAAGACTTGGGAATAGCCTTCAACATAGGTTTGACTTTTCGTGATCACATCATGCGTAGCTGTAAAAGAGCGTATAGAAATTTAGGTTTCATGCTTCGGTCAGAGGGTTCACGAATGTGAAAGCTATTATAGCATTATACAGCGTGTAACGGAAAGGGGGTATCAACCCTGAAGGAGGTGAAAATTTTGGACCTCCCATAGTAATAGTAAATCATTGATTTGCTATTTCTATGGGAGTTCCAAAATTTTTTTTCATATTTCGACCTATGTTCTTTGGGGAAAGTTGTTCAGTTTCATGAGCAATGATTTACTATTACTATGGGAGTTCCAAATTTTTTTTTCATATTTCGACCTATGTTCTTTGGGGAAAGTTGTTCAGTTTCATGAGCATATTCACCTCCTTCAGGGTACCCACACGCATACCCCCTTTCCGTTACACCCTGGATAATGCATTGTCGAGGAGCCAGTTACAATTTAATGCAGTCACCTGGGCTCCGCATAAAGCTAAATATAGTCTCATGCTGGAGAGGGTACAAAATAAGTTTATAAGATATTTATATAAGCGTTATTATGGAGTCTATCCCTTTTACCCGTTAATGTATCCAACCTTATTTATTTTAGGTATGGTATGATACAATGAGCTAAGGGTTAGGAGGGATCTTGCACTCACCTCATATAAGTTACTAAGAGGGAAGGTGCATAGTGCAGTTATTTTAGGGCTGGTGAGTCTATACGTTGCGGACAGGTACCGCGCGCTCAGGCGCCCCTGACGCGTGCACTCCGCACGCTCAACGTCTAAGCTAGTGGGACTGACTTATTCTGTTGTTCTCTAAGTGAATTTATAAGGAATGCTTTACTTATCTAAGTTATAGATTTTGGTATGTTTAAGTTAGGATAAGCGCATTTACCGCATTGGGTTATATCCTGTAATGGTTTATGTAAGATGATAAATAAATAAGTTTATAAGTTTATTAAATAATTGTTGCATTGCATAATTAAATAAAAAAATAAAACTTACATTAACTAACTTAGCCTATAGAAGCCTACAGCTAGAAAGGCTTCTCTCAAACTATGTCCACCATACTTTACCACAAGAGGCAGCCTTCAGTCAATCAAGTCAGCTGACCACAGCTTACTACAAGGCACCTTTACACTAATAATCATGAAATTACAGGAACATCACCTTTAACTTATAAAATTGACCTAGCACATTGGCCAATCTTTCGCTGTTCCAGTAGTGTTACATGGTAGTAACCACTTGTACAGGTTGTGGTTTCAAATTCGGGCAGTACGTGCACGCAAGTGACTTTTTCAGTTCATGTGTACTTTCTAAGTTTATCTTGGACATCGGTTCAGAAAAACATTGTGAGAAAACCTGGACTTATAATAATACTACTCGTATAGTCGGACTTTTAATAAATGACAGCTTATGTGTTACATAAATGGCGTCTTTTTGTTTTTTCGCGGCCATCGACCAAATCTTGTTTTTTTTAGTACAGAATAGTGTAACAAACGAAATTTATTTGACATGCATATCTCTAAACTCAGTCCGAAATGAGTTATTAAGAAGTTTCATTTTACTGCACCTAATTAAAAGTCGGACTAATAGCTGACCCGACAGACGTTGTCCTGTTTTTGATTCGAAAGACACGCAGCGGCATCTATTATCATAATAACGTTATGTATATATATATATATATATTAACGTACCTACAAAATTTCAGGATGATCGGTTCAGTGGTTAAGGCGCGAAAAGGTAACAAACAAACATACTTACTTTCGCATTTATAATATTAGTTAGGATAGTTAGGATATTAATGTATGTCTGAAATCGCCAACAAAATCAGGAATGTGGACATCCGCAGGAGAACCAAGCTATAGCCCGAACCGACCACCGACATAGCCCGAAGAATTGCCAAACTTAAGTGGCAGTGGGCAGGGCACATTGCTCGCAGAACAGACGGCCGATGGGGTCGAAAGGTTCTGGAGTGGCGACCGCGTACCGAAAGACGTAGCGTTGGAAGGCTACCCACAATATCCGACGACCTTCACAAGGTTACAAGGTTCTGTGCTTCTCGCATCCAACGGTACCTACCCGTTGGATGCGAGAAGCACAGAGGCCTATGTCCAGCAGTGGACGTCTTTCGGCTGAAATGATATGATGATGATGAAATCGCCAACCCGTCTTGAGCAAGCGTGGTGATCAATGCTCGTGCCTTCTCTGTATGATAAGAGGTCTTTGCCCAGCAGTGGGGCAGTAATAGGCGGGTATTGTAACCACTTTTAATCACATGGACCATCAGCCTTGTTGTTAAGGGGCTTACAGGACCTAAACACAAAAAACGCAAGTTTTAGAAACAATAAAAGTATATGATCGACTACAGTAAACAAAATCAGAAAAAATATATGATATTCTTCAGGATATATGCTAGGTAGACAGTGTGTTGAAAACATAATACAACGAATTTGATACGATAGAAAAAAATCATGAAGATAACTCTAGAAACTTTCCTTTTACAATAAAAACCATACTAATATACATACAATCATTATGATTTTTTTAACAGATTATTCTACAAGCAACATACTAAAACACAACAAAAAATTAAAATACTATTTAGTAATATTTAAATCCAAACAATATATTTTTTGTAAATAAATAATTGCTTCATATTTTGCAATAAATTACCAGCGTTGTGTCATCGCGCTTCTCTTTCTTTTCTATGCAGTCCGACAGTGACCGCGCTTTAGGTCATGTAAGCCCCTTAAAACTAAACCAGGAAAATTAAAATTGTATCTATCTATGTATATACCTGGGTATGTGTTGCTAACGTTAGGCAAGCACTAAAAGATGAGGCTAAGATACGTCATCACTTCGAGGTCGCATCCGCATAAATACAAAGTTTGTATAAATAAAATTTTGTTGCCATGCAGGGAAGTAAAGACTAGTATTGAGAATCAAAGCTTGGTAAGTCTATCAATTGTCCAGTTGCTCGTGGTAGGCCAGGGGAAGGCTATTTTGAAAAACTTTTGACTTCGATAGATGCATCGTAGCGTTTCACTGCCTTATGTACCTAATTAATAAGCTTGAATTTTTAAGGAATCAATTACTAGGCCGTGAAAAATCCTGTCAGCAAAAATGCAATACATGCATTGCATTTCACTTAAAGTTAGCTTTCGGAGGCGATTGAGATACCGAAAGAAAACTCTAGTGTCAGTAGGTATAATAGGTGCTGCTTCACTGCTGTTATAAAATGTTTACAAACATTTTGTAACATTGTGATCTAATACATTTAATCAAAAAGCTTTTCAGAAATCATAAAGATTTTCATGATAGGTATTGTTAGTAAACATTTTTAAACAGCAGTGTGGCAGTACCTTAAAATGCAGCACATCAACAACGGGCATCGTCGGACTGGTGGAGGTATTGAACCGTTCTCACGTCAAAGTTTTTTTTTAGTAGCTTACGCTCTCTCCAGGGCGAAGGCCTCCCTCCACTCCTTCCATCTTTCGCGAGCTCGCGCGTCCTCCTTCCAGTTTTGACGAAACCGATCCAGCGCGTCCTGCCATCTCCTACGTGGTCTGCCGCGACCCCGCCTCACTGTCTCAGGGCACCAATCCTGTGCTATATGGGCCCACAGTTTGTCCGGCATGCGGGAGGCATGTCCTGCCCAATCCCATTTAAGTTAGGCAGCCTTTTGAGCCAAGTCTGACGTGGTTTAAAAGGCTGCCCAACTATCTTTGTTTTGGAGCGCAGTATTGTGTTTTGTTTTTTGTTTTTGTCTGTGTGGTGCCGGACTTAAAGAATAGCACCACCCCTTACTTCCCGTGGGTGTCGTAAAAGGCGACTAAGGGTCTTACCGGAGAATGGGCAGCAGCGTTCTCTATGCATTCCACCATCATACCATACTGCGATCGCCAACCCGCCTGCCAAGCCTGGCGATTATGGCAACCCCCCCAAAATTGGGGGAGGCCTATGTCCAGCAGTGGGCGTCTATCGGCTGAAATGATGATGATGAATGATGATGATTGTGTTTTGAAGACGTCAAAGTCTTGTTTCACAAAAACCTTTATCTTTTATCCTTGATCTGTAGAATAAATTAATAAAAGTCGATCCACAGGCTTGTTGCCAAGAGACAGCAAGGTCTCTGAGCCATCTTAACCGAGTGTGAAATTAACGCAAAATTACCCAATTTAGGTTACAGGTGTGTTTGTTCGTTTTCAAAGTCGTTTGTGACGTCATACTTCCATATTTATACAATTTTGGTATATACGGTATTGTATTGTAGGAAATTCTGCTTTGAATTATTTCAGCCGATTTTGTTTCAATGAAAATATTTTTGGTCATTTGTATGTTTGTACAGTACCTATCTACGGGAATAATTTCTTTTTGTTAGCCTATTCTGTCCCAGTGCTGGGCGAAACCCTTCCAGGAATTCTATTCCAGCGCCACCTCGAACCAGCCCTTGCTTTGCCCGTCATATAATAAGTCAGGTCATCTCGCCATCTCTTTCTGGGCCACCCATAGAGAAGTATATTTTCTTCCAACTTATTTTTTGTGTTTTTTTCTTTGTGACATGTTTTATGTATTTTCTGTATTTTATTTCTAAGTATTTTTCAGAAACTATCATCTCTCTATTCTTCTTAGCACAAACCAATATTGATTGCCTTTTCCCAACTATGTTGGGGTCGACTTCCAGTCTAACCGGATGCAGCTGGATACCGGTATTTAACATGGAGCGACTGCCTATCTGACGTCCACAACCCAGTTACTGGGCAACACGATACCCCTTGGTAAGACTAGTTGTCTGACTTTCGGGCTATGAAACATAATTTCGCATCGAGATTTTTAAACCCTCAATTTTCTAAGAGCCTAGGTTTACAGACTTTCCATTCAATATTATAGAGCTCGTTTACTGAAATTCAAAAGTTTGTGGTACTAACCACAAATATAAAATTAATGGTACTCTAGAAGAAATTACATACCTACAACCAGGTGAAGAATCGACAATTTTGGTATACAATTTTCTATTTTGCTTTTCAGTCAACCAGCATCCTTAGATCTCGATGTCTAAGTCAGAAACAGCGAATGGGTGGACATACTTTTGAGATTGATCTGGTGAGATGGATGGATGTTTGTCAAATTAACTACGAGGAGCTCACGATTTCTTCCGCTTTCTTTCATTTAATCTTAGAAGGATTTCGAATTGATAAATTGCTATCATTCCTTCCTCAATCGATTTGTTACCAAATCCAAGCGAATCGTATCCGCGTGTTATATCATAGCGAATTTATGATAAAAAGTATGGCAAACATGCCAAGGCTGGTCCGGGATGAGCTCTCAAACTATTAACATTAAATTATATCAATAAAACAATAAACAGACTACATACGAGATAACAGCGAACTGACTCGACCTCCATACTGAATTTATATTATCACAAGAACTAAAATATTATTTGAATAGATTAATCTTTAAACCCGAAACATCCTAACGTTACCAAACAACGCATTTAATACTAAACTTTTTGTTGCAAAAAATAAGGCTTCTATTTGATTGCAAGCAATAGTTTGATAGTGCGAGCGATTTGCAAAAAGGAAGATAATAAAGTAGGTTGATAGAACTGGATTGGACCGGTTTTAGGCACATGTGCTTCATTACGTGTCGACTGAGGCCTAAGGTACTGTTGTGTAATAGAGTCTGTTCTTTATAATAGTCATTTAACTGTTAAATGGCTGTTGTTGTATAAGAATACTGTTAGGATTTGCATATGGAGAAATTGCGACAACTATCATGTAGGTAAATGTAAATTTATTGTTATTGGAGCTTCTATTGGTGGTATCAACAAGATTCAGCATGTAAGTAATTTTTAGACGTTGGTAAAAACTTTACATTTAAATAGGTACAGACGCCAGCACATCAAGCTACCCGAAACTATAAAATTTTCCCAATCAACTTTGAACATAAGGTTCAAAGTTGATTGGGAAAATTTTATAGTTTTTTAGTTTTTTTTTTTAGTTTTTTAGTTTTTTTTTTATTTTAGCGATAAAGTTCAAAATCTATTAAAGAAATTTGACAGATTGTAGATGACACTCATAGTTAAGCACTTATGACAATTAGCTTAGCCTTCCTCTAGGTAGGTACCATTAACAAATTTAAATTAATTTTACCATTTAATTTTGCAATAACTTGTAAAATTATCTTTTTTTTCAATTAAACTGAAAAACCTAAAATTGATTGATCTAAAAGTTCTATAGTTGCAGTGTTAATTTGAGTTTATTCTGAAAACGTTGTATACTCCTGTTCCACCTTTAAACTCGTTTCTTAGAGTAATTAATTAATTTAACTCGCAGCTCAACTCATCTACTAAGTCACCCGTTTTTACAAAATTAAACTCTTTTAATCAAGTTGCTTCAAAGTATCCGATCCACTAATCAAGTACTTAATTTTACCTCTTTTTTTGGAAGAAGACGTCACTTTCCTCTTTGAAGTTTATATTATTTTAAAGGAAATCAATCAATCCTAAGGCAATGCTTAGACTGCGGGCAAGTGGTAGGTACTGAATTAGTAGTAATTAGTTCGTTTGCCATAGTGACAAGACAAGGAGAAAACCCACTCTTAAAGTATCAGTATACTTATCAAATTTTGGCTTAGTGAAACTTTGCTTTTGGAAACTAGTTAAGTGCTAATCATAATCAATCTTCCTAGCCTTTACCCAACTATGTTGGGGTCGGCTTCCAGTCTTACCGGATGCTGCTGAATACCAGTATTTTGCATGAAGCCACAACCTATCTAACCACCACAACCCTACCCTTTTCGTAGCTAAACCTTCGGTCGAACCGTGCGGCTGTTATCATTCAGCCACGAGCCCCTCTAATCATGTTACTAAATAATCCAACAAAGCAAGTAATATTTTATTATTTTTTATTAAAAATAATAAAATATTACTTGCTTTGAAACCATTGGTATTGGCATGGTTTCTATTGAAACCATTGGCCTCCAAAGTCTATTGCCATATGTCTAAACAAACACGCAATTGAAGCCCGATACCGCAAAATAGGTCAGAGCGATTAACAGTGCGTAAGAAATAGATTTCAATTGTGTTGCTATGAATATCCTACGTGCTGCGTTTACGCCTCTATGCTAGAAAGAATACAAGTTGCAGAATTACCTACTTGAAAAAAGGCTTATAAAAACATACTACCAGATTACCAATTACTAACTACTAAATGTTTTCTTGGGTGCGTGAGTCCAGCCGAAGGCAATCCCTCCACAAGATGCAATCTTTAGCAAGAGCTGCAACCATCAGAGAGCCTCTCACCTGGGCACAAGGTACCGTGGTCAACTTGTAAAACCTTCACTTCGTAACCAAGTAGACCGCAGCAAGGATAACCTCCACAAGTGGGGATTCATGGACGGGTCAGACAGCGGCGCGGGTACGTATGCGAGGTTTCTCCACAGTCAATGGATAAAAAAAAGAAAAATAAAATACGTTTATATTTACGGCAAACATGCCGCATAAAAATAAAAACACAAACGAAAAAAAAACAAAATAACAATTCACATTCTACACACACCACACACACACCCCCACCTCAACATCCCCATCACAACACACACACCATCACATCACACACATATCACATTCCATATTTCGCCGCATGGCCTGTCAGTCCGTCACCTGCACACGAGAGGACCTGAGGACCTAAAAGCTGCGTCAGCAAACTGTATTCGCGTTGCTGAATTTCGTGTTATTTTTGCCATAGACCCGCTGAGAAGTTGCAGCATTGCTGTATCGTTTGATGCTTTGGAAATTACAGCTTCATGAGACATCTATTTCTATAACCTTAAGCAAACTTCGGCAGTCAGCGCTTCGGCAAAAGCCTTGGTATTTCAGGTGGCTAAAAGTGGTAGTCACCACTTTCAATCAGGCGAACTGTTGGCATATTTGCCAACCTTCTTCAGAAAAACTAAATAAATGTCCCAACCAAATGAGTAAACATCAATGAAAAAGGGTTTCGTCAGCCTGCGAAAAGGATCTCCTAATGTCTTTGCATTTTCTAACAAATGGTCCGAGTCGTCATCCATACCCATGTCGATAACAATCAGAAGCTAAAGAAACCTGAAAAACTACTGCAAGATTAAATTGGGTAATCGTTAATCAAGTTAATTCTTGGTCAGGTCAGTCACCCGCGATTATAGCGTACAAAACAAAATTAAATTATAATAACATTCTGATTCACCCACAGCAATATTTTATGCATTTCAAGTAAAACAATGCAGCTCAGCGCCTGCGCTGCATTTCCTCTGAGTCACCACGGCAAGGCTGGTGAAAACAAAAGAGCCATCGACGGTACGGAACACTTGTCTTCTTTGTGTACTTACATGTAATTAATGTTATGTACATACCTGAGCACATCGCGTACTTTACTTAGAAAATACTTATTTTATGTAGGAATATTATTGCTGTTTGAGGAAAGTGGAATTTTAACATTTTTGTGTTATTATGTCACAGCTGTCCTCGGAAAATTGTGTTTTCACATCTGTGTAAACTGAGAAATGTTTTTATGTTCAATTTATTTTTGCGATCATACGAGTATTCCGGTTTTGTAGGTACCTTAAATTAAAACGCTTGAATTAAAGTCAAATTGTACCGTCTTTTGTACCGTCAAGGAGTCGCTCAGTTGGTTAGAAAGTTGAAGCTAGTTGATCGTTTCAAAACGTAGATCTCTATGGAGAAGAACGGACAAGAAAGTAAGGAAAAATCTGTCATTTGTACTAGGACGTCAGGTGCCTTTTGACGGCTTTCAACCGTGTTTGTCAAAATATAATATGGATGAAAAAGACTTATTTTTGCTATAGAAAAGAGTGAGCAGCGCCCGCTCCACGCCCGCGCTGCCAGTCTGGCGAAACACAAGCCTACAATGATATCATTTCTCCGCTTATCATCGCCACGGTTCCACATTCCTTCCTACCACACAAAAAGCCATGACTAACCCGCGAAGAAAAACAACTGTCATATGTTCAAACGTTGGCCACCTGAGCAATGTTGGCGCTTTAATCAATTTCAATTCACCAATGTTTGTTCACGGCGACCTCTAGGTCTGCTGGACACTTGAGTAAAGCCAACTGTTGGCTGAGCTGAATGTGTGCCAGAAGGGGTGATGTGATCATGTGAAGACTGTGGTGCCGTCTGTGTCAATTTAATAACAATAATACCTAGTCATTTTATTTCAGAATTATAAATCCATAATTTGTTAGTAAAACATAAAAAAAAAACATAAAAACTCTGTTAGATCACACGGTTGGACAAACAATGGACGAGCGGGCAATCAAATTTCCCTGCAATGACATTCAGGAGACTGTTAGAGCTGCCCCGGACCCTTTGCAGCAGCGATGTGACACGCAATTTAATTACGATGTGAAGTATCTAGTCTGTACTCAAGAATACCTTCGTCTGCGAGTCAAACTGTAAAGGTTTGTCTAACTTCTACTGATTATAACGACATGGATTGGTCAGCTAATGGATTTTGGAGGAGGAGACGTATAATAGCAGTCTGTTTTATGTTTATAGAACTATCCACAACACATAGGCTTCCCTGCCTATAAATGTTGTAGATAGTTCTGGGTAGACAAACAAGTCGGAAACGGAAAAACAGCTTGAAAAGCAATCGTTCGGTAGGTTAGCCAAAAACGTGTTCAGCTTACGACCTACTTTATGCGTAGAATGGATAGATTTGATGATGAATACTACATGTAAGATCGCCATTACCGGATAAACGAAATTACCAGAAGATGTTATAAGTAATACACAAGACTGAATAAACAAAGATTAAACACGACCGCATCTTTTTTAACCCTCTGAAATCCGGACAAGTGACAACCATAATAACGTCACTATAAACAGCCGAGATATTGAATGTCAAATTAAAATCAATTGTGTAGTATTATAATTTATTTGACACCGCCATTATCATGTTCCTCCGTTTACAATGAGGCCAGGGCTTAATTTATGGCCAAATATTAACTGGTGAAGAATAAATTGTGCGTTTTATGAGATTCTCTTCCGCTTTGCGATTGGTTTATGTCGTTTGTTATATTGGGAGCTTGGCAGAGAGGCAGCTCATGGTGACAACGGCAGCTCGTTCAATATCTTGGCAGGATACCATTCTGTATTTGTATAACTGCTAAATATGGGTTATTCAATGACAGATAAAGTAATGAGTCTGGTGGGAAATTGCCAATAGTAGTTGATCGTAGTAAGTTCGTTATGTGAGAAACTTTGTTAAAAGCTACTCAAGAAAACCTAGACGAATGTCTTGTGAGCCGTCATGAAGATCATTATTCATTAGTCAACATACAATGGTGCCTCTAAGATAATTCAGGCTCTTAAAAAGAGCAATAAAACTGGACTTTCACAAAATTACACGTGCTTGTTTATTTATTCTCTTATTTACTTTTAAATAGAACGGGCAAAGCCAGTTATACTATTTAAACACCATCATTATCTGCCTAGCCTTTTCCCAACTATGTTGGGGTCGGCTTCCAGTCCAACCGGATGCCGTTGAGTACCAGTATTTTACATGGAGCGACTGTCTATCTGACCTCCACACCCAGTTACTGGATAATACGATGGTAAATCTGGTTGTCAGATTTTCGGGCTTCTGACAACCCGTTACGACTGTCAAAGGTCCACGAATGGCAGCCGGGACCAACACACGGAGGGATCAAGACCCCTATGGATGGGTGACCATTACATACTTAAACGCGGGAAGCGCAGCTTAACCTGATTAATACCCATATTTATGGTCATACATTTTTCTCACAAATATTCATACATTCTGACAGTATCGTCTTCAATTCATCCACATACAAATGTAACTAATGTAACAAATAAAGCTCTGGAAGTGATTAATAACAATCAAATAAATATCGTCCATGACATTACTGATTATATAATGAACATCCTTTATGTTGCCTGAACAACAAAAACTAAATTGCAGCAAAATAATTGCATAAAAAAATACCTAGCTAGAATTATTTTAGGAACTTTATATTGAGCATAATTTGATAAAGTTCCCATACTAACGACCTTAGGCTGTCACTATCAAGATATAAGGATATTATTACTTCGTTTATTTCGGACAAAACCCTGTGAAGAGCATTGTGCAACCAAACAGTAGATGTGGTCAGAAGGCTTACTTGAAAATAGAGACATATCCCAACCGATACAATATGGCCAGAATTAGACACAGTGTGAAAATACCTTGAGAAGACGGATAGGCATATTACTATTGGATTCTTAATAAATTTGCTAAAACCACTCAACGGGTTAATTGCGATCCTAACACACTTACAATGGCAATGCCATTCATTTTGACAATTCAACAACATTCATTGCGTTATTTGCGTTGTAACACAATTTTATTTAAAATCCTTTGAATTATGATTGAAAGCGTGTTACGAAATTGGGGTGTGGAGTATTAGATACAACAGAAACAGTCTAAGGCCGACTAAACATGGCAGCGATCCCTCACGATCGTTTGATATAGTAAGTTTTCATTTGTTTTTTCGTACAGTGTTGTTATTAGCCTTCTGTTTGCTGTAATTTTGGGCTCGACGCTCATTATGCTGCAATTATTATTAACGTGCCAAGTTGCAGCGTTATGGAAATAGCATCGTAGGCCAGGAGCCGGCGTGCACGCAGCTAGTATCGTGTGATTTGATTTTAACGAAACCGTACGTGCTTAGTGTAATAGCCTGCTGTATATTAATAATACATATTATTATTAATTTAAGGCTTGCATATAATCATTTTAGAAATAATATACTTACAGTATGGCAAGGACATCGACGCGGTTTATTCGCACTTAGTCCCATTCGCACTTCGTACCGCCGCGCAACCTTTTTATACCATGGATTTTGTACATGATTCTCGACACCCTAGAGAATGAAATGAATGCGTATGAATTTTTCGTCGGTCAGCTAATTTTTTTTAATAACGGACGATAAATTTTAACTTAGGTGGTAAGTGTGGTAGGACCCTGCCACCCTTGTGTGATTGTGTATGAAAAAGAGTTATACAATATTTGTTATTTTTTATTATGCTGGCCTTATCTCTTGACTACGATTCAAATACCAAGCTCAGACATGGTCACATTCCAGGTTAGAAACAAGGATATGGCTGGTCCTAAGCCTGCTAAGAAAAAACATCAAATTTTTTTACCAAAACTTGTTTTTAGTACGTACGTTGTGTATAATTATGTAAGTACCTACTTGACGATTATTTTTGTGTTTAATTTTCTTTTCCACAAGTTTCTTTGAAAGCTAACAAGCTCAAGAAAAGTTCTGCGATGACGCACAACCTGTATTTAGACCACAACGATACCTTGGAAGCACGAGGGCAACAGAATTACCATAAAGTAGTTTAAAACTAATATAACCGCTATGGCACAATAAAACTGTGTTATTAATTTGTAGTATTTTATATTTCTAATCACTAATGTATTCACTTTGTTGTTGTTATGACAGGCAGCTGGGTTGTAAGCTTTGACCTCAAACTTAAGCTTGTATTGTAGGAAAATTACTGAATGTTTTGAAAGATATCGACTTGAACTTATATTGTATCTAGAACTTTCGATACTATAAGTGGTTATGATATACATATTTTAAATTTTACATCGCAATGACTGATATTGTTATTCTTTGTTTTCGCCTGGAAAGCGGCTTGCCCGGATACAGATCGGCCCGTAAACTCATCTTCTCAGAGACAGTGGTATGAGTCGCTCTGCAGATTGGTACGGAATAATCTTATCAATACGTCCACCAATTCTGCTGAGCGTGCCCGCCTGCTGGCTGTGGGTGAGTGGGAGTCGGGGCTCTGGATTCAAGCACTCCCGTCACCCAACATAGGCACTATGCTGGGTGACACCACCCTCCGGCTCGCTACCTGTCTGCGTTTGGGCGTTCCTTGCGGGGCTCCGCATCACTGCCCTGCCCTGGAAGTTAGGCAGACCTTTGGTGTGGGACGCACCATGTGTCGACACCCTTGCGCCATCCCATCTTTTTAGCACGGTGGGCTGTGCTGGGGCGGCTGCTGCAGGTGCAGAAAACCTCAAACGGCGAAAATATTCCAACCTGATTGGGAGTTATATGTTCGAGCCGTTTAGGGTTGAAACACTAGGGCCATGGGGTCCGAGTGCCCACTTGGTTTTTCGAGATAACGCCAAGCGGTTAGTCGACTCTTCAAGTGACCAGGGGGCTGGCCTATTTCTTGGCCAAAGAATTAGCATTGCCATACAACGTGGCAATGCTGCCAGCCTATTGGGGTAGTGCCCAAAAGGCTTTATTTACTGTTCCTGTTCACAGCGATGCGGACGAATTTTTTGATGCCATATGATTATTTTGCTTATTTTTTCATATAAATGTACATCATCATCATTTCAGCCTTAAGACGTCCACTGCTGGACATAGGCCTCCTCCAAAAGGGGGGTCCGCAGTATGGGATCGCAGTATGGTATGGTGGTGGAATGCATAGAGAACGCTGCCGCCCATTCTCCGGTACGACCCTTAGTCGCCTTTTCGACACCCACGGGAAATAAAGGGTGCAGGTGCTATTCTTTAAGTCCGACACCACACGGACTAGTCCGGCACCACACAGACACAAATGTACATATTATTATTATTTATGATTTATACAAATGATTTCAAGGGCAATTTTGTTCAAAATTAAATACTTATTTTCATTAAGTACATACTTTCTCTTCTATTTTTTCTTTCATAAAGTCTTTTTATCGACTTCATGAATAAGTAAATGAAAATGTTGTTTGTTTTTAGGGTTCCGTAGTCAACTAGGAACCCTTATAGTTTCGCCATGTCTGTCTGTCCGTCTATCTGTCCGTCCTCGCTTAATCTCTGTGACCGTTAGCACTAGAAAGCTGAAATTTTGTAGGAGTACGTATATCAGTTACGCCGACAAAGTGGTAAAATAAAATTGCGAAAAAAATTTTTTTTAGGGTAGCTTCCCCTACATGTGAAGTGGGGATGAATATTTTTTTCATCATCTACCCCATCGTGTGGGGTATCGTTGAATAGGTCTTCTAAAATGGTTTAGGGGTTGCTAAAATTATTTTTCGATTTAATGCTCCATTTACGAAATCATCATCATCATCATCATTTCAGCCGAAAGACGTCCACTGCTGGACATAGGCCTCTCCCAAAATGGGGAGGGTTTGCCATAATCGAAATCATTTACGAAATATTAAACTTTAAAGTGCAAATTTTTGTTCCAGTAGGGCGTCCCCCCCCCTCTAAAAGCTAAACTACTGGCTTGAAAAACCTGGAAACATTCTCGATGATAGTGCATTTCATGAACTTTAAAGGAAAAGTATAGCAGTTAAGATAACTTTATTAGTTTAACAGTAATAGTCGTTGAACTTGGGTGTTGGATAATTTTGTACCAAATACAAAATCCTTAGCATTAATCCTTTAAAGTGACTAAGATGAAGTAGTTGCTTGTTTATAATGGGTAAAGACTTGCATTGAAAACCAAAATATGTTTTTTTTTTACCTATTCAGAATAAAGAACAACAGAATCGTAAAAAACATTGTGATAACGGGCTACTACGGAACCCTACACTGTGCGTGGCCCGACACGCACTTGGCCGGTTTTTTTAAATGTCATGAGTAAATGTTCTCATAATATTTCCTGAATTCCAAAACTCCTTTTGAAGCTCCTGTCCTGAAGTCGTTCTTTGAACTTGTTTTTATTGTTTAGTCTTTGAATTCTTGAAAAGATTCATTTCGTTTCCATTTATACTCTTCGGTCCAAAATATAAATGTTGATCTAATGATGGAAAGGTATACCTTTTTCTCGTCCTTGCTCCTAGCCTAACGCTATCGGGCCAGCGCAGGCGCACACAACATAAATCATAGCGTTATCTGACGTGTGCATGCGTAGCTTTGGGGCAGGTCGTAGACCTTACTATCGGGGAGGCTAAATAGGTGTATCTTTACACTAAAACGTTTGAAAGGGTAAGTAGAGATACTGTTGGTAATGCTACAATGTACGATCAATACGGAATAAATCCATAATCATAAAGCTTAATGTGCAAAATTAGACAGGATCTAAATATTTACCAGTAAAGACCGGCTTTACTGCCACCCAATATTTTCTTAGTTAGCAATAAGTAACCGGTCTTTTCCGCTTAGATATACGAAAAAATCTTACATCAGCGCCATTACAAATCATCTCTGACTATACATAATAAAGATCGTATTTAATTATCTCTTCACACTAAACATTAAGTTATGCCCGATCACGCCTCGTCACACCAAAATATCTGCCATCACATAAATGGCTGGTTATTATTAAACTTTCATAAATATAGATTTAATTTACGCGATATCTTTTCGCGGCTTGGTAAGTGGAACTCGAAGCACTGATTTAATATTTTCAGAAATTGGTGCGTACCTATTTGAAGTCCAACAACTGAAAATTGGAGTCCGCGTCCGCGTTGGTCAGTATCCCTCAGTCGTCAGTTTATTTAATTCGCCAGTTTCATTGATTAGTCAGTTTCACTGATTCGTCAGTTTTACCGAATAGACAGTTGCGTTAACTCGGCAGTTGGAAACTGCCGAGTTAAGGTAAGTGTTTTGGTACGAGTTTCAGGAAAGTATGTAAATTAGGCACATAATTAGGTCCTTACATATGAAATTCGCGTTTTGTCGAACTAGCCACTTTAATCTCAAATATCTGTGGCGTTCGGTTAGAAATTGATGTGATTCCGTCTAATATTACATTGAGGTATAAAGTACTTACGTACTAGAGCTGACATTGCGAACAAAATATGTTGTACAGCGTGGCAACGCACGTTTTACAGAAAATACAATAAACTTACCGGTGAAACGTCACTCCTTGACTTTTGTTCAATTTTCTAGAGTGGTTTGAACAGTATCTCAATACACACGAAGGTATTTTTAGAATTAACTGTATCAGTGCTACGTGTCACGTCGCGACAAGCGTCCGGCGCAGACTAAGGACTTCTGGTCCATGGACCACAAAGCGTGCTACAAATTATCGATTCGCGGCGGCCACTCTAGTACGAAAGTACTTATATCTCAAAGTAATATTAAGATCTTTATGTACCGTGTACTCAGAAATAAACGATTCTATTCTATTCTATTCTATTCTAAAATTCCAAATTCAAATTTAGGTTTTCGCGCCATTTGATTTTTCTTTGACATCATTCTGTTCACAATATGGATAACTTAAAATATCGCGTTATTAACGAATACGAGTTTTCAGCAAATGAATCAAAGAGCTACCCATAAAATGGCGAAAGTGCTTATATAACGATGGCACATACTTTGATTGATTAAATAAATAATTTCATAAAAAAATATCGTTTCGCTTTTTTCATATAAAACGCCAATTACATATACAAGGGCCTAATAAAAGCTTTCCAAAAGGTAGGTTCGTATGGAGAGAATCGGCAAGACACTGCAGAGTTACTCTTTCAAAATGTTTTACAATATTTTGAATACATTAGCTATACAAAATATTGTAAGTACAAAATATGTGAAGACGATCCTTTAACTAAGGAACATCTGTGTGCCAGTAAAAGATATATACCCCATGAAAAAAATTCAACTTTTTTCGAAACGATGGATATAATTACGTTAGGTAGATACATCTTAAGTAGGTACCTATTTGTGATTGAAAGTACGTTCAAGTAATTACAACTAGGTTGTTAGGTACGTTACCTACCTACCTAGTTGTAATTACTTGAACGTACTTTTAGGGTTCCGTACCCAAAGGGTAAAAACGGGACCCTATTACTAAGACTTCGCTGTCTGTCCGTCTGTCCGTCTGTCTGTCTGTCTGTCACCAGGCTGTATCTCAAGAACCGCGATAGCTAGACAGTTGAAATTTTCACATATGATGTATTTCTGTTGCCGCTATAACAACAAATACTAAAAACAAAATAAAATAAATATTTAAGGGGGGCTCCCATACAACAAACGCTTTTTTTTTGCCCTTTTTTGCTCGATATCGAAAATGGCAACAGGTAGGCACTTGAAATATTCACAAAATACTCAGTTGTATTTTAACTTTAATAATAAATAATAAAATTAAAATAAAATAAATATTTAAGGGGGGCTCCCATACAACAAACATGTTTTTTTCGGCGTTTTTGCCTTGTGGTACGGAACCCTTCGTGTGCGAGTCCGACTCGCACTTGGCCAGTTTTTTCGTAATCATCAGTAATAAACATAATTATAATTGTTTTGTTGTTAATCCAAAGGATATTTATGCAAGAGATGGTTATCATCGACAAAACTTATATTTGCACGGTTTCTTCTTACGTTAATTATCCAGTAGGTGTTTCCTTTTGAAATCAGTACAATTTATAGCGAATATAGTGTTTCGAAATCACGACCATTACATAAGTTTGGATTGCCTTTACATTTAAGTTGAATGACACATTCAACTTGGAAACAATTTTGACGAAAAACATGTTAGTATACTGCGTTCGCGATTTAGTCTCCAAACATGTAAACAATACGCGTTTTGGAAAAACACACTTTAAAACATACAGACAAAGTTTAGTTCGCGCTACTATTCAAACATTTTTAACACTTTTTCAATAATCTAGTCCAGTCTCTCACTCATTCTAAAATCAACTTAATTTGTACAACCATAAAGTTGATATTCTTTTATGAAAAAATAACATCAATTAGAAACCAGGATTTGATAGACCTTAAGATTCAGTCATTCGTGTGAGGAGTACCGAACAGTAACAGCAAGTTACTGTTTGGTATACTATACTTCACTTCAACAATTCAAGCGCCAAGTCCACAAAAATAGATAACCACCGCATGACTACCACAACAATCATCAACTATAATATTGTCGTGTTAAAATTTAGTAAAAATTAAGTATGTGTCATTTTTGTAATTACATTGTTTTTATTTTATTTGAAATTATAATGTTTTTACATTATCTGTATATCGCTTAATTTTAAGCACTTGGCCAGTGTTAATTGGTTGAACAGTGATACAATTGTAAATAAAGTGGTCTACAAAAGTTAGCTGACCTTTTTCCACTTTAGCTGCGATGCCACATTATAATTTAAAACAAAAAAATGTAATCAGGTACTCCTGAGGGATGACTAGATATGATAAGTCGATAAAAACGTATAGCAGTTCAAACATTTGGATCACTAAGATTTTAAATCATAATGTCGTGTGTCAACAAAGCTGAAGTTGAAAAATGACAACTGACTTTTAGAGGTCACTGTAGATCAATAAATAAATGAATAAGTATAAGCTGTTGACAAAATCGTTTAAAATTTCCAGAGATGAATTTCCATCAAAAAATGGTCTTTCAATGGAACAGTTTGTTTGCAAGCCCCACCAATCCCACCAAACGTAAACAAAACAATTCCTTAATTCATATAGGAACAAGCAAGGTATGTCTGCAGTGACAAGAGCCCAAACCCCTCAACAAGCGACCAATCAGGCATCAACAAAGAGAATGTACCACAACAAACAGCTCGCGACCGTCACCCAGTTAAGGGTCGTACACCGGCCAGTAAACATCGTGTTTATAACGTGCTTGTATTGTTTATGCTAATAAACACTTCTACCAACTCCATAACTCACCTACTTACGCATTTTAATACCGATGAGGAAAATCGAGTGTCGATTGTTTTTGTATTCGAAATCTGAATTTGACAGCTGCATTGTTTAGTCTGCCTTGCCGATAAAACATGGTGACATTAATCTATAAATAAATCAAAATGTGTAATATTACTTTGCAATCATGGGTAAATTAGTACATAATAACATTTATACTTTATTGTAATAGTCCTCCATGTTCTACCGTCACATGGGCATGCAAATCATATCACCAATCTATTTTGGCAAAGATGGTGATTATGGGTATATCTGGAAAGGCTTTCAAGTAGGTACTACTCTGTCAAAAAATTACCGGGAAAAGATCAATAATACACAAAATGTTAGTTATTCATCCAAATTTATTTTATTGCCTTCAAAGTATGCTCCTTCAGAAACGATAGGCACGCTTACGCCAACGAATAATCCAATCATCAAAACATTTTTTAAACGCATTTTCCGGAATTGAGTTTAGTTCTCGCCGCCAATTCTCCTTTATGTCTTCTACCAAATGAAAACGGGTGCCACGAAGTGGTAATTTGAGTTTAGGAAAAAGAAAGAAGTCGGCTGGAGTCATATCTGGTGAATAAGGTGGCTTCTCGATGGTTCTTGTTGAGTTTTTGGTCAAAAATTCGTTCACAATTATGGCATTATGCGAAGGCGCGTTATCGTGGTGCAAAATCCAACAATTTTCTTTCCACAAAATCTGGCTTTTTTCTTCGAATTTGCTTTCTTAAACACCGCATAAAGGCTCCTTCAAACAGGCGCGACACGCGATAAAATCGACTT